>VMBQ01001245.1:41765-158319 GCA_007657795.1 Dreissena rostriformis
TATATATATATATATATATATATATATATATATATATATATATATATATATAGTCGAGCTAAAAACTATAAGCATCCACTACACATAATACATTTTTATACAATCACTCCAGTTAATAACTTTGGCCTTCAATCAGCTCAAAGTAGAGCATTCAGATTTATATTAGTGTTTTATTTATATTATATATTTATATATTATATATTTGTATATTCCTGAAAATATATGCCATACTTGCACAAATAGTAATTGTAATATACATGTACTGGTAAATGTGGTAATAATTTGTTACCTTTTCATGCCCACTACAAGTGTCTACAGATTGTCGCCCATGTACTTCTGCATATCGTATAACTGGTGCCGAGGATAGAATGCCATTCGGATCTACACCAAGATTCATAAAGGGTAACAGATCTTCATTCATCTGAAAAATGGACGGAGTGATATTTGGTAATCTACAGTACATGAAAATGTGTCGTTATTAAAAGAGATGTCTTAAGACGAGAAAGAACCCAGGGATACGTTCACTGAAGATGTGTACAAGACAGAAGCTGGAACTTGGTGTTATTAAAAAAAAAAAACTTTTTATTCTCACACTCTTTTCTGGAGCCATCTGCATAGTTAAAATCAGCGTCCATAAACCCACTTTAACCAATAATGTAGACAAAATTACATTTCAAATTATAATTTATACTTTCAAGGACTTGGGTTTAATTACAGTACACTTACAAACAACTTATAAAATGTCTTTTAATATAGACTTCTCCATCAGTCTAGGAAATCTTCATTTGGAATAAAAACTAAGAACAGGAAATCAAGCAGTCAAACAAGAACTTGCTAGCAAACACTACTTATTTGTTGAGTGATGACGGCTAACCAAATGAGCACAGGTCTCTACCGTATAAAAATCATATAGCATAAATTTCAGTTTTGTTCTTTTTATTTAAATTATATTTCATCATAAGTAAATTTTCAACCAATTTAGGGCTGAAATAATGTAATGACAATTTTCAAAACAAGAGCTGTTGGAGGACAGCGCACTCGACTTTTCTTGATTTTGTCAGAGTTTTAGTGTATTTTTAGCTATCAAATAATTTTTTTTACAAGAATGGTAAACCTGGTTTTTAGTGGAAAACATTTTTCTATTTTTACTAACAGTGACCTTGACTGTTGACCTTGACCCAATGTGCCCTTAATGCAAATTAAAACAAATGTTGTTTTTCAATGTATATATGCTTGAATCACAATAGCTTAATTTGTTCTCGAGATATTAAGCAGAAATCATTTTTATATATTTAGTAACAGTGACCTTGACCTTGATCACACCCATCCCATATGCATTCCATGGATACAAGAAATTATTGAAAGTTATTGAGTAAAAGCATTTTTTTTATATATAATATATACTAACAGTGTCCTTGACCTTGTCCCCACACACCCAATATGCAATCCCATGCTAGATCTGGATTTAAGGCATTATGTATGTAGTTTCACCACAATAGCTCAATTAATTCTTGAGTAATTGGTCGAAAACCATTTACAGTAACAGTGACCTTGACACCATCTGCAACCTCAAATGAAGTTTTGATGGGACGCATCTGAATTCTATGTATGTATTAGCATGTCAAAAGCTCTATTTGCTTTTGAGATACTAAGCAGAATCCTTGTTTTTTTTTTATTTTAAGAGACAGTTGCATGACCTTTTCCTCACGCATGCCACATGTAACTCTAACAAGGACAGGCCAGTGAGTAGAATAGCTTGCCGTTTCTCGAAAAGTCTAGCTAAAAATTGTCATCTACTAAAAAACTACTGTTATCTATGCATTATATTCAGAAAAGTAAAATATTACTCCTTACTCATTGTTTTTTTCAAAAATATGTATTCATTTATTGATAAACATAAATCAAAATAAAGAATAATAAAGTGTTTTCATTCATAATTTGACAAAAGTAAATGTTAAAATCCCTGCCCATATCAAAAGTCTGAGAGGTGCAGTGGTAGGGTGTTGGCTTTTGCTTCTTAAGGTCCCAGATTATAATCCCGGGAAGGCAAACTTTGTTATGCAACTGTTTTCTTGCCATTATAATTAATTTTACCTTTTCCAAACATTAAAGAATGTTAGTAAATGCATTTAATAACATTTAAAAAAAAAGAACATCTGTAAACAAGTCCCTTTAAAATGCTTTGTTCTACTTAATGTATTAAGTAGGCCGGGCAGGTACTTTTTCCACAAAACAAACAAACCCATACACTTTGGCTTTTGAACTAAGTTCACAAAAAGAAAATATATTAAATGAGAAAAACAATACCTGACGGGCGTATGCAATGTGTTTCCCGAACTCTTCTGCTGCCATCTGCACCTGTTCATTATGACCTGCCAGCTCCATGGCGGACCGGCAGCCCCGCGACAGGAGACTGCCAGACTGCAGGAACGTCTGGCGTTCCCAGCACGAGAATGTCACGTCTTCAGGTAACACACCCTGGCCGTTACGATCACGAAGGCTGGTGAACTCAGCCGACATCATGTCGCCTATCGCCATAGAGACCAGCTCTACGACCTGCATGTCAACATATAGTGCAAGAATTGTTTCGTAGAAATTCTAATAGTTTCTGTAGGTCTAGTTCTTTTAAAGTAAAAATAGATATAATTTTCTCCCCTTATGCTGAGGAGCTTAACATATTTACCGAGGATAATATACAAATTATAATATATATCTCAAACAGTACACAATATGAAACAAACAGTTTTCACAAACAAAACATAGGCTATATATAAAATGAAAGCTACAGTCATGGATGTGACCAAAATTGTTGACTGATAGACCTGGTTTTGGAACATGTAGATTTCTCAATGTCTTACCTTAATGGTTGTGAATTTGAGTTCTTTGGTACATGTATCATGTTTTTACCGTTTTAAATGTATTCATTTTTTTTTTAATTTGAGGACAATTTTTAAATATTGAAGGATAAAATCATAATAAGAATTTTGTTAAAAAAAAGAGCATTACATTAAAGACATCATTATTTGCTGCTATAATTTTCCTTTGAGAAATAACTTATACCTTTGTATTTCTAAGCTCTGCGAGCCCTGTACTTGCACTAGTCAGGAGAAAATCCCCGCTGAGTACGGCAATCTTGTTTCCAAACTCCATGTCCTTCAAGGATCCGTCAGTCTCTTTCAGCGTGTCTAGATTGACTACACCTCTGTGTACCAGGTTAGCTGTGTTGATCATTTCTGTGATCTCTGCCAACTGCCTCTGACTGTAAATTTATTTAGTTATAAATGTAATGGGTAACAAGCAAATTCATTGAATTGATATATCCCCCGCCAATTTAAAATTCTGTGACAGATGGAATGACTGACAGACAGACAATGTCAATTATATATCACTCCTTCTTTTGCGGGGGATAACTGGATATAGCATCACTGGAAAAGAGACATTACATAATTTTGTATGATTGCATAACATATTGAATATTTGTTCATTTAATGACCAAAGATTTAAACCAGTTAACCTTCAGAAAAAAATGTCTTTAATGGTATACAGTACTAACAATAATTGTTATATGACAAAGGCCCAATAATGTTGATAGCAGAACAAAAACTTGTATTAGAAATTGGGATCAAGTAGGCTTTTTAAATTCACTGATACATATAATTTTAAGTAGGTTTTGCTCAGATTCTCTGTTTTATATAGAAAGGCTCGCTTGTAACTATAACATTTTCTAGGTCTCAAGTAATAATAATAAAAGAGTTTTGGGTTGCTTTATTAAACTTCTTATCATTTTGAAGACTGTGAGACAGCCCGAAAAAAAACTCCTAAATGGTTTATACTGACCTTGGGTATATGCCACTAACCATTTCATCTGCATGATCAACATTTTCCAGGTTTTCATTTTTTTCACTATTTGCTCCAGCTGCTTTTGAAATAAGCAAGATCATTAAACCTCTAGTTTGTAGGCTGTGTTTTCCATTATCAAGGAAGCCTCTGAAATTATCAATATAAACAAAATTAATGTATATCTCACACAATGTACTACATAATGATTTTTTCTTAAAAGAATATGATCAGAGGTATACCGCAATAGACCATGGTGGTATTTGTAAATTTTACTAACCTAATTTTTATTTGAGCTCAAAATCATTTTTTGTACTGCCCAATTATTGTGATTGTACATGTATATTGAAGCAATCATACAACTGGCCCATTTATTTAAACCTTTACATAAATAAATCCATAGAAAGAAAACCCAATAATTATTTATTCTACAATTAAAGTTGATTTTTTGGGATGAACCAGTATGTGTGTCTTTCAGAGTTCTCGAGAACGCCTCTGGAACTGATTAATAACACCTGGATCTCCAAATAGCTGGGTTGACACTAAGTCATATATATCATATATTTGACCATGACCTTCAGTGACATGCAATGATGTATAGAGTCTTTTTTATAATAACCTCATTTTAATAGGTGAAAAGGTTATTGGAAATTAGTATCTGCCCATAAACATATACCAGTACAGGGATGGAAATTAGTGGTTGCCCCTGAGCAAGTAGATTTTTGCCTGGGCAACTCAATTTCAAAAGTTGGTAGTCTGGCTGGGCAACTTACTCTTTTTTAAAGCGTGAAACAATTCAGTACAATAAAAATTAAATTAAAAATTGGCGACAGTGGATCAATAATGAGTTAAATAATATTCATTATTTAGGCAAAGGAAATGATTCAATTCAGGCTCATAATAATACATAATGCATTGAAAGTGTGTCACATCAGCAATGTTATTTAATTATCTATTATTTTATTTAAAGAACGTATAAGATACACATGACACGGCATGTTCATATTTCTGGGCTCATTGCTCTTTAGCTGGGAAACCAAAATACTTAAGATGGTTTCCCGTGCGGGCAACCAATGGTAAAAAGTTAGTTTCTATCCCTGCGGTATAACAGTTTAATGTTCTTCATTTACAAAACACATGTGAAAACAGAGAAAGCAGTACATGTACGTTTGTAAATTGTAATCAGACAAGGATATCAGTAAAACTGATAGATGCTCCCCGATGTTTTTTCTCAATATATGGGTTAATTGTGTGGAAAAAAGTGGCCTTGAGTAAATCTATTATTTGCCTTGGTGACCTTGACCCCAGTGACCTAAAACTTCATCAAAAGGTAGAGGTCCATGCAAGGTACCTACTAGTTGTGATAAACATAACTGTCTTCGTCCTACGTCCGGCGACAGTTATGAAACGAAAAGGTCTTTTCAATGGAGCAAGTGCCGGAGTGAATCACACCGGCATGATTTTAAGACTTATCTTACAGTGTAGAGCATTAAACTTGAACTATTTGAGGACAAAAAAGAATTTCCAGTTCATACAAGTAAAAATGTCTAATGAAACATACCAATTTAAGCGTTATTTCCACTTTTTTCCAAAACCAAAAAAAGGATCAGAGTTATTTCGCCTAGATATCCGCCATCTTCAACAAAACGTGGGAATTTCCGGTTTGACCTTATTTGCATAAGTGTTTGGCAGCCAATCAGAAAATAGGCCAGAAACCCATATATGGAAATCGTAGTATTTTTCAATAAAGCCAACATGGCGGCCTACGTAAATACCATTGTGGAATTTCGCGGGCTTTTTCTTTGTTATGTAAACATCGTAGTAGGATTACCTTATATGGCATAGCTCCTCCTACATTTCTTTTTCAAATCTAGCGAGATCACGCGATAACTGTCATGGCCGAAATTTGACCGAGTTTTTATTGGGAAATCCAATTTTCGATAAAAGTATGTTTTATCTCGTTAACTGTTTATTTTTTTCGTCTGGGAATGAATACAAATTGTTTTCTTTGGTGACCCTTACTCTAATTGCCAAAGAAAATGTTATTTTATAGATTTTGATTTTGCTCCATTGCTTGTATCGTCTCGACTTTTAACTCGAAACGTAGTGTTAACGGAGTCCAGAGTTACATTATTGCAACTAGGTACCTACATGCCAAATATATAAGAGATTGGTCAAATATTGAAGGCACTATGAGAAACTGTAACCAAGTGTGACTTTGAGAAAATCCATTATTAGCCTCGGTGACCTTGACCTCAGTGACCTCAAACCTCATCAAAAGGTAGACCGTAGAGGTACATGCAATTTAGGTACCTACATGCCAAATATGGAAGAGATCAGTAAAATATTGAAGGCGCTATGAGAAACTGTAACAAAAGTGTGACGGAAGGAAGTAAGGAAGGAAGTAAGGAAGGAAGGACAAAGTGGCAACTATATGCTCCCTGAAAATTAAAGCGTTCAAGAAGAACTAGTGACCTCGTTCTAGCAGACAAACTTTTCTTTCTGGGTTTACCATAACGATGTTTGAACAATATTTCCTATAAAAGAAATCTATATACCTGGCAGTTTTCAATAAAGGATGTTTAGTCCCGACCAGTTTCCTGACTTGTAAGGCCACATTTGCGAGTTCGTCACTCAGTAAACATCGAAGGCTCATGAAGGACGTTGGGTACCTAACGATTTTCTCCGCTTCTGAAACCGCTTTCTTCCAATCGCTGGTTTTCGGTTGGTTCCACGACACGAAACATCTAGCGCTCTGCACTTTTGCTACTCTGATACAGTTCAATAGTCTAGAAATACCGATTAAAGTACTTCTAACTTGCATTTGCATGTTTATTATTTTATAATTTTCTGATTCAATCAGACGCTTGAATTTCAACATCGAAAAAAAACACGTTGTGTAAAGTGCAAAGGTTAAAAAGTAGGACGTTATTATTTTGACAGCTACAAAACTTTAAATATGACTTCAAAAACCTTGAGTATCTTTAGAATAAATGTTTGCTATGCATTTTGGAAAAACCGGCACAAACAGGTAGACTATAAATGTCCATATTTTTTTATTAGATACATTGTATATTTAATATATTTCGTTGTTTAAAACAATTGGCAATTGTTAACTTACATATGTATGATACAAAGCTCTAAGTTCTAACATGATTAAGAATGCACCACAATGTGTCTTTTAATACTTCTGCACAATGAAAAAGACCCTGTTTCAAAAACTTAAAAACACGGTTTCCCCTCAAATTAGCAGTTATCGCGCATGAAATTCCCAACTTGAAAGGCTAGGGCCTCCTCCCAATTTCCTGATGAAAAGCCCTGCGTATAAAAAATTCTAAAAACATTAAGAATTGAGATATATATGTTGCATCCCCTCTTATTGCGCTTTATATAAATTGAAGCAATAATTTGTTGGCCCTCTTATTATTAATTAGTCTTATAAATTAGTTAAGCTTTGACGCATGTGTTGAAAACTTAATATGCACACTCGTGACATAATATGAAAAAACTTTTAATCATACATTTGGTGAGTATAAAATTAATGTTCATCAGTGCTATGAATTTTTTTTATTCAGATAACAAACCATGCACAGCCATCGTTAAAGACCTCGCATATTCTGCCTCAAGTTCAGACCTTCCAGAGGTTCTACTCGTCTGACAATAGGAACGGCAACGCCGCCATGTTGGCCGATGAACTTAAGTTCCTACAGACTTTCTACACGTCCGATGTTCACGGCGTATTATCGATTGAGGTCAGAAATACTTAAAGGAACTTGTTAACAGATTTTGGCATGTTTTGGAGTTTGTCATAAAATGATATGAACATCAGAACTAAAGAGCTACAATATAAAAGCAAGAATAATAGTAAAAAATGTACAAAAAGGAGAAAAAACGTTAACCTCACCAGGGCTCGAACCACTGCTCATGGAGTAAAAGCCATGGGCCGAAACCACTGAGCCATCCATCTTCACGTGTGTATGTGTGTAATTTAGAGTTTATGTTCGGGTCGTCTTTACAACTATATTATGTGCGGACAGGACCATCCATTTTCACATGGGTTGCCATTTATTTTATACTTTGTATAAATATTCACGTGTTGTTACAAAATATAACGATAACACAAGAAATCGAAATTTTAAGATTGTTTCGCGTCTGAGACGCTTTATAATTTTATCAATTTCTAAAGATGATTTTTCGTAAACGAAAGTGTATTTTCAGTATAAGTCTGCGGCATTAGTGTTATTTAGCACACTGATGTACATTGTTCATTTATTTTTTCAATTTGTGACACAAAGTTGAAAAATTCTCATTTTGATAAACTGTGAACAAGTCCCTTTAAGTTGTACTTTAGATGTATTTTCTGTCGGTTGAAATGAAAGTTACGTCTTGTAAACTTGTTAAATGCTAGGTGAAAGTTGTCATGATAATTACATGTATTACGGTTTCTTTGTACCAACCCGATTTCTTATACATAAAAAACGTCAAAATGTCCAGCACATTCATATCAATTGTTAACGTGTTTAATCGAACAAAATTATGCAACATGCATGCACTGGAAAAAAGATGATTTATTTTGTTTACCAATGTTCACGTTTCATCCACTCACTCAATGTGGCTGTCCAGCTGTCGTGTACCAGGTTGGATGACACTTTTGCATAGGTAGCATAGGTTATCTAGCCAACAATATGCAGTCTGAAGAGGTATAACGAAGTAAATTTATCTCAGGCTATCAATTATTCGCCGCCGCCAAGATAGTACAAGTCAAAATAGTTTATCGTCAAAAGATTGGTACCTTTTCAATAATAGTTTTTAACGAAGCTTCCTTATCATGAGAAAAGGGATCAAATACTAACCCGCTACAATTTCAAATATAGCTGTGTACGTTCTGAAAACCATTATCCTCCATTGGTTAGTTCGGTAGCAAATAAAAGTATTGTGGGAGAAAATTAGAACTATAAAACTAATAACCACACGTTTATGATTTATTATCATTTTGATGAAAGTCAACGAATGATCNTTCATAGGTACATTGATCATGACTCGCAGATGACCCCTATTGACTTTCAGGTCACTAGGTCAAAGGTCAAGGTCACGGTGACTCAGACACAGTAAAATGGTTTCCGGATGATAAATCAAGGATACCTTCTGGTGGGCATAGTGTTTCACAAACACATCTTGTTGTTACAGTTTCTCATGGCGCCTTCAATACTTAACCGATCTCTTACATATTTGACATGTAGGTACCTTGCATGGACCTTTACCTTTTGATGAGGTTTGAGGTCACTGGGGTCAAGGTTACCGAGGCTAATAATAGATTTCCCGTCGCACTTTTGTTACAGTTTGTCATACCGCCTTCAATACTTTACCGATCTCTTACATATTTGGCATGATGGTACCTTGTATGGACCTCTACCTTTTGATGAGGTCATTGGGGTCAAGGTCAAGGTCACCAAGGCTAATAAAAGATTTATTCAAGGTCACACTTTGGTTACAGTTTTTCATAGCTCCTTCAATATTTGACCGATCTCTTATATAACGTTTTTGTATTATCAACATAAGGGGAGCATCCATCGTTTTCAACGATTCTTGTTAATTTTGAAACGACAACACGAGAAATCTGCATAAATCATGCAAAGAGTCTCACATGATTTCGTTACTGCATTTGCACTTAAACATTTTATCATTTATAAAACGAAAAAATGTATATAATTTATTTAGACAATTTATCATATATTCCTGTTCACCTCAGGCCCGTGGCGAGGTCCTGATGTTGCGTACTTTGGAGCGACTGAGGCGTGCCCTGACACCTCGCTACCAGCTCCTACTCGGTGACATCGGGCGTCTAGAAGGCGGCGTAAAATTCCTGGCCGACATGCGCGCGGATATATTGGTATTATGTTTAAGCTAAGCCATTGCATAGTTAGTATTTACATTTATGTCACATACATATGTTTTGATAATGTGCATCATCAATTATGCTTTGATTGTTAAACCATTAAATTATAAGGAAAGGTTCTTGTACGAGTGTGTTACACGATTTACAGGTTGTAATTCGATGATATAAATCTGTTAAATTGTTGTAGATTTTCAATTGTCAGATAGATCCATCTCACCGAATTTAGTATGTCTTCACAACAACAACCTTCATTAGTATTTACAGAACATGCTCGCATCAACATAGAAACTGTTTACCATATCGTCTACCACAGAACCTGTTTTTATTCAATCTTGCCCTATTTAAAAATAATACCCCATCAGACAAAATGAGTTGCATTTCAACCTTGTTGAAATAACGCGCAGTATAGTTCCGTTGTATTTCAGCCTTGTGGGAAACACGCGCACCCAATATAGTGCCCTCATTTTGTATATTCTCGACGTCATTTGATTTTTTTCCCATAAATATTTGTTTGTTTACTTTCGAAATAAAGGCAGAAAATTATTTTAAAACAGATGGGATGAATAGAACACCAAGTATTTGTCAAATATGAGCTCACAAGTGCATTTGCTCGGCACGAAAATCCGAAACAATCGCCAATGCTTGCTATATAAACTTACATGTATTCAACTCTTATCTAGAAGTCTCTATAGCAACGGCGTCCGTATAAACCGTGTTAAGCATTTCCTGCTAAGTAGTAGAGTGACACTCAGGGTGCAGAATCAACGGGTTTTTTAGGGGTTTACACACGGGCTGGACATAATGTAAACACACCGTTAAGAATTTTAATTTTGCAAATATCTCAGGTTATTGAAATACATTTGCAAAAAATCGTTCGTGCATAAATGACAGTTTTCTTGCAGTTTGAGCCGATATACGACAATGGCTATATGCAACCAGCATAACACCAGAAAAGCCTGCGAATAAATCGCAGGATGTTCTGGTTGTATGTTGTTTGCTGCTCATCAGTTTATTAAGGTTGGATATGAACCTTATTAAACTTCAATCTATTAAAATCGTCTTTACTTTAATTTGATTTAAGGCACTATAGATGGGCCAAAAGGCGTTTCTGAGCATTATTGAGCTAACCAAAGTATTTATTCAAAAACCTGATGATCACGACGCCCGTATTTAACCACAACAATCATTGCAGAATCTGTTGAGCACGACCTCTAGTGACCTTGACCGGGCACACCTGGAAGCACTGCAGTCGTGCCTGAGGGAGCTCCTGTCGCTCTGGTTCACCATGGGCTTCCTGCAGCTCGAGAGGGCCACGTGGAACTCGTCATGTGACATGCTGCAGAAGGTAAGGTGGCGTGTGGTTTGTGAAAAGGCGTATAGGGTGACCTGCGTGCGAACAGAAAGGGATATAAATAAGCTTGAGCTGATGAGCACAGGACCGCTAAAAATTTTGGTGGGTCTTATCATTTTCGGACAAACTCATATTTCCTCTTAAACGAGAAATATTGACACAACAATATGGGCGACTGTGGTTAAAATTTTAGTTTATAATGGTAAATGATGTCAAGATGTCAGCCGTTATTGTCATGTGTTATACGCTTAAACATATACAAAGGAACTGAAGCATGTAATGTTATGTTATTTCAAATAATATGCATTATGCTTTCTTTTCACAAAAAACATATTAAAATAAATGATATTTTCAGAATGCGTATGCTGAATTCTTGTACGTTGGAAAGACGCAGATTTATTTAAACTTATAAAGGTGAATTATTTAGTAACGAATGTAATGTAGATCCGTTATAGATTAATATACAAATTGAAACACTCTACAACGACCACTACTTAACTACAGATTTCCGAGTACGAGATGGTACATCCGGTACGCCACTGGGCGGACATGAAGCGCCGCGTGGGTCCGTACCGCCGCTGCTACGTGTTCACTCACAACAGCATGCCTCGGGAGCCCATAGTAGTGCTGCACTGTGCCCTCACCAAGGACATAGCATCGTCCATACACGTACGTATATCCGTTACCCAGAATATCTTGTGTGTCCAAATTGTGCGTATATTCACGTACACATGACTTTAACAACATTATCACTCTAAATTACCCATAAAAGCATCTATATGGGTGAAACAGAGTGTTGTTTGCAACAAATAATTGTGGATTTGATTATTAACTCAATGATTGATATACAATTTGAGAACAACAAAAAACAACCAGCGCCCATATTGGTAAAGTTTATATTTCTTTGACGGATAGTGTGCTATGATATGAAAGAAGTTGAAGGTATTACTCCTATGTTAATTGATAGCTTGGTATAGGAATTGTATTTTGATATTCTCAATTCTAATGTAGACAGTCTCGACTACGATACTTCATTCGACACTTCATTCCCACATTACACACACGTACACTCGTTAAATGAGTCTCGGCGACTTCGAATACCACATCATTGTCACTTATCAATTCATGTAAGTTATTGTGATTGTGAATGCCTCTCGAAATTATCCATGCATTTTAAAACACTGCCTCACTCTCTAATACAAGTGTGTAAAAACAGCCATTTGTCTCTTTGTTTAATATGTGACGGTATTTTAACAATCACGCCTACAGTTTGTCAAACACCAATACTCCATGTTCAGGATGAACAAAACGTCGACTTGACGTCTCATTCTGACAATAAATTATTGCTTTCAGATTTCCTGAACACACTGATTTGGTTAGGACAATTCAGAATTATAAGCGAAGCGAAACTTAACTCAATAAAAAGAAAGTCAGTGTAACTGGTCTTCTTCGTATGATGTATTCGATTTTCAACATAGGCCTTTGAGGTCAAATTTCGGAAATATATATATTTTTTTAACTGTAGCATAGCTTTTCAACGGGGCTAAACCTTGACAATCAGATTTCATCATCTTGGCAATACGATACAAATGTTTGCAAATAATGATACGGTTGGTATACATGCATGTCTTCATAATATTGAATTGATAACATATTGATACAATAGGCAATATAATTATTAATTTGTTCATGATGTCAAATCTTCCTTTTTAGGCAATATATTGAAAATTGAAATTTAGAGAACGACAATAGGCCTATGACACATATTTGTATGTGTTTGTAAACTTGGCATTTAATCCCTTCTGAGAAGTAGTATGTTTGTATATTGGCTTGCAGCATTATGAGAAATAAATACAACTTCCTATGTATGTCCGAAAGTGGATTCGTTTATTTTTCTTGTGTTTCAACGGACGAACGGTTCTTCATCTCGATCAATAGTATTTACATATGTTAACAAATGAAACTGCGAACTATTATTGAGATTTGTTGAGATTGATATATATTACCATGATATAGACCATAGCCTATGTTCATACGCAACACATTTGCTAATATTTTTAATGGTCTAAATTTAAAATGGCCTTTGTTCTTGTTTCTTTTTTTAAGTCAATACTTGACATGCGTGGGTATTCGGAAAAGTCCGAGATGGATCTTACTCCGGCAATGGAAGAAGTAGAAAAGGCAGAACACATCACTACAGCGATGTTCTACTCTGTGACCTCCACACAGAAAGGTAAGGGTTCGTATTGCGATTAATTGTGCATGCACAACAGGCCTGTTTTCTAGCGCACTTATAATGAAACAATACAAATGAGATTTTGATAGACAGGTCTGTAGACACTAAAGCGATGTTATATGTGGTGACCTACACACACAAAGGCTAGTGTTCGTAACAAGAACATTTTAGTTTTTTACAAAATTGTATCTATTGGACAGAAATTCATTAAATTCTGTACAGGACAAGACATTGCTATTGTTGAAGATGTGCATTTGTTAAGGAATAAATAATACCAAAAGTTAAACATTTTATATTGTAATTTAACAAATGAACGCATCATTTAACAAATGAACTTCAAACAAAGAGGTTCTTGACTTTAGAGGCATGATAAACAAATGCGCGTTTTATATATATTTATATTGAAGGTTAAGAAGGGTATGCTAGTGGGCTTGAATGTCTTGCTTTCTGTACAATCTTTTCTCCGTACCGTATCCAACGATTTGCATCTACATATATTATGCCGCATGATTAGCACGCATTTAACGGAGAGAAATTCTATACTCCTACATTGTGCAAATCGTACTGTCCCCTCAGCGCCACCATCCTCTGTTAAATAGGACTGAAATAGGCCTTCACCCAAGTCGGAATATATGTTTTTGATAACCATGTGTACATGTTTAGGAGTTATTTGAAACGTAGTTTTATTTGGCGTATTGCTAATTGATTATTTCCAATTGTTAAATATTATTTCAACATACACGAATTTTCTTGACACTCATTATTTTGTATGTGTGTTTGTCAGGCTTGCTAATATGTTATATACTTTGATATATAAGAACAATAATGATTGTGAACATATTTCAGAAACAAACAAAAACGTATTAACCGTTTAGTACAGTCATTCATTTATGTATTGTATTGCAAATAGATCATAAGAGTGTCAATCACAGACACCATTTTATTTTCATGTAAATATAAACTGTAACATTTCTGTATAATTATGCCTCCGCGCATGCATTGCATACAAAACACACCCTCATCAATTACTGTATGCTTTATATTTCAATAACTGCTGTTCCAGGTCTGCAAGGGGTCGACTTGGGGAACTATCTGATCAAGCGAGCTGCTGTGGAGCTACAGAGGGAGTGGCCCCAGATGACCCAGTTCTCCAGCATCTCGCCCATCACGGGCTTCCGGGACTGGCTGACGGGGGAGATCAACAGACAGTGTGTAGCACTCAGTAGGACGCTTTGGTGGTTTTGCGTGCAAGATGACTATTTGAAACCTTAAAGCCCCTTTATCCATAAAGCGAACATTATACAAAACATGCCATCCTCATATCTATGATTTTTCTCACACGGCATGTGCTAAAGGACTATTTGAAACCGCTAAGCCTCTTTATCCATTAACTGAATGTTATGTAAAAAATGTCATACATCTATGATTTTTGTCGCACTGCATGTACTAAATGGCCATTTTAGTTTAAACCTTATTGCATTTCAATCCATAAAGCGAACATTGTGTAAACATGTCTTGCTCACATCTATGATTTTCTCGCACTGACTGTGCTAAATAACTATTCTATTTTATACCTATAGCCTCCTATCCATAAAGTGAACATTATGTAAAAATGCCATACTTTCATCTATGATTTATCTCGCACTGCATGTACTAAATGACTATTCTATTTTATACCTTATAGCCTCTCTATCCATAAAGTGAACATTATGTAAAAATGCCATACTCTTATCTATGATTTTTCTCAAAATGCGTGTTACGATTCCTGTAATTGTTAGTGTTCATGAAGTTATCTCTTTCGTATATGTGGAAGTATTAACTTGTTGATTTTTTTAAAATTGTAATGCACCATTGAAATACTATATTTAATTGAAAACTTACAACACACAATAATATTATTCCAATTGTAGAAGATGGCAGTTTAAAAGAAGAGCAGTGTCTGATCACTCAAAACGAAACCAGCGCTTTATGTTCCACACATAGTATAAAACCAGAAGCGTTAACGGCACTGGAACGCTTGAAAGATCACGTGATTAATGGCACATGGACACGTGACCAAGACATGGTAACGGTGTTGAAACCTATACTCATGAGGTTGTGTGCTCGATACTTGTACAAGGAGAAGCGTAGAGGTTATGCTTTGAATTCAGTGGGTAAGTATGCTTTAACCGTTTTATTCATACAGTAAATATACATGTGATCTTTTTTAAGGAACAATATAAAATAAATTGTTTGTAATTCGTGAACAGAGACTATCCATCGAGTTTCATTTTGACATATTTTGACATATTGCTAAATTCCAGTTCCAGTCTCTTCACGTGTATAAATGTTCGAAAACACCATGTTTTACCGAAATTTTGGCATACACAAAACAATAAACAACATCGTTGTTTTTCCTACCGTGCAACAAATAATTGTTTAAAACCGCGCGCTTCAGTTTGAGGGCCGTTTTGATTTAAATTAAGAATCCGGAGTTTATATAATGGGAACCCACGGGTGCTTATTTATAAGAAAATTCCGGAGTTTATATCACGGGAACCCAACATGGCATGTATGCAGTTTTTCAAACCAGACTCCTCCTTATAAAAAGTGGAAACAAAACACAAATATAGGAATTTATTAAGAAATGTTAACAATTGAACTGTTGATTGATGTATCTGTGAATGGACATACGAAGCTAATTAACTGAACGTTTTTAAAAAAAATACCGTAGAGTTTGTCAAACTGCGCAGTAAGGTCCCACTTAGGCACTAAAAGGTGAGTGTACTTTATTTATAACCTTTCTTGTTGTTTGCAGCAAACTTCCATTTACAAAACGGCGCGGTTTTATGGCGTCTTAACTGGGCCGCGGATAACAGTTTACGAGGCTTGAGTAGCTCATGTGGACTTATGGTGAACTATAGGTACTTTCTGGAGGACACTGTGACTAATAGCCAGGACTACATAGAGCATAAACAAGTTAGAGCATCACAGCAAATTAGGGATTTGTGTGAGGGTTTCAATTTCTAAAAAACATGGAAATATATTTGTACTTTAAAAATAACGACGAGTATGTGGTCTGTGTGATATGTAATTTACTCCAACCTGTTTGATTCGTTGAAAACTATTTTACATATTTGAATGAAGGTTCATTTGTGGTATAAACACTATTTATGACAATTAAATTATAAAAATGATGACAAGTGTGTTCGTCCCCGGCATTTGTTTTATTTTAGATATACTCTTCAATGTTCTGAAAGAAAAATGTCTAAACTGAATGGAATAATGTTCCATCTTTTTCGTTTAATAAAGGATGATTTCTAGTATGAGTTTGATTTGAAGTCAGGTATTAATTTCCTAATCAAACATGAGAACGTCATAAAATGTTGATTAGCTGATAAACAACTTGAACATGAAAATTAGTCCGATCCTTTATCTTGCATTTATTTCGGAACCGAATAGAGACTTTTGTTTTTCTTGTTTATTTGAGAGTGATAATTCTAGTCTTTCCTTTATATAAGTTCTTTAATATTATGTCAGAAAAATTGTCGTATTTCAACACTGAAAATATGAATAATTTCCTAATTGTGACCTTGGTATTTCAAGGAGCGCCCTTGTCAGGGCAAACGACACGTAATGACATCGTAATTGGGCCAATTTATTTTGGAATCCCATAATGTCCATACATAAATCAGCCTAACCCGATCGTCTATTTGTATAATATCCATTTGTATATCTAATTATTCGTTTGCTTTACCATAATTATGTAGTTTACTTTTTATTTAAAATTCAATGTTTCTTCTTTTGCGAGCTGTAATCTTCGATACTTCGCGGGAACCCAAATGAGGTCATCTTAAAGAACATGTAATGCTGCGATATGATACACTCGTACTATGATATATGTGGGTTACATAGTGCGAGGTGATATTTATGGGTTACATAGTGCGAGTTGATATTTGTGAGTAACATAGTGCGAGGTGATATTTGTGCGTAGCATAGTGCGAGGTGATATTTGTGGCCAACATAGTGCGAGGTGCTATTTGTGGGTAACATAGCGCGAGGTGATATTTGTGCGTAACATAGTGCGAGGTGATATTTGTGGGCAACACAGTGCGAGATAATATATGTGGGTTACATAGTGCGAGTTGATATTTGTGCGTAACATAGTGCGAGGTGATATTTGTGGGCAACAAAGTGCGAGGTGCTATTTGTGGGTAACATAGTGCGAGGTAATATTTGTGAGTAACATAGTGCGAGGTGATATTTGTTGGTAACAAAGTGCGAGGTGATATTTGGGGGTTACAAAGTGCGAGTTGATATTTATGGGTAACTAAGTGCGAGGTGATATTTGTAGGTAACATAGTGCGAGGTGATATTTGTTAGTAACATAATGCGAGGTGATATTTATGGGTAACATAATGCGAGGTGATATTTGTGGGTTATGTAGTGCGAGGTGATATTTGTGGGTTTCATAGTGAGAGGCGATATGTGTGGGTGACATAGTGCGAGGTGATATTTGTGGGTAACATAGTGCGAGATGATATTTGTGGCTTACATAGTGCGAGCTGATATTTGTGGGTAACATAGTGCGAGATGATATTTGTGGGTTATATAGTGCAAGGTGATATTTATGGGTTACATGGTGCGAGTTGAAATTTGTGGGTTATATAGTTCGATGTGATATTCGTGGGTAACATAGTGCGAGGTGATATGTGTGGGTTATATTGTGCGATTAGATATTTGTGGGTAGCATAGTGTGAGGTGATATTTGTGAGTAACATAATGCGAGGTGATATTTATGGGTAACATAGTGCGAGATGATATTTGTGGGTTATATAGTGCGAGGTGATATTTGTGGGTTACATAGTGTGAGGTGATATTTGTGAGTAACATAGTGCGTGTTGATATATGTGGGTTACATAGTGCGAAGTGTTATTTCTGTGTAACATAGTGCGAGGTGATATTTGTGGGTAACATAGTGCGAGGTGATATTTGTGGGTTATATAGTGCGAGGTGATATTTGTGGGTAACATAGTAGGTGATATTTGTGGGTTACGTAGAGCGTTGTGATATTTGTGGGTAACATAGTTCGAGGTGATATTTGTGGGTAACATAGTGCGAGGTAATATATATGGTTAACATAGTGTGAGGTGATATAAGTGTGTTACATAGTGCGAGGTGATATTCATGGGTTACATAGTGCGAGGTGATATTTGTGGGTAATATAGTGCGAGGTGATATTTGTGGGTAACATAATGCGAGGTGATATTAGTGGGTTACATAGTGAGAGGTGATATTCGTGGGTTACATAGTGTGAGGTGATATTTGTGGGTAATATAGTGCGAGGTGATATTTGTGGGTAACATATTGCGAGGTGATATACGTGGGTAACATAGTGCGAGTTGATATTTGTGGGTTATATAGTGCAAGGTGATATTTATGGGTAACATATTGCGAGGTGATATTTGTGGGTAACATAGTGCGAGGTGATATTTGTGGGTAACAGTGCGAGGTGATATTGCTGGTAACATAGTGCGAAATGATATTTGTGGGTTACATAGTGCGAGGTTATATTTATGGGTTACATAGTGCGAGGTGATATTTGTGGGTTACATAGTGCGAGGTGATATTTATGGGTAACATAGTGCGAAATGATATTTGTGGGTTACATAGTGCGAGGTTATATTTATGGGTTACATAGTGTGAGGTGATATTTGTGGGTAACATAGTGTTAGGTGATATTTGTGTGTTATATAGTGCGATTAGATATTTGTGGGTAACATAGTGCGAGGTGATATTTGTGGGTTACGTATTGCGATGCGATATGTGTGGGTTACATAGTGCGAGGTGATATATGTGGGTTACATAGTGCGAGGTGATATTTGTGTGTTACATTATGCGAGATGATATTTGTGGGTTACATAGTGCGAGGTGATATTTGTGGGTTATAAAGTGCGAGGTGATATATGTGGGTTGCATAGTGCGAGGTGATATGTGTGGGTAACAATGTGCGAGGTGATATTTGTGGGTAACATAGTGCGAGATGATATTTGTGGCTTACATAGTGTGAGGTGATATTTGTGGTTAACATAGTGCGAGATGATATTTGTGGGTTATATAGTGCAAGGTGATATTTGTGGGTAACATATTGCGAGGTGATATAACTGGGTTACATAGTGCGAGGTGATATTCGTGGGTTACATAGTGCGAGTTGATATTTGTGGGTTACATAGTGCGAGGTTATAATTACGGGTTACATAGTGCGAGGTGATATTTGTGGGTTACATAGTGCGAGGTGATATTTATTGGTAACATAGTGCGAAATGATATTTGTGGGTTACATAGTGCGAGGTTATATTTATGGGTTACAGAGTGTTAGGTGATATTTGTAGGTAACATAGTGCTAGGTGATATTTGTGTTATATAGTGCGATTAGATATTTGTGGGTAACATAGTGCGAGGTGATATTTGTGGGCTACGTATTGCGATGTGATATGTGTGGGTTACATGGTGCGAGGTGATATGTGTGGGTTACATAGTGCGAGGTGATATTTATGTGTTACATAGTGCGCGATGATATTTGTGGGTTACATAGTGCGAGGTGATATTTGTGGGTTATATAGTGCGAGGTGATATTTGTGGGTTACAAAGTGCGAGGTGATATGTGTGGGTTACATAGTGCGAGGTGATATTTGTGGGTAACATAGTGCGAGATGACATATGTGGCTCACATAGTGCGAGGTGATATTTGTGGTTAACATAGTGCGAGATGATATTTGTGGGTTATATAGTGCAAGGTGATATTTATGGGTTACATGGTGCCAGTTGATATTTTTGGGTAACATAGTTCGATGTGCTATTCGTGGGTTACATAGTGCGTGGTGATATGGGTGGGTTATATTTTGCGATTAGATATTTGTGGGAAGCATAGTGCGGGGTGATATTTGTGAGTAACATATTGCGAGGTGATATTTATGGGTAACATAGTGTGAGGTGATATATGTGGGTTTTATAGTGCGAGGTGATATTTGTGGATTACATAGTGCGAGGTGATATTTGTGAGTTACATAGTGCGAGGTGATATATGTGGGTTTTATAGAGCGTGTTGATATGTGTGGGTTACATAGTGCGAAGTGATATTTCTGCGTAACGTGGGTAACAATGTGCGAGGTAATATGTGTGGGTTATATTGTGCGATTAGATATTTGTGGGTAGCATAGTGCGAGGTGATATTCGTGAGTAACATAATGCGAGGTGATATTTATGGGTAACATAGTGCATGTTGATATGTGTGGGTTACATTGTGCGAAGTGATATTTCTGCGTTACATAGTGCGAGGTGATATTTGTGGGTAACAAAGTGCGAGGTGATATTTGTGGGTTACATAGTATAGTGCGTGGTGTTATTTGTGAGTTAAATAGTGCGAGGTGATATTTGTGGTTGACATATTGCGAGGTGATATTCGTGTGTAACATAGTGCGAGGTGATATTTGTGGGTTATATAATGCATAGTGATATTTATGGGTAACATATTGCGAGGTTATTTTTGTGGGTAACACAGTGCGAGGTGATATTTGTGGGTAACAGTGCGAGGTGATATTGGTGGTAACATAGTGCGAAATGATATTTGTGGGTTACATAGTGCGAGGTTATATTTATGGGTTACATAGTGCGAGGTGATATTTGTGTAGTGCCACGTCATATTTGTGGGTAACATAGTGCGAAATGATATTTGTGGGTTAAATAGTGCGAGGCTCTATTTATGGGTTACATAGTGCGAGATGATATTTGTGTGTTATATAGTGCGATTAGATATTTGTAGGTAACATAGTGCGAGCCGATATTTGTGGGTTACGTATTGCGATGTGTTATGTGTGGGTTACATAGTGCGAGCTGATATGTGTGGGTTACATAGTGCGAGGTGATATTTATGTGTTACATAGTGCGAGATGATAATTGTGGGTTGCATAGTGCGAGGTGATATTTTTGGGTTATATAGTGCGAGGGTATATTTTTGGGTAACATAGTGCGAGGTGATATGTGTGGGTTACATAGTGCGAGGTGATATTTGTGGGTAACATAGTGCGAGGTGATATTTGTGGCTTACATAGTGCGAGGTGATATTTGTGGTTAACATAGTGCGAGATGATATTTGTGGGTTATATAGTGCAAGGTGATATGTATCGGTTACTTGGTGCGAGTTGATATTTGTGGGTTAAATAGTTCGATGTGATATTCGTGGGTAACATAGTGCGAGGGGATATGTGTGGGTTATATTGTGCGATTAGATATTTGTGGGTAGCATAGTGCGCGTTTTTATTTGTGAGTAACATAATGCGAATCGATATAAATGGGTAACATAGTGCGAGGTGATATATGTGGGTTTTATAGTGCGAGGTGATATTTGTGGGTTACATAGTGCGAGGTGATATTTGTTAGTTACATAGTGCGAGGTGATATATGTGGGTTTTATAGTGCGTGTTGATATTTGTGGGTTACATAGTGCGAACTGATATATTTCTGCGTAACGTGGGTAACATAGTGCGATGTGATATGTGTGGGTTATATTGTGCGATTAGATATTTGTGGGTAGCATAGTGCGAGATGATATTTGTGAGTAACATTATGCGAGGTGATATTTATGGGTAACATAGTGCGAGGTGATATATGTGGGTTTTATAGTGCGTGTTGATATGTGTGGGTTACATAGTGCGAAGTGATATTTCTGCGTAACATAGTGCGAGGTGATATTTGTGGGCAACATAGTGCGAGGTGATATTTGTGTGTTACGTATTGCGATGTGATATGTGTGGGTTACATAGTGCCAGGTGATATTTGTGGGTTACATAGTGCGAGATTATATTTGTGGGTTACATAGTGCGAGATGATGTTTGTGGGTTACATAGTGCGTGGTGATATTTGTGAGTTATATAGTGCGATATGATATTTGTGAGTTACATAGTGCGAGGTGATATGTGTGGGTTACATAGTGCGAGATGATATTTGTGGGTAACATAGTGCGAGATGATATTTGTGTGTTACATAGTGCGAGGTGATAATTGTGGGTAACAGTGCGAGGTGATATTTGTGTTATATAGTGCGATTAGATATATGTGGGTAACTTAGTGCGAGGTGATATTTGTGGGCTACGTTTTGCGATGTGATATGTGTGGGTTACATAGTGCGAGGTGATATTTGTGGGTTTCATATTGCGAGATGATTTGTGTGGGTTACATAGTGCGAGATGATATTTGTGGGTTACATAGTGCGAGGTGATATTTGTGGGTTATATAGTGCGAGGTGATATTTGTGGGTTACATAGTGCGAGGTGATATGTGTGGGTTATATAGTGCGAGGTGATATTTGTTGGTAAGATAGTGCGAGATGATATTTGCGGGTTACTTAGTGCGAGGTGATATTTGTGGGTAACATAGTGCGAGGTGATATGTGTGTGTTATATAGTGCGATGACATATTCGTGGGTTACATTGTGCGAGGGGATATTCGTGCGAGATATTTGTGGGTTTCATAGTGCGAGGTGATATTTGCGGGCTTCATAGTGTGAAGTGATATTTGTGGGTAACATAGTGCGAGATGATATTTGTGGGTTACATAGTGCGAGGTGATATGTATGTGTTACTTAGTGCGAGTTGATATTTGTGGGTTATATAGTTCGAGATGATATTCATGGGTAACAGTGCGATGTGGTATGTGTGGGCTACATAGTGCTATTTGATATTTGTGGGTTACATAGTGCGAGATGATATTTGTGGGTAACATAGTGCGAGGTGATGTGTATGGGTGACATAGTGCGAGTTGATATTTGTGGGTTTTATAGTTCGAGGTGATATTCGTGGGTTACATAGTGCGATGTGATTTGTGTGGGCTGCATAGTGCGAAGTGATATTTGTGAGTAACATAGTGAGTGGTGATATTTTTTGGTAACATAGTTTGAGGTGATATTTGTGGGTTACATAGTGCTAGGTGATATTTATGGGTAACATAGTGCGAGTTGATATTTGTGGGTAACATAGTGCGAGGTGATATTTGTGGGTTACTAATTGCGAGGTGATATGTGTGGGTTACATAGTGCGAGGTGATCTGTGTGGGTTACATAGTGCGAAGTGATATTTGTGAGTAACATAGTGAGTGGTGATATTTTTTTGGTAACATAGTTTGAGGTGATATTTGTGGGTAACATAGTGCGAGGTGATATTTATGGGTAACATAGTGTGAGGTGATATTAGTTGGTTACATATTGCGAGGTGATATTCGTGGGTTACATAGTGCGAGGTGATATTTGTGGGTAATATAGTGCGAGGTGATATTTGTGGGTAACATATTGCGAGGTGATATTGGTGGTTTTCATAGTGCGAGGTGATATTCGTGGGTTACATAGTGCGAGATGATATTCGTGCGAGATATTTGTGGGTTACGTAGTGCGAGTTGATATTTGCGGGCTTCAAAGTGCGAAGTGATATTTGTGGGTAACATAGTGCGAGGTGATATTTGTGGGTTGCATAGTGCGAGGTGATATTTGTGGGTAACATAGTGCGATATGATATTTGTGGGTTACTTAGTGCGAGGTGATATTTTGGGTTTCATAGTGTGAGTTGATATTTGTGGGTTATATAGTTCGAGGTGATATTCGTGGGTTACATAGTGCGAGGTGATATGTGTGGGCTTCATAGTGCGAGGTGATATTTGTGGGTTACATAGTGCGAGATGATTTTTGTGGGTTATATTGTGCGATTAGATATTTGTGGGTAACATTGTGCGAGGTGATATTTGTGGCTTACTTATTGCGAGGTTATATTTGTGGGTTACATAGTGCAATGTGATATGTGTGGGTAACATAGTGCGAGGTGATTTTTGTGGGTGACATAGTGCGCGGTGATTTTCGTGGATAACATAGTGCGAGGTGATATTTGTGTGTTATATAGTGCGATTAGATATATGTGGGTAACATAGTGCGAGGTGACATTTGTGGGTTACATTTTGCGAGGTGATATGTGTGGGTTACATAGTGCGAGCTGATATGTATGGGTTACATAGTGCAAGTGATATTTATGAGTTACATAGTGCGAGGTGATAATTTTGGGTTATATAGTGCGAAGTGATGTTTATGGTTTGCATAGTGCGAAGTGATATTTGTGCGTAACATAGTGCGAGGTGCTATTTGTGCATAGCATATTGCGAGATGATATTTTTGGGTTATATAGTACGAGATGATATTCGTGGTTTACATAGTGCGAGGTGATATTTGTGGGTTAAATAGTGCGAGGTGATATGTATGGGTTACATAATGCGAGGTGATATTTGTGGGTTATATAGTGCGAGGTGATATTTGTGGGTTACATAGTGCGAGGTGATATGTGTGGGTTACATAGTGCGAGGTGATATTTCTGGGTTACGTAGTGCGAGGTGATATTTGTGGGTAACAGTGCGAGGTATTATCGGTTGGTAACATAGTCTGATGTGATATTTATGGGTTACACGGTGCGCGTTGATATTTGTGGGTAGCATAGTTCGAGGTGATATTCACGGGTTACATAGTGCGAAGTGATATTTGTTGGTAACAAAGTGCGAGATGATATTTGTGGGTTACATAGCGCGAGGTGATATTTGCGGGCTTCATAGTGCGAGGTGATATTTGTTGGAAGCATAGTTCGAAGTGATATTTGTGGGTAACATAGTGCGAGGTGATATTTATGGGTTACATAGTGCGAAGTGATATGTGTGGGTAACTTAGTGCGAGGTGATATTTGTGGGTTATATAGTGTGAGGTGATATTTGTGGGTTACATAGTGCGAGGTGATATTTGTGCGTAACATAATGCGGGTCGATATTTGTGGGTAACATAGTGCGAGGTAATATTTATGGGTTACATAGTGAGAGGTGATATTTATGGGTTACATAGTACGAGGTAATATTTGTGGGTTACATAGTGCGAGGTGATATGTGTGGGTTACAAAGTACGAGGGGATTATCTGGGGCTTACATAGTGCGAGGTGATATTGTGGTTAACATAGTGCGAGGTGATATTTGTGGGTTACATAGTGCGAGGTGATATTTGTGGGTGACATAAGGCGAGGTGATATGTGTGGGTTTCATTGTGCGAGGTGATATGTGTGGGTTACATAGTGCGAGATGATATGTGTGGGTTATATAGTGCGAGGTGATATTTGTGGGTTAAATAGTGCGAGGTGATATGTGTGGGTTACATAGTGTGTGGTGATATTTGTGGGTTACATAGTGCGAGGTGATATTTGTGGGTAACATTGTGTGAGGTGATATTTGTGGGTAACATAGTGCCAGGTGATATATCGTGGGTTACATAGTGCGAGGTGATATTTGTGGGTTACATAGTGCGAGGTGATATTTTTGGGTAACATAGTGCGAGAAGGTATTTGTGGGTTACATAGTGCGAGGATATATGTGTGGGTTACATAGTGCGAGGTGATATTTGTGGGTTATATATTGCGAGGTGATATTTGTTGGTTACATAGTGCGAGGGGATATTTGTGTGTAACATAGTGCGATGTGATATTTGTGGGTTACATAGTCAAGGTGCTATTTGTTGGTTGCATAGTGCGAGGTGATATGTGTGCGTAACATAGTGCGAGGTGATATGTGTGCGTAACATAGTGCGAGGTGATATTTGTGGTTATATAGTGCGAGGTGATATGTGTGCGTAACATAGTGCGAGGTGATATGTGTGCGTAACATAGTGCGAGGTGATATGTGTGGGTTGCATAGTGCGAGGTGATATGTGTGGGTTACATAGTGCGAGTTGATATGTGTGGGTTATATAGTGCGAGGTGATATTTTTGGGCTACATAGTGCGGTAATATTTGTGGGTTACATAGTGCGAGGTGATATTTGTGGGTTATATTGTGTGGGATTATATAAGTAAGTTATATGTGTAGTGGGTGTTGGGTGGGGGCACATGACATATAAAGTCCATAGATGTGTATTGTTAGTGTTTTTCGTCGACCAATATAGTCACATGACGGAAAGACCTATACAAAAGACATTACAAACAATAGTTACACACAGAACAAAACATGTGATATTATTAAATATGAATGAAATGAATATCACACAAATAAACATACATTTAATGACACAATACAATCAAAGGTTCTATCAATATGAACACTTATTTTAATAACCTTATGTGCATCTTTTTCAAGTACAATTATAGTACGAATATAAAGTAAAATGTAGCCGAGAAATCTATTAGTATTTATCTATAAATTCGTTTAGGTCACATAAAGCCATTATGACAATGTTCTTGAACACGAAAGACTGACGTCTTAGCATGACTGGCCCCGAAAGCTCACTTTGTCGATTTGATAAAGTGTAACTTAACGTTGTCGTAGTTATAACGACTGAAACACACAGTCAAAATGCACGTTTTATATAAGCAAAAGGGCCACAGAGCAGAGTTCTTTCACTTGAGACGAGAAGGAACTACACTGTTTAAATCAGCTCTCGTGATGTTTCAAGAATAATTTTAGAACTCGGCGAGGAGAGTATTGCGACAAATATTCCGAGCGAGTTTGGGCGAAACATGTGGCCTCTAGAGTTTTCTCCAGCGTTTTCCTTAATTTGACCGAATGTCTTAGTCTTTGATCCCATATCTCAGTTTCGGCCGAGATATCATTGGTAAAAATGTTCTGAAATTGATGATAGGGCATACATGTGTGTCTAGAGTGTTCAACATATTTTTCTTTATTTTGATCAAGGGACATAAGTTTTGACCCCGCGTGGCTCAGTTTCGAATTCGGCCAATTGGGTAAAAATGTGGCCATAAGAGTGTTCACACGCTTTTTCTTTCATGTGACTCAGTGACCTAGTTTTTGACCCCATATAACCAAGCTTCTAAATTGGCCTAGTTATAATTAGGACGAATTGTCTGACCAAGTTGCATGAAGATAATATAATAATAGACGTGGCCTCTAGTGTTCACAAGATTTTTCTGTAATTCGACCTTGTTACCAAGGTTTCGATCCCATATGACCCAGTTTCGAACTTGATCGAGATATCAGTGAAAAATGGTTTTGACCAAGTTTCATGAAGATAGTGTAATTAATGCGGCCTCTATATTGGGCAGAAGCCTTTCCTTTAAGTTGAGCTAGTAGCATATTTTTTACCCCACGTAACCCAGTTCGAACTTGGCATAGGTATAATTAGAACAAATGCTCTGGAAAAGTTTCAGGATGATTGTGTTAAAAAAGGTGGCCTTTATAGTATGCCTAAGCATTTTCTTTATTTTGAGATAGTGACATAGTTTCACGCGATCAAGTTTTAAATTCGTAAGAAAAATAATTTGTACAATTGTTCTAAACCTTTTTAAATAAAATTTGTTCAATTAATGTTGCTTCTGGTGTGTTCATAAGGTAAATATTGAAGACGAAAGACGTACAAACAAAATGATCGGACCAAACTCATCTTGAACACCTTGTGCTCATGCTAGAAAAAAGTATAAAAAAAACTACACTTTTATATTGATGCAAAAAAAAGTACATTCAAATGATAAAGAGTGCAATACCATGTCAAAATGTCATACTAAGTTATATAAACTCTTGCCTTGTAAATCTAACTAAACTTATACATTTAAAATAATTAAAAATAGAAAATGATGTATCCTCCGGTGACAGCGTATCGATTGGTTAATGCAAACAATTCAGCAATTAACGATTTAACTTCAAAGGGTTATTCAATTCCCGTTAAATCCCTGTCAAATTTGTTTATTTACATCATGTTTAAACGCAAAGCCGATAGTTCCATACACACCTGCAATAACATTCACTACTCGCGTGGTAACATTGTATCGTTACGTCACATCGAAAAAGATGAGAACACGATTGCAATAGGCATTAGGACAACTAAAGTTAAATATTTGATTTTGTATAATGTCTATTTACAACTTAACATGTTTCTATTCTATCGGTCATTCTTCTTTGAAGCAACATGGGCACATACAAGTGCTCATGAATTTCATAAACACAAACGTTCGACATTTGTTTAAATAAATTTCGGCATATATGTTAATATTAAACGATTTCCTGAAATAAACGTCCATTTGTAACGGGGTATTCCCACTGAACATGTGTATATCTCCTGACGCGATGTGCGCGCACAGTTCTTATGCAAGAATTTTTCATACAACATTTTCTGAGAATCGGGAGAAAGTGATTTAAAAAAAAAAAAAACAAACAAAGAACATGTTGTGTATACACTAGCGCAGTCTTCTGCTTCGCTTTGCAAGATATGTGGACATTTAATGAAGACGACCAATAAAATGTATGGAATATGGATCAATTCGGATTGATTTAGTTGAAGTAAGATTTTAAAATGCAATTATACCTATTTTTACTCATGTTGGTTGTGTTTGTATTTATTTTCAAGCGTAGTAATGTTAGTGTAACAAAATACTCGGAGCGCATGCTTGTGAAGTCATCACGAGAGCCTCGTTCTTAATGTAAACACAATGATCGATACAAGGGCACCGTACGATATTTTACGTATTTATAACACACACACAATGTACATTGTTGTATTTTATTTGTTTTATTTGTCTTTTTGATTAAACACGTATTTACAATCACAACACTATTTCATTATTTGAATGATTTTGTTTTGACAAACTCAATACAATATTCGAGTGTCAGGGCATATTATGTTCTGCCGGGTAACCTGAAGCCATTTTTTTACACTATTGTTTTTATTATTCATCTTTAGCATGTACCACTTCATCATCTTTCTTGTACACATAGTGTTGGTTTAGAAGTATGTACATTACTCTTGCTGTAGCAAGTATAAACATATTGATACATTCAAAAAGTTTCAACTGAGCTTATCTGTGGTGTCATACGGGACACCAGCTGATATTTCTTGATATTGGTGTTATATCGTTTATATCACGAATGTACTGTGAATCTTTTCTATGGTCATGCATAATCATTTTTTACATGGAAGTTTGTTGTTTCCGAATTATTTTATTTGTATCATTTATTTTCTTAATTTTTAACATTTGTTAATATATTTCAGATTGCTTAGATGGATTCTTGTTTGAACAACTTAACAGATATGATCTCAATTTCCAATCTAAAGAATACAAAATATGACGTGATATCTAAAAAAAAAACATTATTAAAACTTCCCTGAGCATCAAATGTAAATTTGATCCGACGTGTGAAACCGAAACTATATCGTGAATCAGCTGGTTATCTGAAAGGGATTGAATTGAAAGAACAAGGAAGATAAATGTAAAATTAAATATAAAACAGTTCGTGTGTTTACTCGACAATTGTTAAATCGTCCGATATTCTGTGTAAGCTACGTTTCGAGTAACCATGTTTGTTGTGCATTATAAAGTTTATTCGGAAACGTTTTAACAATAGGAGTGTGCCAAGTAAAACAGACTCAGATATACTATTACGATCTAAATTTGGGAAACCATTTGATTAATCATTTCCGGTATGTTTGATTAATGTTTGATTATCTAGGGCAATATTTGTAGAAATAAAATGTGTATCATTAAAATTGTAATTTGTACAAACGTGGAATATTTTATTACATACAAAAATCATATTAATTTAAAAAAAAAAAATCGACATCGCTGTTATTGTGAATACTTAAATACAACATATCTGACAGAGTTAATTTTTAAATAATTAAATATAGCATTTAATATATCATGAAAAGCACATGGTTGTAAAGGCAAGAGATTTTCCTATAAAAATGCAAAATTTCAATAAATTATAATTTCAATTCTAAAAGTATGGGACTTTTATTCCGTAAGTCGTTACAGTATTTGCCTAGTGTAAGTATATCGTTTTGTTCTATCGTGTACTTTTCATGATATATTACCGCCTATAACCTTGATGTTTTGTTGTTTAAGATAGGTAACTTTGAAATTAAAAATTCTCACAAATCGCTAGAAATGGAAATTAGTTTATTTATCAATTTATGTGTTTTCCTATCTTAAAACAATATATTATATATACTATGGGATACAAATTACAATAAATATGAAATTACCTTTCCAAAACTTTTAATCACATCAAGATTACTTTGTGTGTTCGCAAGTTGCACGGATCAATTTTAAATACAGCTGTAGTCAGTGTTAAGGGCGGACTACATAGAGATGTGTACACAAATCAAATAAAATTAAAATTTTCAAATGACATGTTTAGCTCACCTGAGCACAAGGTGCTCATGTTGAGCTTTTGTGATCGCCTTTTGTCCGTCGTCCGTCGTCAACATTTACCATGTTAATACTCTAGAGGCCACATTTATTGTCCTATCTTCATGAGACTTGGTCAGAACACGTGTCTCAATGATATATTGGACGAGTTCGAAAATGATTCCGGTTGGTTCAAAAACGTGGCTACAAGGGGGCGTGGCAGTTTTCCTTATATGGCTCTAGTAAACCTTGTTAACTCTCTAGAAGTAACATTTATTGTCCAATCTTCATGAAACCTAGTCAGAACATTACTTGTAATGATATCTTGAATGAATTCGAAAATGGTTCCGGTCTGTTGAAAAACATGGCCGCCAGGGGGCGGGGCATTATATGGCTATAGTAAAACCTTGTTTACTCTCTAGAAGTCACATTTTTAGTCCAATATTCATGCAACTCGGTCAGAACATGTGTCCAAATGATATCTTGGATGAGTTCGAAAATTGTTACGGTTGGTTGAAAAACATGGCCGCCAGGGGGCCGGACAGTTTTCTTTATATGGCTATAGTAAAACCTTGTTATCACTCTAGAAGTTACATGTTTAGTCCAATCTACATGAAACTTGGTCAGAACATTTGAGCTCGGTTGAGTTAAAAAAAATGATAATGGTTCGTCGAAAAACATGGCCAGCAGGGGGGCGGGGCAGTTTTCCTTATACGGATATAGTAGCTATAGTTAAACCTTGTTAACACTCTTCAGTCCACATGTATTGTCAAATATTCATGAACATTTGTCAGAAAATGTGTCCCAATGATATCTTGGCTGAGTTCTAAAATGGTTTATAACCTTTAAAAACGTGGCCGCTAAGGCGCGGGACAGTTTTCCTTATATGACTATAGTAAAACCTTGTCTACACTCTAGAAGTCATATTTTGAATCCAATCTTCATGAAGCTTGGTCGGAACATTTGTTTTAAATATATCTCGACTGAGTTTGAAAATGGTTCCAGTCCGTTCAAAAAATGGCCGCAATGGGTGGGGCAGTTCTCCTTATATGGCTTTATTAGCAAATAGTAAAACCTTGTTAACACTTAAGAAGTCACAATTTTAGTCCAGTCTTCATGAAACTTGGTAGGAACATTTGTTCTAAGGATATCTTGGCCAAGTTTGAAAATTGTTGCGGTCCGTTAAAAAACATGGTCACCAGGGGGCAGGGCAGTTTTCCTTATATGGATATAGTAGCTATAGTAAAACCTTGTCAACACTGTAGAACTCACATTTTTTGTCCACTTCTCATGAAACTTTGTAGGAACCTTTGTTCTTATGATATCTTGGCCTAGTTTGAAATTGGTTGCGGTCCGTTAAAAAACATGGCCACCAGGGAGCGGGGCAGTTTTCCTTATATGGCTGTAGTAGCTATTGTAAAACCTTGTTACCATGGTAGAAGTCACATTATTAGTCCAATCTTTATGAATTTTGGTAGGAACATATGTTCTTAGGATATCTTGGCCGAGTTCGAAATTGGTTGCGGTCCGTTATAAAACATGGTCGCCAAAGGGCCGGGCAGTTTTCCACTCTAGAAGTCAAATTTATGGGTCAATCTTTATGAAAATTTGTCAGAACATTTGTTCTTATGACATCTGAGCAGCTTCGAAAATGGTTCTGTTCCATTGAAAAACATTGCCGCCAGGAGGCGGGGCGGTTTTCCGTTTATGGCTATAGTAAAACCTTGTAAACACTCAAGTTTAAAGTAAATACAACTCATGTGAGCGACCAGGGCCACCATGGCCCTCTTGTTCGTTCTATGTTTTATATTGTTTTATTGTTTATTGCATAGCATTCTTCAATTTAATATGGTTAAGTTTGAGGAACAACAAAAACACGGATGAAATAAATAACTTTTGAGTTTTGAGATATTTTTTTTTATTGATGTTTATTCTTTTGAACAACATTAAAAGCTGTGGTCAATTATTTATCCTGAAAAGTACATGTTTGTTACGGTGAATGATTTTACTAGAACAATGCGAAAATTGAAACAAATATTATCTCATGCCTAAAATAGCCTGACTTTTCAGTCTGAGGTGCGTAATTAGTTTGTTGAGTGTAAACAAACAAAAAGTTAAAAAGGAATGTTTTTATCAACGTTTTTAGAGAACAATTTAAAAGAGCTATGCTTATGGTTTTTAAGGCATAATTATTTATCAAATAAAACATATTTGTAAATTATCAAATTTTCATGACAACATACACTTTCTCTTTCTGTTTAAAATGTACTAACTTCCAAGAATGCAAACATATCTCAATGACTCACGCAACTTCTTGTGGATTACACGTTAGTTGTTCAATTCGTGTGGCGGTTACACAAGTTTAAACTTGATTAATGTTTACTGATTACAACTTGGTCAATTTCTAAGAGTATTGATTTAAACGTAAGAATAACAACGAAAGCATAAATACTACACTAGAATAGGTTTTCATAAATCTTTGAATGATTAAGTTTGCTTACCTTTGTTGTACAGTTAACTATAAGAATGTACTTCAAATTAAAATCGTCATAGAATTTCTGTTAATATGTACGAGATCTGTATACCTCAATTATTAACTTAGTTCATGTGTGATAAAATTCAATTTTAAATCACTGACTGATGTCCTTTGCTCGTAAACAACATTAAGTCATCAGCTAAAAAAATGCAGGTTTTAGGCATGGATATTCTAAATTCATATTCGCACAGTATCATCGGCTTATTACAAAACATTTAACTTCAGGCAGGAATGGCTGGCAAGTGGACGGAATCTAACCCTGCTACAAACATGAACATTGATGCAGAAACTCTTGGCAATGATTTGGATGAAAGCGACACTGAGGAACAGCCGTCTGCTGATGAGAACAACGAGGCTATTGTTGCAGCTACTCACACCAATGAGTTGGAGGAAAGTGTCACGCAAGAGGTGTCGGGGTCGACACAGCGATTTGTGTATCATGCAGGCGACACAGTGCACGTTATGCCGCTGTATGAGGTTATGCCGAGTAATAAAGAGGCATGTTTGATTTTTTTTATAGCTAATCGTTTTAACGCCCAAGTATAAGTTTGGTAACGGAATTAAGTTTTTAAGTCGAATATTTCTGAGTAACTTTGAAGTCGACTATATTTTTCATATGTGTCCTTCTGTGTATGTGACATTGTAATAATGGTGGCTATTTTAATTGTAGCCCTTAAAAGATACACAAACAAACGGGCAGCAAGGAGCCGAAAGTGCTTATTCAGGTAATAAAAAAATTAACAAACGACAAAATAAAGTATAGGATGTTTTCTGTTAATATTAAATGCTTAATAAAAACAAAGATACTTTACTTTGTAGATGCCGATGAGTTAAGATTTGTCGCAATGACTGAACGATATCGAACACTGCCACCTCGTACCGAATCGTTTCTGCGCAGTCCACTGCGGGACATGAAAGAGCAGCTTGCCATGGCCGGATTTTGGTACATAGGTGAGGCCGAGAGTATGCGAAGTTATTTTGAGAGAATCCAACAAAATGGACCCATCCACGTGCATCAAATTTTGTTTCAAACTTGTCATACTCAGATTTTGTGTGTTCACCCAACTTGTTATAAAGTAAAAATCTAAATGAAACTTTTTATGTCAACACAACTGTTCAAACGAAGAACATTAAAATCTTCATTTTGGCTGTATTGTGCAAATTTGTGGTTTAACGAATACCCTACCCACCATCGGTTTTAGTAGTAACTACAAACATAATCTATAAAAATCAATAAGTCAACTAATCTTTGTACTCTCTATATATATCAGGTAATGGAGATAATTGCGCGTGTTTCGCTTGCGGTGGGAAAATCAAAGACTGGAAACCTGATGACGATCCGTGGATCAGGCATTGTCAAAGTTATCCAAATTGTCCTTTTCTCAAGCAAGAGAAAGATGGAGACTTTATCAACCTCGTCGTTCAAAATTCTCCAGGACAAGAAAGCGACGTAAGATCTCTTTTTTAGTGGTTGAAACTGTTATATGTTTTATATCAGTTTAAACGCACTTACAGTCTTTAGCTTTGTAACTATTGATAATGGTAAGGCATGATGTTCGTGAAAATAATCGTTTGAAACAACTTATATTTTGGAAGTTATTTTTCGTTTCGTAGCTTATGCAATCAAAAACTAACATGATGATTAAAGTACAAGATTGAAAAGATACATAATCAACATGATTAAAATATATTTACATATATTTATGGGATATAAAACATGTTTGATTATGAAAAAAATTTAATTGAATTATTTAAAGTTAACATGCAGCGATACGCGAGCTTGAACAATTCTACATTATTTTATAGGATGAAACATCACAAGAAACAGTTGAGTTGACAGTCGTAGACAAAGTAGAACAAATTGTGCACAAAAACAGAGACATTCCTTGGTCGGACATGGGCTTTTCTGATGAGCAAGTTAGATGTGCAGTTCGTGATTTGGTTGAGCAAGGTATTGACGTAAACATTGGGCGTGTTTAATACAACTTTAACATGTCTTTATATAATCCACGAACTCATGTTTTATCATGTTTATTTTTATATTCAATTCAGGTCATGCTGATGTGCAGATAGACGATATTGTAGAGAGAATTGAAACGAATATGGACATTACAGTCGGGAATGAAGCAACAAACGCATCTACTGAAAGTATGTGTTAGCACTTCATGTTGATAGTTTGCGTTCTGTCAGTAATTAAAACACACTTTATGAGTTTAAATATTCTATACGTCAATTGCTTTAAACCTTGAAGTATTTGTCTATCTAAAACGTATTAACCATTACAGCATTAATAATATGTTCGAAACAATTTTTGAAATTGCAAATATTGACTAGCAATACGAACGATTTGACGGAATTTAGCACATAGGCAAGTCTTTATCAAATATCCATCTATACAGTAAATACCAATAGGTACACGTGTGCATAAACAATATTGAGCAATTACTGTACTTACCATTCAGATATAGAGGCTGAGAACATCCGACTGAAACAGATAGTTATGTGCTGTTCCTGTACGACAAGACGAAAAGAGGTCATGTTTCTACCTTGTTGCCATGTACTCTTATGCGTCCAATGTTCCCGTGACCTTGTTCGGTGTCCTAAGTGCAACAAAGACATAGAGGACGAAAGAAGAATATACACGGCGTAGTGAATAAAACCTCACCGTGTGTATTCAGGATTGAACAAAACTTCGATGTTTGCAGAAATAGATAACAAGACTTAAATGTTTGCAGAAGAAGACAACACTAAAATATATCATCGACATAAGGTCATCTCAGAACAGCGTAAAAGAGCAAAAGAGTCACATTTTTCGCAAGCCGAAAAATGGTCAAACGATCCGTGTATAACTAAAAGACAGACGAAATTAACGCTGCGATTTCGATATAGATGACAACGGCAGAGGTGCTATTTTTGGTCGGGATGAAATTTAAATGTACAAAATTGCCGTGAAGTTTTAAGTACAAAACATTACAAGAACCAATTTGACCTCTGCCCGCAACGCCTTCTTACCGTTTGGATATATACGTACAACAAACTATTACACTACGTCAAGCTGCCAGTGAGACAGATTCTGGTGAGGATTCTTTAATTGCGACTGTAGTCTTGGAAAGAGACAGTTCCAGACTAAGAGATGCAAATGTTTTAGGCCCAGGGACTTTGCAATAGTAGTTGCCATAAGAGTCTGAGTTGTAAAAACCAATAAATGCACGAAGGGATTCCCATGGGGTATTTCACAAGATTGTGTTCCCATGGGGTATTTCTAAAGACTGTGCTTTTTCACGGACACGTTTGATTACTTTCTAGATGATAACAAATATATAGCAAAGATTAAGTTTTCATTTTTGTTTTACTAAAATATGTACATTTCAACATTGAGAAGTATAATAAAGATTGATCAAATATCATTGGGACTTTCATATTAAAGTCATGAATTGATGAAGTTTATCAAATATTCACAATTGTATGCATTTAGAAGAGTTATAAGATTGATGCATGTAAACAATTCGTCTTTTGGCTCAATAAATGAAGAATTAAGTGTGAACTATCTTGTTTGAGTTCATATTGATGCAGGTTTTCAACAAAAGGTGTACAATTCTCTGAATAAATTAATGTTTGAGTTTTATTCGCATTAATTCCATCACGCAGTTTACAATAATGCATAAAGCTGAAGTCGTTTCAGGAATTTCATTAAATGACTGAAGGCATTTTTCAGCCATTTTGGGAAATTCATGAAGAAATCATTCATTTCGTGAAGTCCATAAGTGAAACAGCCACTTCACGAAATCCTGAATCGTTTAAGAATTTTGTGAAATCCTAGTTTCACGGATTAACTATAACATATACATTTCCTGAAGAATCACGGATTTAGTCCAGTAGAGCAAGGTTATTGTTAACATGGTTTCTAATTTAGAGAATTAAAATTTGCCTGTCGCAATGTACTTACTTTCCTATTAGGAGATTCAAGAATAAAATCTATCTATACTTTATAAAATTGACAATTTTAAGTATGTATATGAAGAAAAAATTTAGAAAAAAGGGAACAAACTTTGGAAAATCCCTTGTTAATTTGTTCTGAATATCTGGTACATATTTAAAATAGAAGAGTTGATGTTGGGATAAAAGATCATTTTAGTTGTGTGTCAAACGAAGGGGCAAACCTAGTTGACTATATGTTCGTAGGACTTATTTGAGAAAGTTGTTGATTTCAAGGTCCTCTCAATCGCGTTTAGTCGGATTATTATATTATAGGAGAATATAAGACTCGCAGGCATGCGTATATAACTATTGCAATTTAAAATTATAAGAATTTAAAACAAAACTGACAGAACTTCTAAGTAATCGGAATAAACAAATTAAATATTGAGGGAAATTAAGCAAGAAAAACTCCGAAAGAGCATAATTTGTAGAAAACAGTCTATAGAATTACATGACTGTTTCCAAACTGTGTTATATAATGCTTATATACCGCGTATTGACATAAATATTACAGTAATACAGACATTGTGAACAACGATATGATTTTAAGTGAACGATTCCCATCTATATCCGTAAATAAATTACGGTAAAAGTAATGGCCTACATAGAATACCATCTGAATTTTTCAAAATATCGATATGCAATATAGAGACTCATTTACTTTCCCTTTTTATCCAATTTTTATATAGTGAATTTCTTTAAATCATGTTGTCAGAATATAAAAGGTCCTATACATATATCCACACCGAAACACTTGTTTCGTTAACAAATACTATATAAAGTATTTCTCCTGTTACAATGAATAAGAGTTAATATTATTTGTCTTAAGATAAAAATACATTTGAATATCCCTAATTTGATTTACAAAGTGGCTATTCAATGGAGGTAGATTTTAATGTTTATGATATAGTATATGGATTTTAGGAAGGCCTTAGATAAAATACCCCCATCATCTTATTACAAGTTCTAGACAAAAATGAACTAACGGTTAATTCCTCCGGATGTGGAAACAAAAGTATTTTTCACTTTGATATTGAGTAAAACATACAGACTATGGCATTCCCGTTTCAATATATCAAGACTATTGCCAAATAACGATAATTGAGTTTGTTATGTAACGTCGGTACCAGAAAGGGGAGCCAAGACAGGTTCGATAATAACTGCACCATTTAACAATGAATAATTTGCGATGCTGAACGAACGATTAGGATCTAGAACATTAATTTCTGATGATATTAATGACATTATATATATTGTATATCTTATGTTTGCTGATGATAGTGTCAGATGCGCATAAACAATAATTAAACTACAACACCAATTAAATTTGGTTGACCAATTTTGTACAATTACAAGAATAGAGATTATTTAATTTCGACAAAACTGGATGTATTAATTTCATAAAAGGCGGACGTTTAAGAATCTACGAACATTGGACTTCTTGTGGAATACAAATTAGTATAACGTTCTTTTTTATAAATATCCGGGGTTACTATTTACGACTATGACATTCTCAGTTGAAAATAAAGACTTTGACCGTTACGCAGTTTTGACTGAGTGCGGCGACTTGTTGAAAGACATTGGGGTAATGTATGGTACATGTAGATTGTACTTGAAACCATATGTTGTTCCTGTCGTAAATTTGCATCGGAGATTCCCTAAGGCACCCCAGAAAAGACTAAAGACAAAACTAGACAATATGAAAAAACGACAGATCATTATGGACCGACTGAATTGTTAATTTCCTAGAATAAGTAGAGAAACCTTAGACAGGTCAGTTGAGGGTATGTCGAGACCCTTAGCATCTTAATGAGGCTATGCGACGCCCAAATTATCACGCACCATTGATGAAGTCGCGAGTAAGCTAAGTGACGCAAGGTATTTTAGCTTCTTTGATGTTACACATGCTTATTGGTCAATTAGGTTGGACATGATATACTCATACCTTACCAAGTTCAGGACACGGTATGGACGGTACTAACGTATGCCATTTGGTTTGAATTATCAAAGTACAATTGACGAGACATTTTAGAGTCTTAAATGGGTAGCATGTGTTATTGACGATATTGGATTTGGGGAAGTACAACGTCTGAGCATGACAGTAATCTACTCGGTTCGCTGGACAGGGTACGGGATAAAGAGGTACGTTTCAATCCTGAGAAACGCCCGACTGACCTGACAAAAGTACCATTCTTTGGTCATGTCATTACATACAATAGTCTTAAAGTTCAAAGAGCCATTACGTCTTTACAGTGCCTACACTCAAAAGCTGAACTAGAAATAGTTCTTGGCATGGTGAATAACATGAAAACGTGTTTACAACATTTGGCTGACATTACAACAGTTTACGTTCTTTACTAAAAAAAAGACGTGGAATTCGTATTCGATCAGTCACAAATTGACGCTGTCAATAAAATAGAGGACGTATCGACGCAAAGCTCAGAACTCGCGTCCTTTGACAACAATAATCAAAGCGCCGACGGCATTGAATTTGTTCGCTGTTGTATAATCTTAGACGCAACTCAGTTTTCAAAATTATGTTACAGCTTTTTATATCGCAAGTTTGAAATGACAACAACCCATTCAAATTTATAAAGAGTGTGTCTTTAAAGCACAGGTCGAGATGTGTGTTTTTTTTCAACTCATTGATACAGCTAATCAGTGTGCACAGGCTTATCTTATTTGAAATGAAACATATGCATATTGTTGTTTCAATGATTAACACGTATATACCAGAAACACTATAATCGACCTATTTATATTCTTGTTAATATAGAGGTAAAAAAGAGGAAATATAGTGAAATGTAGGCCCTACCAAAACAAAATATTGGACTATCCACGTTGTATTCTTAGTCTGTTAAAATTGCATAAAAATGAGTTCAAGTTAGAATAAGATAAGAAGGCGAATTTTATATAAAAAAAATGGGAAGCGATATGCACAAGTGCACAGGGGTTAATTCTTAGTAAGACTTATACAATTAAGCAACACATGTGAAGATTACAAAACAAAGATGCAAACGAAATTCGAACAAAACGTGTATAGAAGAGATAAACATTATAAAGCTATCATACCCAGCAAACACCCGACGTTGAAAAGACGTTGAATATTGGTTGAATTTCGGTCGCGACGTCGGCAACCAAAATACAACGTTGATTCAACGTTAGAATGGCGACGTTTAAACAACGTCGGGAAAAGACGTCTATACGACGTTGAATTATGGTCATAAAATAACTATGTTGAAGAAATGTCTAGAATCATTTCATCAAGTGCCAAAATGTATTTTAAACACTCTCCTAAACCCGGAAACTTCGAAGGGAGTATATCGGCAAATCGGCCCGATCTCTATCCGATGTTAATCCGTTTCGCCGCCCGATATATGTTATTTACAATAAAGTCATTTTATATCCAACACTTTTACTGAAATATTAAAAAAAAAATTATATTCGTACCACAAAACATAAATATGGTCAATGATAAATATGCAGCTTGTGGTGAATTTTACCGATAGCGGACCGACAACGGCCCGTTGTGGTCGTAAATGTTTTCGTAAAAAAAAATAATAATTTCGTTCAGTTCCAATTCTGGAAATTGTCTGGCGGTAAAATTAAACGAGGCGTTCGAACAAAACAATTGTGTTTCGCGTTTTGTTTCGGAGATCTTCCTTAAATTTAAAGTGAGTATTTGTTGATTATAATGTATAATAAACTTTATTTTTGTACGCCACATGTAGATTTGTGCGTAAATAACTTGAAGGTGCAGTACGCATTTGGATTTTTTTACGTTGATAATATATATTCGCGACTAGCTAAAGAAACTTCAGCGAACAGTTTATATAGTCTAGACATAATTGCCCAGACCCAGCCCTCAGCAGCCTACCCACATTTGCAGTGGTGAATCTTCAAGGTTGTCTTCTGACAGACCACAAACGATAGTTTCAGGTACATACTATTCATGAAGTTGTTTCTTTGGTTATTAACATGCTATTTGTATTATCTATTATTTTACAATTTTATAACAGCATAAAGTACTAGTCAGCAGTAGTGCAATAGTTATACTATCTATCTATCTTCGGATACTGTTGAACTCCCCTTTCGGGTATTATTATAAGATCGCGCAGTCAGTGCAAGACAAAGATATGTACAATATTGTACAATAAAGTATTGACAGTGAGACGTCAAAGAAAGAAGGTAAGACTGAAACAAAGTTTGAAAGTGTTAGTATATGTATAGACAAGAATTAAAATCAGGTTAAAAGCACACTCTGCCGCAACTAATTGTATGAGATTTGGCTTACTGCCAGCTTGAAGGATTCAAGCGTTGGCAGGAGGACAATGTACGAAGGGAGGCTGTTCCATAGTACGACAGTGCTGGGAAAAAAAGAAAATTTGTAATAGTTAGCAACTGTGTGAATCTGCCTATAAGCTAAAAGATGTGTATGGCGAGTCAATCTCCTGGGTTTTTCAAGATATGTGGGGACGGGGACAGCTACTAATGAATGGACAATTTTGTAAAATAATACTAATTTAGCATCAGTCCGTCCGTACCAAGTGACTGTTGCATGTCTGAGACACTCTCATAAGTTGAATAGTTGTCATGTATCCATCTGATTGCTCTTCTCTGGACCATCTCGATTTTATTGATGTTTTGTTTAGTGTATGGTGACCAGACTGGAGACGAGTATTCTACTTGGGGCATGACCAGAGTTTTATAGGCAGTTTCTTTTACTTTCTTGTTTTGAGTTTGGAGGTTTCGTTTAACGAAACCATGTGTTCTATTTGCTGTTGTACATATTCTATTAATGTGGGTGTTGAAAGAAAGGTCTTCGGATATGTCTACTCCTAAGTATTTTGCACTTGGTACGGTTTCAAGGATATGGCCATGTAATATAAAATTATGTTTGATTTTATGTTTGTTTCGAGTTATGTTAAGGACTTGGCATTTACTGGGGTTATAATGCATTTCCCATTTGGTTTCCCGTTGTTCCAAGGTATTAAGATCTTGCTGTAAGGTGTTGCAATCATTTAGGTTGTTGATCGTGAGGTAGACAGCAGTGTCATCGGCGAAGAGACGGACTTGGGGTTTTACATGATCTGGTAGGTTGTTTATATACAGAAGAAATAAGGGGGGGCCTAGGACAGAGCCTTGGGGCACACCAGATGTCACAGGAACTTGATCAGATTTCTCGCCCTCCAGAACGACAACTTGGGTTCGACCTATTAAGAAAGAATGGATCCAGTCAAGAGTGCAGCCTCTGATACCATGTTCATGAAGTTTATAGAGAAGTTTAGAATGGCTGACTTTATCAAAAGCCTTGCTAAAATCCAGAAGAATAAGATCAGACTGCTGGCCTGCAACAATGGTTCTTGCAAGGTCATCTACCAGTTGGATGAGTTGCGTTTCGCAAATTATAAACTGATAATTTGAATTATGTGTTATTCTGGTGACTATATCATTTAAATTAAACTGCCATAATATTTCAGGTTTTAAAACTGTACATCAAAATTAATAGCCCTGAATATTTGAAAAGTTAACAATGCTTGTCGATGAAAAAGTGACTATATTGTTTTAATAAATTAAAAATCTTAGGATATTTAAGCAAATGTATATGATCATTAATGATCCTAAATGTGTACTTTTTCAGAAGCTGTCAAGCGAGTCCATCGGAACTAAACAAACAGTGAAATAGAGTAGCTGTCAAGAGAGTCTTTCCGTACTAAATGAACGGTGAAATAGAGAAGCTGTCAAGCCAGTCTTTCCGAACTAAACGAACAGTGAAATAGAGTGGCTGTCAAGCGAGTCTTTCCGAACTAAACGAACAGTGAAATAGAGTTTTTCATAAAAGATTTGTTCAAAATGCTAGTGACCGTGACTGCCATGAGGGTGGGCACACCAAGCCATCAACTATGATATCAGCCATGGCTGAAGAAGATTATGATTATTAGTGAACTTTCTGTGTTACTGTTAATTGCGCTAATAGTTACAACTAATAAGGTTTACAATTTTAATTTCAATATATACACTTTTAAATTTTGACTTATTGTGTAAGCCTGAAACTTAGACTGCCTCTTTTTCATTTTATATATTTATTCTTAAATATTGAGGCGTTAAATAAATATACGAACATGAATAGAATTTAAAACGAGAAATATTGAGAAAAAGTTTGCCCTTATCGGGGCTCGAACTGCTGTGACCACTCAGCAATCTAGACTCTTATAAGAAGTCTGCTTTTTATACTTTATTTATTTAAGTGATCTACGTGTTGTTTCAAAATTTAAAGAAATTAACAGAAACTAGCTATTCCAACATATTCAATCATTTCGGGTGTGTAACACTTTATAATTTTATAAATTTCAAATAATCACTATTCATAAACTAAACTATATTTTCATGAACCTTCTACACCAAATAGTGTCATTTTGACAATCTGTGAACAATGCCCTTAGGGGCTTCTCTTTCTTAAGCCAAATTTGCATTGATATATGNGCAGCTAATGGTAACTTTGGTAAGGGAAGATCCTCCAGCTAAAAATGATTGCTGTTTCTTACCTTGCTAACATGTTTATTTCAGAGCATAAGAATATTATGTTGTAAAAATTTGAAAAATATACTATCCTTTGACTTGTATTATGTACGTATTTGCTTATAAAATAAATGTATTTTGAATGGAAATTTTATCTTTGTTTTATCATTCAAAGGAACACGTTTGAATATACAAGTGCAAATATTTGAAACTAATATTTGCACAATCTGTATTTGAGTTGCACACCAGTTGTATTTTGGTTGCGGAGTGGTTGAATTTTGGTTGCAAAGTGCTTGAAATTTTGGTTGCAAAGTGGTTGTAGAATGGTACGATTTTGGTTGAAAAAGGGTTGAATTTTGGTTGTAACATGACGTTGAATCAACGTCATTTTATGACGTTTAAAAAAACTTTCATTTACAACCAAAATTCAACGGTTATTCAACGTCATGGTACAACGTCTTTTCAACGTCTATTCAACGTCATATGTTTGCTGGGTACAGACCACATAAGGCCGTCATAATTTGTATTAAACAAATGCATAATAATTGCACTATGAGCAAATAATACAACGTATAATAAGGAAATATAATAACAAGTTTATGCACATAAAACACATACCATTATAAAGTAAAAACTGTTTTTGTTTAACTAACTCCAATATATGAAGCTATGAACGATTACTACACATCGAGATACATAAAAAACACGCATAATAAAAACATAGTATGTTGTTTATGAAGACGTCTACAAGAGAGGAGCACAATTAAAAAGTCCCATGTATATGTACATATAAGTTGGAAATAAGACATGATTTTGACGTTTAATTCAATATCTAAGTATACATATAACAAATAGGAAGCTCTATTAAATACGTGTATACTTGTCTGAATGTAATGGTAAGTAAACATATGCTGCATAACCATTATATGTGTGTATTTTATAACAACAAATGCTCATTTTATATAGATATAAACCTCTAATATTAAGTAAACATTTCATTAATACATGTATGATTAAACATATATACATGTATATTATTTTTTATGATATGAAATAAATATATATTTGTTCATGATATTAAACACAACAACAACAATAAAGCAAGTGGGAACGTCTCTAAATGATTTGCCTTTTATCTTAAAATATTACACATTGCCTGCATATTTAAGGATTTTACTGTTGATGTAAAATGTAACAAATGTTCCTGCTATGGTGTTTTTTTGTTTGTTGTTAAAGCCCATGATCTTTCATTGTAAAGTGACGCTGGCCAGATGTGTTTATCAATAAATAACGTACATGAAGTTATTACACTTGGTTTTATAGATTTGGATTTTGTGTAGCTCATCATTGTAAAATTGGCAGTTTTACATTCATGTTGACAGTTAATTAATAAAGGATATCGCCATTTCTATCAAGATCTATGACAGAAGATGTTTTCCTTCCAATGGTATATGTTAAGAACACCAAAGTCAAGTGAACATGGTCCATTATATATATGTTCATGTCAAACATGATAGTTATGACTTTACAATTGTATCAGAAAGCCATTTTTTTAATGTTAAAGCAAATTAAATTCCAATCAAGCAACTGGATTTGATTGTTATTCCCCAAGGTTTGTCAGGGATTCTGCTTCATTGATTGCAAATCCATTGTCCCACATCATAAATCTGTCAATCATACAGGGTATCGTTCCTGATGAACTTAAGTTGGCAAGGGTGATACCTCTGTTTAAAAAGAATGATAAGACAGAGGTTGGTAACTATCGGCCAGCTTCTTTCTTAAGTGTCATTTCAGAGAGAGGGTTTTGAAAGAGTTGTTTATGACCAGGTTGAAAGTTATCTTACTGAGAAAAAAAAATTGTTTAATTATCAATCTGGCTTTCGACGCAAGTACTCAACTGAAACATGTGCTATTCCCTAAACTGACTTCATTGGTTTCAGATGGATAGATCAAACTTGGAAGGGATGGTACTGCTTGACCGCCAAAAGGCCTTTGACACCGTTGATCATAGCATCCTGCTAATGAAACTTTAAGATCAGGGTCTTTCAAAGTCAATGGTCAAGTAGTTTTCATCATACTTATCCGACATGCAACAGTTGGTAGATGTGTCTGGAACAATTTTCTTCCTCGGAGCGGTTAACCTGCGGAGTACCGCAAGGGTCAATTTTAGGGCCTCTCCTATTTTTGACTTATGTGATTGATATGTCTGCTGTTGTCAAACAAAAGTTACTCCTGTATGTAGATGATTCCGGTATCTTGGTCTCAGGTTAAAAAAATCAAGACGAAATAGAGGCCCTGTTATGTGTTGAACTCGATACAGTACATGAGTTGCTTATATGTAATAAACTATCGCTAAATTTAGATAAAACGATTCTATTCTCTTTGGATCAAGGACAAAGGTTAAAGTCCAATCTGCTCTTGAAATTTCTTGCAAAGGCAACATCAATGAATCCAAAGAGTCGGTCAAGTACCTGGGGTCAACTATTGACAAAAGTTTATCATTTGAATCCATGGCATTGTCAGTTATCCAAAAGGTCAATTCTAGAATTAAGTTTCTCTACAGAAAGAGAGAATTCCTCACCATCCGTACTAAGAAGTTGCTATCCACGGCCATTGCCCAATGTCATTTTGATTATGCTTCAGTTGTTTGGTTTCATTCTACCACTCAAGCTATCAAGAACAAGTTATAGGTCACGCAGAACAAACTGATTCGATAAGTGTTGAACCTAGATGCTAGAGCTCCTGTTGGTAAAGAGCAATTTGCTCTGTTGAATTGGTTACCAGTGGCTAGAAGAGTTGATTTTAAAACCATTTGACATGTCTTTAATATCAATACTAATTCTGCTCCATCATATATGAAGGGACATTTTACCTTAGCTAGCTCTGTTCATAAACACAAAACTAGGTTCATAGCCAAGGCTGTTAAATGTACAGACCCTGTCAAATGTGACGAGAATCCCTTCTACTTTATTGATTGTAGCCGTTACTCCATCCCTAAGGTAAAAGGGTTTAGTAAAAGGTCATTTGCCTACAGGGGATGCACTTTATGGAATAACTTGCCACAGAATATTAGAGACTCTGTAACATATAATAACTTCAAGTTCAGTGCTAAGGAACATCTTATTAGTCTACTTGATTTTTAACTATATTTTTTTCTTATTTTCTTGTTTTAAATATATATTTGTTTGTCTGTAAGTTGCTCAGATTAATTGTTAATTGCTTGTTGTCACTTAATTTTTACAAGCTTTAAAAGCTCAATACATGTCGTTCTTAGCATTATTTTGGAATAGTTATAGATACTAAGTTTTAATATTTAAAAACTGAATAATTTCTATCTAAGTGTAACATATAAATTTGTTGTGTTGTTTACAGTTGCCTTTCTTAAAGGTGACTTGTTGAAGGTGCTAAAATCTGTGATATATACTTCTATCTAATTATGTCTTCATATGTCACACAACACTATATCTCAAGGACCATAATGGGAAAAAGTGTTTTTTAAACGCCGTTTTGTGTCATCCTTGATATATAATGATGGTTGTCATGGCTTCACTTATATATTTGTTAATTCATGCATGTTTCTTTCTTACTTAAGTACATGTGTGTGTGTTATATTTGTATTGCCACGAATACTGACATTGTATATTGAAATCAATCAATCAATCAATCAAACCGTTTTTGGATAGGATTCTAAACTGTCTTTTGTCTGTATATTTTAATGTGCTATCACTATTCCCATAAAAAACTTATCAAAATTAATAAACAGTTCCAAAATGCTATCTGAATTGAGTTAAGCTTTTTTGTTTTATTGTGGATATGAGCAGAACGCAGTAAGCCACCATTCAGGTGTAAGTACGCAGATTTGATTTTACCCAAAACTCATCACACATACCCTACACTTATATTATACGTATTCAATACGGAGCTGGAAGGGTTACGTAACTTTGTGGATTATGAAACATTTCAAAACGTGAGATAGTCTAGATGCGTTACCATTAAGCAGCAATTTAGCTAAAGAAAATACATATAACATCATATCTTTATACCCCCGGTAGGGTGGCATATAGCAGTTGAACTGTGAGTCCGTCTGTCTGTCCGTCTGTCTGTCCGTCCGTCCGTCCGTCCTAAAACTTTAACGTTGGCCATACTTTTTGCAATATTGAAGATAGCAGCTTGATATTTGGCATGCATGTGTATCTCATGAAGCTGCACATTTTGAGTGGTAAAAGGTCAAGGTCATCCTTCAAGGTCAAAAGTAAAAAAATACAATCCAAGGGAAGTAATAAGCTTTAAAAGGGAGATAATTTCTAAACCTACCAAATGATATATTGAAATTTTATTTCAAAGCGGCGCATTGTGTTTCTGACAAACACATCTCTTGTCTTATTTTAAATAAAGTTTGGACCGATCTTTTCTGGACCGAACTTTTCCGAAATTTCAGAAATAAAAGTATTCAATTATATTGTATGCTGTTTAAATTGAATTAAAACTTATCATTTTATATTTTTAAGATAATATTTCTATATGTTAACTGGCGCGACTTTAAGCCACACAACTTATTTGACATAGCAATTTTAAGTATAAATAAGAAACATATTTTATCTATGCCAATTAGAATATATCTGGTGGTTACAAGGTAGAAATCCGTCTTTTTAGCGCTTTAAAACTTAAAAATAATCGCGTTTGTCGAAATGGACGTATACGTCCTACTTTCGGTTTTAAAAGCGGTACCGTTTGAAAATAATAAATTACTTGCTATCTAGGCTATAGATTTAATGACAATTTTGCACACTTTTAAATTGCATCTATATGTATTGATAAACATGGTAACAAGGTAAAAATCCGTCTTTTTTGGCGCTTTAAAACTTAAAAATAATCGCGTTTGTTAAAATGGAAGTAAACGTCCTACTTTCGGTTTTAAAAGCGGTACCGTTTAAAAAAATAATAAATTACTTGCAAACTAGGCTATAGATTTAATGACAATTTTGCACACTTTCAAATTGCATCTATATGTACTGATTAACAAGTATTTCATTTCAAGGTCAGAGGCTTTAATGTGTAGGCCGCGTGCCGTTTTAAATTGTCGAGTATCATGTCATGAGTCGCTTTTATTGTCTTGTGTCTACCTCAAAGATCGACAGGCGACATTCAACGTATACTGAATGGATTTCCGTAAATATCCGAACTATCCGAACTCGTGACTCACTAGCAGCTCAAACAAAATAACGGGATACCAAATATTAATTTTTACAGCGGGACACCAAATGTGTTATAAATAAACCATGCGTAGTTTCCATTTTAATCATCATAAAAATATAATTTGAGGTCAGCCAGTACATCGTTAAATTACTATGGGCAATTTACAATATAGTGTATTATATATTTAAACATTTGTTAATTTAGAACTCGATACTAAAAATGGCATTTCAATAACATGTTTAAAACACATATTTATTATAAGAAAAAGCTTATAATTTGTACTGATTCCTGAACTTTGACCAAAATCTAATTCTTGAACTTTGACCAAAATAGATATCAATTGTATGGTGGCATAGAGCTGCCTTAAGATAACAATCTACTGAGAAGTAAAGATAGAACAAGATGTACTACTTGTTACCAATACAATACTGTTCCAATGTCTTTATTATTATAAGTGTTTTAATAGTTAATTACATAATAATTTCAAGTAGTTTTTTTAAAGGTTTGAAGTTCCTCCTAAAGTTATTACTTCCAAGTGTCACGTTAGGCCAACCATTATTTCGTTTGAATATTATGGTTTAATTTAATGTTGGTTGTTATTCAACAAGTGTCAGCCATGTTGTTGACGGATATAAAAGTGATCTGTTTTCATCAAACGCCTAAAAGTCATCTTTAAATGCGGATCCCTGAGTCTGTTAAAAGTTAAAACCCGAAGCCTTCCTCGACGTATTAGTTAGAACCACACTCATTCAGCCTTTGAAATATCCTGGGCTCCGGCTAAAAAAACAAACAATAACACACAGCACCGTAGCAGGAACATGTAAAGCTAGCATGATTTGTTATATATAACAGGCAAATTACCAAAAATTGAAATAGAGCCTTTTCCGCTAAAATACATATTTAGTACTTTTTGCAAAATAGACGTTAATAATATGAAACAAAAAATAATATTAAAGGTACCGCAACGTGCATAAATATTTGGCAATTAAGACTTGCAATGTTATTATCCACTCTGATCACATCGGCCGAGTAGTAAGACGTGTAAAAGCATGGGTATGAACCAATGGCATTTTCGATGCTACCGTGACGTTTGTTTGGGCAAGAAAAAATATCTAAAACATTCACCCTCTGTGTTCAGAAAAGAATATAAGAGCATAAATAAAACCGTTGCGACAGTACTGTATAGCGATAGGATTTTTAGTCGAAAAATATTGCGATACACCGGTTAACCGATTTATCATGACAGCACTAGTCATCATGCTCAAGAAACTTTCTTTTAAATGAATAACATTAAATACAATTTTGAAAACAAATAGCACGCTATTTCAATAATGATACATATAACGGACAATTTAATTCAAACACACTTTTTTTTCGAGCACGGAGTGTCCAACGCTGCGCTACAGAAGTATGACGGTGAAATATTTGAAATCAGTCGGCCCCTTTAACATCATTTCGACATTTAAAAAGCTGGGATTTCCAACCCACCCCACATTAGAAACTAGACAAGGAAAACTCTTTGCGAAAGCCGCGTGATGAAGGGAAGAAGCTAGGACAAAAGAAGAATCAACCAATAACGACTTTGCCGTCAACCAGTGGCATCTTCGAAGATAAGAAGACTGAGAATGGAGATGATGACAACGATGACGAGGTCTGCTGCGTTTTAAGGCAACGCCAGCCACCAACTTTCAATGACCGCCCTCACAATAAACTCCTCAGCTGCGGCCAATGTGACTTGTGCGGACAGTGGGTGCACTTGACATTCTGCCATGATAAAAAAAAGAGTTTTTCGTCGCGGTGACGAGTTTCGTTGCAGTCATTGTTCCAAAATTACGCCACCCCACAACCCATCTACTTTAAAATAGGTGAATTGATTCAGTTGGTCGGCAGGTTTTATGTACAGCATTTTTTATAATTCTACAGTAAAATGATAAAGAAAACACTTATATTGAACCACATTAAATGCTATAAAACTATAATATTGAAGTACACATATAAACTTTATTATAGATGGGTAGGTATTTCGTGTCAATCTCTTTCACATATGAAAGAGCTGTTTGTCATTTGGAAGTTAGGTCCCAAAATGGGCTTAAAAGGAAGTTAGTTCCCAAAATGGGGGTTAAACCGTTATAATTCGGTATTAAATGAATTAATAGACACACAAACGCGTCGAGATAATTAAATAATCGTGATTTATGTTATAGTTTACTGTAAACATTCACAAATACTGTTTATTTTGAAAGAAAATGATATTCGAACATCCAACATCTCGAAGGTCAAGAAATTAAACAACAAATTTGTCGCCGGTTTTGCTTCAATAACTTTTTCATTCCGACGTCTACGGCATTGAAACAAAAAACCGAGGGGAGCACAAACACCGTAGAGCCGAAAGAGCGTATTCATTTAAAAGAAATATAAATATAAACTGGCTTACCGGGTGAAAATATCCGCTGCTCCTTCACGAAAAACACGAAAACGACGCCATCTTTGAAGTTTTGCTCCCGTAACCTCACTTAAACGCGGTAAGCTCCCGTATACGCATGCCCCCCCCCCTGGTTTTATTTAGACCATATAATTATTAGTCTGCATATACTCGCGTGTAATATGTGTGAAAATATGCCTATCATGACATCGTGACTCGATCACATTCATATCTTTATTGTTATTTTTTTGCTGTTGTTCTTTTTTGCGAGTTTTTTTACTCTAGTACCTATTCCATTTACAATTTCTATGTTGATACATACTTTTCTTAAAATAAATCCTACGTATACAATTTAACAACAGATAGTTTTCGTTGAGATACAAATACGAAAACTTAAAAAATTCTCACTAACGTGCACATACGCATCTCTCAAGGGCATCCACTTTTACGAACACACATGCGCATACGTAAGAAAAGGGTTACAAACAGGGCCACGTGAGCGCAACAAAATTTCAAATTCGCATGCACGCATCGTCGAAAATACTCGAACACTCACTGAAACGAAGACACAAGCGTGAATACAAACATAATCACTCAGACGCACACACTTTTCCACATACAAACCAACGCACACGCGTGCGCACGAAGCCACACATGCGTGCGGAAATTCTAACACACAAGTGCACGAACGCGAATTTACACTCTCATAAGCGCACACCAGCATCTGTGAATACACTTGTTAACTCGTTCAAAAAATTAAACATCGAGCACATACAAAAACACATACACGCACATGACAAATCATAAGCGCCCGCACTTATATGCGCATGCACTTTAACGCTTTTACGTTCACACAAACACACACACACGCAAGCGCGCATGCACACACATGCTAACATGCACTTGCATATACACTCACAATGAGCACACACACGAACCTTTGCACGCTGCCTGTCCACACAAACACGCACATTCATAAACGTGTCTACGGTTTATACTGAGGACACATGATTTTTGCACACCATTTTGGACACAGTTTGCAAGCATGGTATGACTTTCAACTTTTGCTTAAAGTTAAAGTTGCGGTTTATAGTCTGCTTTGATATGCATCTTCAGCCGACTTCGACATCAACCCCCCGATCACTGGGATTTAAGTCGTCCGTTTACATATGGCGCACCAGGCAGCCACGGCACATTGACTTATTTCCCTCACAGGTACCCATTTATACACCTGGGTGGAGAGGAGTTTACACAAGTTACCTTGTTCATTTCCATTCTATCCAGCTATATATTTTTCTCTATAAGGATAAAACTTGACATTTTACAGATAAAAGAGGACAGTTGCTTGAAACACTTCACATACCGTTGTCTGAGAATATCACACACAAACTATGTTTTCACCATATATAAAAAAGGCCGTTTTTATGATAATGTCTTATTAAATATTTAGTCGTATTATTCTTTGATATTTTAAACTTAGACTTCTTGAATATATCGGATATAAGTACATGTACTAATGTTTGTTTGTAACTGGGAACAACCTACCTACAACTGAGGACTTACATACAGACAGTGAAGACTTTACACACCACTGTCTTGGAACATAACACACAGTTGTTTTATTATATATTGCTTCGCGTTCATATCAAATATCCGTTTTTATATGATTATAAGTGGCAGTGGCTGGGAAAATAGGTATGATGATTCAAATATCATGTTCAGATTTTTGTATATTTCATTTCTACTTTCTGTAAGAAATGAAATTTAAAAAATAAGCTTCCACTATTTTTTATTTTTTTTTTAGATATTGACATAAACGTTATACCACGTTATACTACAAAATCACTCATATTTTCAAATATGAACATTTTATGTGATAACTTAATTAACCAAACCAAAATAAAAATCATAAATGTTTATTGTTTACATTGTTTTAAATTATCATTATTAAGCATCAATTTCTAAAAATATCACTAGCATAGCATTGATAATAATTATACAGTATTTGTGCGAACATAACACTAATGCTTACTTCAGTTGTTTGACTTCACATTTTAACATACGAGTAATATATGCAATTATGCCACTGCAAATTAAGTTTTACTTTTGTGTACATCACATAGCAAACATGTAACACCATTTTATATGAATATCAAATATAATTCAATGTTGGTTGCCATGAAAACTAATAAATAAAGGGACCACGAAACACAAATAATTGGATGTTCATAAATGATGTAATAAATTTATACGGATACAAAAATGCAATTTAGATCTTATTGATTTCCAATACTAACTTTGAAGTCTATATTTACAATTGGAAAATATAAACAAATTATAAAAGCAACCAAAATCAAAACATGATGCAATGTCGTTCAGAATATTGTATAACATTAATGAACTCAATAACTGATAAACACTACATCACAATTTATTTTGTGTAATGTTAAAGAAAAAACATTAATGTGGTAGTATTACCACATTACATTACACAGTGATATCAATATAGTCAAATTCTTTGGTCTGCAAGAGGTCGACTAAGGGTACTATCTGATCAAGCGTGCTGCTGTGGAGTTAAAGTGGGTCCCAGATGACCCAGTTCTCCAGCATCTTGCTCATTCATGGCTTACGGGACTGGCTGACGGGGGAGATCAACAGACAGCGTGTAACACTCAGTATGTGTCTTTGATTGTTTTTCTGTATGCGGTGCTTTTTGTTTTGAATTTGATCATTTAAAATTGAATTGATTTGAATTGTATACGCAATATATTTTACGATTCTTTCAAGTGTCAATATGTGCGTTGCCATCGCTAAATTATAATATTGTTGATGACGGAATATTTTTGCTAAGGTGATTGTTTTCACAAAGATTCACTTTTTCATCAACAAAATTATATTTTTTTTGTTCAAATATGATATGAAAAATGGTATTCACCAATTCCCAGGCGATTGCAGTTTGACAGAGGAGCAGTGTCTTATCAATAAAAACAAAATCTGCTCGATATGTTCCATTAGTCGTATTCAGTCAGACACTATGGCTGCACTGGCACGCTTGAAAGATCACGTGATTTATGTCACATGGAAACGTGACCAACACACTGTACCCGCGTTGAAACCAATACTTATAAGGTTGTGTGCTCGATACTTGTACAAGGAGATGCGTAGAGGTTATGCTTTGAATTCCGTGGTTATGTAGGCTAAAACCGTTTGATTTATTGCATGGATTCAACTGTTATCGTTTTTAAGGAACATAATGTTTTTTTCGTGTTCAATAATGGTTCCTTATGTAATTTTACAAAGTTCTAATACATTGTCGAATACACTATGCATCATCGAGATTTCGCCAAAGCTAGTATACAAAAATCATAATCGAAGATAAAACTTTTTCACCCAGTTTCCTTACCCGTATTGTCGTTGTATAAGTCCCCTACCGGTTTCACTGGAGGGGACTTAGGTTATCCTCTACCCATTCGTATGCCTGTCCGTCTTTCCACCAGTCCTCAAAACTGGATCTTGCGATTTCTCAAAAAGTTCTGAATATTTGTGTATCAAACTTTGTATAAAAGACAATGTGAAGATTATGCACAGCTTTTTTTAACCAGTGGTCAAAGGTCAGGTCGGTGTGACTTTAAATTTAACGTTGCAATACTATAAAAGCATATAAGATAGTATTATGAAACTTCAGCTATAGGTTTTCCATATGTTTGTATGTCATTCTCGAAGTTGGTTTAATCGTATTCCATACCTGTGTATTTATAACTACAGATAATAGTTTAATTGATAAAGCTTAAACTTCAATGTTTATCAATGTATACGTGATAGGACATATCTCGTAAAGGAATGAAGAGTTTTGAAATACCGTATTGTACCAGTTTGTCAAACTGAGCAGTAGGTCTAACACGGTCATAATCCCATGCAGGTAAGCGTTAGTTTTTCTTTTTAATTGCAGCAAACTTCCATTTACAAAATGGGGCGGTTGTAATTGGGCTTCGGATAACAGTGATCGAGGCTTTGGTAGCTCATGTGGACTTATGGTTAACTATATATACTTTTGGAGGACTCTGTAACTAATAGCCAGAGCTACATCGAGCATAAACAAATCAGAGCATCGCAGCAAATAATGGATTTTTGCGAGGGTTTCAATTACTGAAAAGTATGGGCAAGAAATAACAAATCAGAGCTTTACAGCAAATTAAGGAGTTGTGTGAGGGTTTCAATTGCTGAAAAGCATGGACAAGATATATCTACTGAAAATATAACGATAATTATATGGTATGTGTGATGTGTAATTCAATCCAACCTGTTTGATTGGTGTAAAACTATTTTACATATTTGAATGGAGTTTCATTTGTTATATAAATATTTTGTATGACAGTAAAATTATAAAAAGGTTTACACGTGTGTTTGTCGCCGGTTTTTTTTAGATTACTCTTCAACGTTCTTAAAGAAAACTCTCTATTGATGTAATCAAGTTCGATCGTTTTCGGTTAGAAAATGATGATAACTTGAATGATTATGCTATGTAGTCCGGTTGTTATTTCAAGTAATTACATAACAAAGCACCAGAACGACATAAAATGGTAACTGGCCGATAAACGCCATTGCCTGTTGTTGTTTATTTTTGGAATCCCATAATGTCCGTAAAGACATTAGCCCAACACGAGCATCTATTTGCGTAATATACATATACATATACAATTATTCGTTTACTTTACCATATGAAGTTTATTTTTATTTAAAATTGTATATTTGTTCTTTGTTCGAGCTTTAATCTTCTGTACTTTCGAATCGAAGTGTGAAAGGTGATTGGTTACTGGTAAAGTTATTTGTGGGCATTACATTATTTTGGGACCCCACATGAGTTTATCTTTCAGAACAGGTCATGCGCTCGACTCAGAGATAAACACTTTATAACCGTCTGTTATTCCAATGTTAAATAAAAATATATATGCATGCAACTTTAATTCTGGACTAGTAACATTGATTTCTCGCGAACATTATTATTAGGAATTATATCGTCTTACTAGACAATAGAAACAATTAGCAATGCCTTTTGTTAGTTGATCTACGCAGTTCTGTCATAATTAGGTCACCCACAAGTAAGCGTTGTTTTATCTTACTTTCCGGTTTTATTTCTTGGTTTTTGTAACAAATTTCCATGTTCAAAAATGGTGATGTGGTGGGTTTTTCGTGTTCTCTTTACAGGGCATTGGAGAAAACAAACAAGGGGCTTGAGTAGCTTTGTGGGCTTCAAGAGACTTTTTCACACAGTTTCGTTTCGTTAAAAGTTTCATTACACGTATGTTCAAACAAAAAAAAATAGTCTATTGTATAGTTAAGAACTATTATAATAGCTAGAAAACAAAAGATGAATACAAAGTTTGCTTACCCCAGGATTCGAATCGGGGAACTTTATTAGCAAAATTAAACGCGCTCCCGACTCACATGGTATGCTTTTGAATATTTACTGTGTATTTAAAACCCGATGCTATAGTAATGCCCGTTTTTTCTAAATCATCAATGAAAAGCGCAACACACGCAATAAAGATTTTGATCATTTATTATCCTAAATAGAAACGATAGTTTCAACTTTTTCCTTATTCAGGTGTTTTATTGTGCTTGTTAGAGTATGCTGAATTCATCCGTGAAATTGTCATTTTGCCAAACTGTGTACAAGACCCTTTAAGTTTAATTAAGGGTTATTTCTGGATGAAATAATAGTCCGGACTACATTGATTGCTAGAATTTCAAAGGTTCGCAGCAGATAGAATAGTTAAATGCGAGAGTTACAATTACTTATATATGTACGCTATTTAATTGCACCTGATGAAGGAACTTATCAAATAGCTGAACCATTAGTGTTAGTTTTTTCTAAACGGATAGAAACTTATAAAGGATATGGTTGGGAATATCATGTTTTAGATTGGCTGACGCACATGCACATGTATGGTGCGTATTTGTTTCCATGTTCTATGTTTTGATACGTACACAATTTTATAACATGCTACATTTGTTTTACATGTTATGCAACCATTACTAAAATTCTTACCATAAACATTTAAGGTAGGTATTAAAAGCTTGGTCTTGTAATGGGCAGGGTCAAATCTTGGCTATTTGTGTCTTTCTTTTGTATTGACCTTTAATTCCATATTTAAATATACGTATTTACGTTTCATACGACATTCGTCGGTTACGTTTTATGCGTCCAGTGAGCGTTTGTGTTTATGAACCTGCATACATAATAAATCATCATTGATTTTTCTTGAAGTTGTAACAGTAAACTCAAAACATGTTAAACTATAAAAAAATAAGGTTTAGGTGAAATTCGAACTTTCACCGAAAATGATATTCAGAATAGTTAAGGGATAAAATTGTTTCATGCTTAACACGCAGTTAACCTCGTTGCAAAATGCACTGTTTTATCCCTATTCATACCCTGTATTACAAAAAATAGAAGGTCAGTTGAATAATCTATTAATGGAAATGTGATATCTGTTTGTATATAGCACGTTTTCTATTGCGAACAGTTTCTGGTCTATTGGCGGAAAATTGTCTTAAAATTTCATTGGACGCTTACAAAGGTCAGCTTTGGTGCTTAGCTGGGTTAAACAGCTACTCCTACAAATGCGAATATATGTGTACAAGTCCCATAAGAACGTGGGTGGGAACGAGATTTTGATAAAATTATCGTAGCTCAACAACTTGTTTCATTGATGCCATCTTTCCAAAAAATATGTTCCTTACAGTTTTAGCTCATTTTTTGCATACTTAGTTATGTGTTTTTAGCTAGGTGAATCTCGTCGTATTTGATGTTGCGATAACATTATTGTGTCAATGTATTTATTAATGGTTTACGTTACTTTAAATAGGTTTAACGGATACATAATTGCCTTGTTTCTTGCAGAAGAATGGCGAGTCTTTTAGGGCTGTAATATCGTTTAACTATGTGACGGCAAACATTTACTTTGCGATTTAAGGAAGCAAGAGCGGGGTCAAATTAAAGTATTTTGATATTAATCTGCAAATTATTGGAAATTATTTGAATAATTTGAATAAGGATGCAAACCTGCAGAACGTGTGCTCCAAAATAAAGCGTCCATGTAATATTTTGCGTAACTAACGTGGTCGGTAAATAAAATTACAACAACAAACCAACAACAACAACGAATTATTCCTTTCTGTTTAAATGATAATGAAGCGATGATAACAGTTTAATGAGTAGTAACCAAGAAAACAAGCTAAACAGAAATACAACTTTGACCGTTGCTTCCGAAGGAAAAGTCGTTCAGTCTCGTTAATAATAATGATGTAATGATAACATTAATTACGACCTAGTACAAATATCTCACAGAAGCCTGTAATAGTAATGAGGCATATTTACTTCATCTTTTCACAAAGGACTATTCTGAAGGGAACTATTGTTTCTTCAAATTAAAACAAGAGCAAACAATTAACGTCCAGCCAATCAGAAATACCATTTATATCCGGGCATTTACTTGCTCGCAAAATAGCAAGTTCCTTTGATACGTGTTTCTGATAATCCGATTGATATAGGATGTTTTGCAATATTTCATATCTTCTCGTTTCATTTATGTGTACTACACCCATTTAGATGTTCCTTTAGTTAACTTTTCCTTTAACATTTACTTCGACAGACACTTCTCTTTATCTTGCTTATAGCATTTTCACGCCGTTTGCGCTTTGAATTTTTGATGTGACCTTGATATTTAAGGAGCGACTTCATCTATACAATCGTCACGTCTTGCAATGAAGATCCGTTGCGCAAATTTATTTTGGAATCACATAAAGTCCATAATGAAATAGGCCAAACAAGAACATCGTTGTTTATTATATCCATTTGCATTTCCAATTATTCTTTTGCATTACCATATGCAGTTTTTAATGGCATATTTTTACCTTTTTTGCAACTTGCGGTACTTTTCAGTCGAAGTTTGAAAGGTGATGGGTTAATGCTATCGTTTGTACTATGTTTAACGTTTTTCTGGGAACCCAAATGAGCTAATCTTAAAGAACAATGCAGGTCACACGGAGCTGAACATTTCATACCTGTCTGATATTCAAACGAAAATAGCATTACGTATTCATAACTCATGGACTATTAACATTGATTTATTGCCAAAGTTAGTACTATGAATAATATCTTACAAATAGAAAAAAATATATAAAAAATAGCAGTACCTATTTTTAGTTGAACTACGCATTTGTGTGATAATTAGGTCACTTACAGGTAAGCGTTGTTTTATTGTTTTACCTTTCAGTTTTATTTCTTGTTATTTGTAACACAATTCCATTTTCAAAATGGAGGTGAGGTTGGTTTTTAGCCCACCTGAGCACAACGTGCTCATGGTAAACTTTGTGATCACCTTTTGTCCGTCGTGCGTCGTCCGTCGTCCGTCGTCAAAATTTACCATGTGAACAATCTAGAGGCCACATTTATTGTCCAATCTTCATGAAACTTTGTCAGAACATTTGACCGAATAATATCTTGGACGAGTTTGAAAATGATTCCGGTTAGTTCAAAAACATGGCTGCCAGAGGGCGAGGCAGTTTTCCTTATATGGCTATAGTAAAACCTTGTTAACACTCTAGGAGTCACATTTTTAGTCAAATCTCCACGAAACTTCGTCGGAATATTTGTCTCAATAATATCTTAGCTTAGTTTGAAAATGGTTCTGGTCCGTTGAAAAACATGGCCGCTAGGGGGCTGTTATTTTTTTCTTATACGGCTATAATGAAACATTGTTTACACTCTAGAAGTCACATTTAAATTACAATCTTCATGAAACGTGGTCAGAATTGTTGTCCCAAAAATATCTCAGCTGAGTTCAAAAATCGGTCCGGTCCGTTAAAAAACATGGCCGCCAGGGGGGGGGGCGGGGCAGTTTTCCTTACATGGCTATAGTAAAACCTTGTTAACACTCTAGAAGTCACATTTATATTCCAATCTTCATGAATCTTGGTAAGAGCATTTGATCTTATGATAGATCAGCTCAGTTCGAAAATGGTTGCAGTCCGTTGGTAAACATGGCCGTCAGGAGGCGGGGCAGTTTTCCTTATATGGCTATAGAAGAACCTTGTTAACACTCTGGAAGTCATATTTATAGTAAAAAATTCATGACATTTTTTCAGAACATATGTTCCTATAATATCTCAGCTGAGTTACAAAATGGTTCCGGTTCGATTAAAAACATGGCCGCCAAGGAGTGGGGCAGTTTTCCTTGTATGGCTACAGTAAAACCTTGTTTACACTCTAGAAGTCACATTTTTAGTTAAAACTTCATAAAACTTAGTCACAACATTTGTTCTTATGATATCTGGGCCGACTCGCGTTATGGTAACTGTCTGTTGAAAAACATGGTTGCCACGGGACCGAGCAGTTTTTCTTAAATGGCTTTATAGTGTTACCTTGTTAACACTCTACTTAGAAATTACCAAAGTACAATGTGAAGGAAATGTATGCGTTTTATGATTCTCATGATCTCCATGCAGTCATCTTAATATTAATTCTGCCGATAAGATATACAGTTAAATTGCCAAAAAGCATTTTTAATTTTGTTCCTCTCTGAGGAGGATTATAATGATGATGATTGGTTGGGGATGAACTGCAGCAAACACGTTTATGCCATCTGAATACCCTTTATAAAATATTCTCAAAATTTCAGGTAGTAATATTTTTTCCCAGAAAATTACTTAGGGAAGAAACAACTGTTTATAACCTATATTGTGTTTTACCTCCAATCATGAATGCATTACTTGTCAGGAATCCACTATGTCTCTCCAATTGAATCCATTCAGCCACCTCCTTATCAGCAACTAATTAATACATATTGTCTGTGCCCTTATTGTTCTGATACAGTAGTTTTTATTGATGCCTTTTGGAATGGCGATGATTGTGTAACAGGCTTGCAGCTTAGATTACCTTAGTCCCTAAAAATAGGCCCCAGCTGGGAGCTCTAATCAAAGACTTTCAGACTGAAAAGAGTGGAAAACAATTTTAATGGTGCATAGTTAATTGGTGAGTTTGTTAGTGTTGGTGTGATTATCACAGATTTTATGTTTTAAACAGGGTTGATTGTTGTTTTAATTGAAAATATCATTGCAAGGTTAGTCTGAAAATAGTTCCAGTTTGTTTAAAAACAAGGCCCTCAGGTGGATGGTTGTTTTCTTTTTATGGCTAAAGTGAACTCTCTATAAGTCACATCTAAGTTCAATCTTTATGAAGCATGCTAAAAACATATTTTCTTGATATCTTCAGTTAGTTTGAAACTGGTTCCGGTGCTCTGAATAACATGGTTTCCAAGGGCGAGCAAATTTCCTCTTGTAAACCTTATGATAATATGTATGTTTCATAAAGTACTTTTATTATTTTGAACTTCAACTTCGCAGAATAGTTTAGTTCCTTCGGGTCTCAGATGAGCGCCTTAGGGCCCATTAATTATTGTTTTAGCTAGAAAAAAGTTTAATAAAACAGTATGCCTACCGTATGATTCGAATTCTGGACCTGTATGAGCAAAATCATACGCGCTACCGATGAACATCCATGTTTTTAACCATATGTTAGTAATAAACGTTTTATTCAAATCATTTATGAAAAGCGTTATATACACACGCTTTATTATAGATTACAGATTTCGATCATTGTTTATTCAAAATCGAACCGATAGTTTCAGCATTGTTCTTAGTCAGGAGTGTTATGTTGCTTGTTTTAGAATGAACGTTCATCCTTTACATTTTTGGGAAAATGTCATTACGCCACACTGTGAACAAGACCGTTCAAATTAAACTATGGGTGATGTCTGGAGAAAAATCATAGTCCGGGCTACATTCATTGCTAGAATTTCAAAGGTTTGCAGAATAAATTGAAGTTAAATGCGAAAGGTCAAATAACTAATAAATGCAAGCTATTAAATTGCATGTTATGTAGGAACTTATAACAAAGCTGAACCGTTAGTGTTTTCTGTTTCTCAACGAAGTAAATCAAATAATGGATAAGGTTGTCATATCAGCTTTTAGCTTAGGTACACTCACATGCATGGTGCGTTTTTGTTTCAATGTTCTAGGTTTTAATATATACACAATTTAATTTAATAGTCACCAGTCACTGAAATATTCGGCATATTTTGTAAGATTTTAACATCTCTTTGAATGATTGTAGCGCTTTAATGTAAAATTGTCTGCCTTTATCGATTAGTCAAAGTCGATCAAAGAGCTTTTACTTTTCAATACTTGATAACACCTGACCTTTGGATTTTAATAGTGAATTTCATTCGACCGGCTGAAGTCCATTTTTGCTGAGATATAGATACCGTTTCTTTTTGTAAACTAAAAGTAATAAAATATCTATTCCATTCGCTTTTAAATAAGTCAACTATTCGATTCGACATACGTTCACAGTCATAGTGTCTTTCTATTCTAGTACCTTTTAATACTGTTCTCAAACGACGAGTAATGATCGTGTTTAAACCGTTATTTTATCTTCAATGGGTACATGCATTCAGATAGTTCAGATTAAGATGACATATCATGCCTCATTTATAACGGTTACGACATGAGACACGCGAATGTTCTGTTATGAACTCTGTACTAAGTTAGATGGTCGACTAGCTCTAAAGGGGTATTGCTGCAGTTTTGCTGATTTTGTTTCCATCTAATAGATTTTGTTCAAAATTTATATTCAAGTACTACATACAAATACTATATGAAAAAATGAAATACAAATATAGAGTCACCGGCCTTGTTTTGATTTTATTCACCATTATATAAAATGTACTTTTTCATTTAAACTTGAAAATCTCTAATTGCGTCAAACCAATTAATAACCTATGAAATAGGCAACATTTAGATATTATATAAGTTGAGATACATAATATACCATTTAATTAAACCACACAATGCCAAAAAAATTCAGGACACAAGTTAAATTTTAAGAAATTTAATTTTTATAATTTTTATGTCACCCAAAAAAACGTCGTTTTTTACTATTGTTACCACATACATGGAATTAAAAAAAAAAGTTCTGTCTAATAGAATTTTGCGAAACTGCTCATATATGTTCATCTACGTGTTGTCGTCATAAAACAAAAATAAAAAAGGGGGTCACCGCACTTTTAACAGAGATTTTGGTGTTAAATCATCCCTACCGTCTGTGTCAAACTTCATAAAATACATCAATTAGGCAATGTGTCTAGGTAAACTTCCGACGTTATATGACTGAAATACTGTTGAATGCTACTAACATACCAAAACAAACGAACATCTTTGAAATGAAATAGAGATAATATTCTACATATGCGATTTAACTTAAACATGTGAGTTGAGATAAAGAAATATTATGCATGTACACGCAAAAGTCCTATACATGTTTTAAAATGAAAATGCGGACCAGCAATGTATTTTCCAAGCCTGAAAAGTAGTAAATGTACATTAGAGCAGGACAATTAATAATAATTATCCAGAAACGTATTTCTCACATCACAAAATTATGAAAGTTACTGTCGAGTTGGGCGTTGTGTTCCATATTTCTTCGATATTCTTCGGATGCAGTGGGGCGGCAGACGTATTAAAAGAATACTCGTTGAAATCATCTCTGTTGGCGCCATACATATTGATACCCATAGTGACGTTTGGAAAGAATCACCAGTGAACATATTTACGCATGATAACGAATCACATTCAGACACTAACGCATTTTCTTTTTCATTTTCCGTCTTTTGTTTGCATTTGAATGTTAAACGGGAGAATTGTAGTGAAATAAAAACGTCACGAGTTCAAAATAGTGAAGACTTACACATGGAAACAATGAATGTTATAGAAAATGTTCACTGTAATTTTAGGCTCACAAAAAACGAAGTGCTCAATATGTGCTTTTGTGGTAGGAATATGTCCGTCGTCGGGAGTCGTACGGTGTACGGTGTGCGTCGTCAACATATATATTGTAACCACTCAAGAGGCCACAGTTTTGGCTTAATCTTAATGAAACATGGTCAGATTGTTTAGGTTTATCAATATCATGAACATTTTGAAAAATGTGTCAAGTGGCGTCATAAACTAGGTCAAAACTTCAAATCTTAAACAAAAACTTGTTTGCACTCTATAGTTTTATCCACATTAATGGTTCAATCTTTCTGAAACTTTGTCTACTTGTCATCTTGACAATTTCTATGCGACATTTGATTTTGGGTCGAGTTAGTTTAGCTTAGAATCTTTGTTAACAGGTGAAAACATAGAAAAATCTAAAAATCAGTATAGAAACAACATTTACGGCTCTTTTTTTCGTGGTCAGAATGTTTAGATTAACAATATATAAGGTCAGTTTATATTTGTGACAATTGTGGTTAAAAACTCTGTCAACTCCCTAATTTAGTTTGTTTGCTACTCTAGAAATCACATTTATGACTAGCATGTTCAGAAGGTTTCTATTTACAATATCTAGCCAAGTTTAAATTTGAGGCAAGTAGATTTAAAACTAGGTCATCAGATATATTCCTCGAAAACAAGCGTGTTTTTTCTCTAGAAGTTACAGTCATGACTCAATCTTGATGAAAACTGATCAGAATGTTTTAATTTATAGATACATATAAATATGCCCCTTTTAAAGGCCAACCCATTATCAGATGGCAAAACTGATGTATGTTTATGTTAGTTGCGCTTTATAACTTCACAATGAATGCAAGGAGGCAAAATGTGAATTCTGAATATAGGCGTTATAACAGCTTTCAAAATGTTTCTTATACATAACCTATTTCAACGACATTCAAGAGCTAAATTACATCCTAAGTGTACAAACAAAATCATGCCAGTGGTAGTCGAAAAACATTTGAGTAGTCTATGTATTTAAACAGCATTTTTACAAAACTATTTTTTCCCCAAAAGAAGAATTAATTTTAGTTTGTCATTCTGGTTAATCCTGTTTAATTTCCGTCGAATAAGAAATATATATTTTTATTATTATTGTATTATTGTCATATGAATAAAGGGTATACGGAACGTATTAACTGACCATTTATAATTTTTGTGACAAGCAATTCTTAAATGCACATCTATTTTAATATGTGTACAGATCTTTTGCAGGTAACCTGACGTACTTTCAAAATCAATACTTTTTATTAAGGTTCAGAATATACGAGTTAATTAACCATTATTTATGCCTGATCTTTGTTCTTTGTATGAACATGTGTGTACAATGAAAGAAAACCATACCATTTTAAATAATGGTTTGTTACAGGATTAACATATTTGCATGAGAAACAAGATAGAAGCTATGCACAACTGGGTGATTAAAATCAAACATGCATATTTTTATTAGACAACATTACAAACAAATTGACATCGTAAGATATGTGTGACTTGACACCGACATATTAAATATTTTCAGAAGATCAAACAGCCGAAAAAACCTCAAGATGTTTGGATATTTTTCTCGTTGGAAATCTCATCGGGAGATGTCCGATCGGGAAATTCAAGGTATGTGTACGATACTAGCGTAGAACAATTACGCATTTATTTTAGATTCATAATGCATTTTAACAATGGATTATCTTTTGAAGATCATTAATTAGTTTATTGTCCATATAGTTTAACAATATCAGTTTATTAAACTATTTGTTTTCATGACTGTATCGAATCAAAACAAGTTCTTCTTTGAAATCCCATGACCCAGAGGTTAAATATTTGCAATGTTATATTGAATTGTGGTCCTCCTTTACACAGTCTTTTTAAATCATACCCATGTAGTAAAAACTAGCCTCGCACCGGGAGTCCCCAGTTTTACATATATGTATAAAGTTAAAACGTTTGAAAATTTCATTTTCTAAAACCACAGGGCCAAAGCTTTAATATTTGGTACTTTGTATCATATAGAAATCCTCTACAATATTTGTATGTATGTATGTATGTATGTATGTATGTATGTATGTATGTATGTATGTATGTATGTATGTATGTATGTATGTATGTAATGATATAACTTAGATATATTTAGTTTTATAATTGTAAAATTAATACATGTACATGCTAGGAGTGTGTATAGGTGAACGGTGTCACGCATATTTACCCATAGAACATTAAACCATTGTGTGTACTCATTTTTATCATGTTTCAGGTTATCAATAAGACAATTGTATGATAATAGGATACAACTGTGCATTACATGATTTTCTTGAATTTTTAAACTTCAACTACAGTAAGTCATTCATAAAAACTTGTACATTCAATCTCAAATTAAGTTACACGTAAATAATTTATTTTAAATCATTTATTTTAAATATTCCACATACATAATGTCGTTTTGAAAAATCTGTATCAATATGTTCCTCCCCCTACCTTTATAAATAATTTAAAAAGAATACACAATAATATACAATGATTGTTTTTGTCTTGAAAAAGCAGATTCTTAACATTGTAGTTATGCAGACAATCCATATACTAGAATATTCGTTGCATCCATACGTGTTGTTTTCTATGTATAATTGTGCACATTTTTCAAATCGTATGTCTTGTAAGTAAATCAGAAAAAAATAGATGTGCAGTTGCAATATTAGATGCAATTATTTATTCCCTTTCCTAACTTACCATGTTTACCGTTTCATAACACTATCGTCCAACTTCTATCTTCTACCATTACTTATAAATTGTATAATGTATATATTCTGTAGGCTTTGAGCTTGTATAACCTTTACTGCTGAAAAAAGTTGTTGTTGTTGTTGTTTAGAATGTAACATTAAATCAATGTTTGTTCATATTACGTCCATTGGATCAAATATGGCCATGCTCCATATGTGACATAAAGATAGGTTATGTAAAAATGTCAAACCGTTTCTGCTCTATTTTGCTCTAAAAGGACAAGGTCCTAAAATGCAATATTTAGCATGTAATATCAGAAAGTGGTCCTCTACTAAATTTCTTCAATTTCTGCCTCTAGGGTCAAATTTGGGCACACCGTGTGTTATCGTGTAACGTTTTATATAGACTTTCGCAGAAAGCATTACTTCTGATCGATATTTCGAACGTTCTTAGGGTTTAGGAGCCTAGTTTAGTCGTATTGACTACATTCAAGGCGGATACGTACAGCATTTGAAATACCATATGTTAGGACACAGGGTGAAATCTAACGGTCATCGTACTTCAGTGGATGCGAATTCTGAATATAGGCGTTCTAACAGCTTTCATTTTTATTTTCTTATATCACTATCATTTCAATGGCATTAAAGAAGTCAATTAGATCCTAAATGTACAAAGTCATGTCAGGAGTATTCAAAAAACATTTGAGTAGGTCTATGTATTCAAACAGCATTTTTATCAAACTGATCTTTTTCTCCCAAAAGAAGAACCAATTGTACTTTGTCATTCCGGTTAATCCTGTCTTATTTTCGTCGAATAAGAAATATATTATTTTAGTATTTTTATATGAATAAAGAGTATACGGAACGTTTTAACTGACCATTTATAATTTATGTGACAAGCAATTCTTAGTGCATAACTATTTTAGTATGTGTACAGATCTTTTGCAGGTAACCTTTCAAAATCAATACTCTTCATTAAGGTTCAGAGTATACGAGTTAATTATTATGCTTGATGTTTGTTCATTTTATGAACATATATGTTAAGTGAAAGAAAACCATACCAAACCAGTTTAATTAATGGTTTGTTTGCATGAGAAACTAGATAGACGCTATGCACAAGTAGGTACAAACATGCATATCTTTCATTAGATAACATTACACACAACCAGCTGATGCTGTATACTAACTTTTTAAAGTAGTTATACAAAGTTTCTTCGTAATTATAACTGTTTCAGAGATTTATTAAGCGTTTAAAAAATCCGTATAATTGTGTGGACATGTGAGATCAGTTCTGCCTTCGTATGGGAGGGCTTTTTAAAAATCCTATGGGAGGAAATGTCACAATGTTTGCACTTTGTTCTACCCCTGTATGCGCATAAGGCACGGTTGTGCATAATGGTTATATTCATATTGCCGAAAATTAGACATTATTTTGGACGTCAAATGCCAAGTAATTAGCCAAGAAACTAAAGAAATTGGAGTGTCCACTGAAGTGGAAAGTAACGTAAATGGATTAAACTAACCACTACATTCTAAAGTTTCTGTGTAAGCATAGAGCTCTTCTTGTTAGCAATCAAAACTAAACGGTTTAACCTGAAACGATTTGTATTGTACCATGATTGACATCTAACGCTATGTGTAACTTGACACCGACATATTATATATTTTCAGAATATAACGAAGCCAGAGACATTGATAAGGTGCAATCGCTAATGGGTTTTTTTCGTGATGAGTCTTCTTGGGAGGAGGCCGATAAGATGATTCAAGGTATGTGTATGATACTAGCGTAAAAAAATTACGTCTTTATCATAGAATCCTAAGAAATGTAAAAACACGTTTTGTCTTCTGCAGATCACGAATTAATCTATTGTCCATATCGTTACACATTATAATTGTATTATAATATTTCTTTTCATGACTGTATCGAATCAACACAAGTTCCCCTCTGATGACCCTGAGGTTTAATATTTACAATATAATAGTGTATTGCGGTATTCTACAAAGTGTGTTCAAATTATACCGCTGGAATGAAAACTGGCCGCAAAGCTCCAAGCTTTCATATTTGGTTCTTAGTATCATCTAGAGATCCTCTACCAAGTCTGTTTAACAAATAATTTCCCTGGACCTGGCCAAGCCCCAGTTGTCACCAGTTGTACATTAGTTCAAACCTATTTATTTTAGCTCGATTGCATTAAAAGACATCATGCTTAATTAAACGCCATCGAGTCCGTTTCCTGAGTCAAATCGGTGTTTTTAAAGTGATCTAAAAAGATCCCTTACAATGAGGATCGAACTCGTGACATCCCAATCGCTATGCGGACACTATATTCACTACGCCACGGCGATCTTATTGTATTGTTTTACAGTTCAACATTGAGGTAAAACCTTAAGCAATAAACTCATCTGCAACAGAAAAGCCATCGACTTTCAAATTGTGTCTGTAGCATCATCTTGATGTCATCCACTAAGTTTGATCGAGTTATTCCCCGCGGGTAAAAGTTGCATCGCCCCGTGGGCACAAGTGATATGTGAAAATGGGATTTTAAGGAGAAAGTACCACTATTATGAGAATGATCTTTAACACGTTCGCTTTTCACCAAGGAACAATACTTAATAGTCCGCATACGATAACATATCACCTTTGATGTTTTTTAAACAGTTTATGTACCTTTTTTCGTTCTTTGAAAGTAACTGATGAATAAAATCAAATATAACCGTTAGGATACATAGACTCTTTAATTCATTAATTAAATCAAGTGGAAATCGAAATGTGTAAGCATAACAATGGTAAAACGGAAAAGGTCGAACGTATCCGAACGTAGTCTGTACTGTCTTAATCGGTTAAAAGAGTAACTTCTCAATGCGTTTTCTTGAATCTTTATTCTTTCCAGTGAAATTGTTGACGACGCAGCGTCCGGTGAAATGTCTACTTGAAAACGTTGACAACGTTGAAAACGATTGACTGAAATAAACAAAACAATCTTTCAGTCCTAGAAATTCTCAATATTGCAATACATGTACCAAGTACATGTTCAAGAAGATTGGACATGTGACAATGTAATCAATAAATGATAGGCAATATTTTGTTTTGGTTTTAGTTGTAATCTGTTGCTGCTTGCTAAATAATCACAAAGTTCCTTGAATAAGTTGCATTTTGTATAAGGGAGGCAACTACTACAAACATTGTCACATTTCCAAACATCGGTTATCTATCTTGATTAAAGTCAACCATATATATATTTCTTTCAATAATCCAATGTGGTGACTATTCACTAGAATCGTATCAAAGAGACGACTCTAGAAAGTGACACAACATGTGACTCTTTGTATTAAAGAAAGCATTACATATACAATGTGAAGAAATCATTGTATGTAGCAAATGATAAACAGGGCTTTGCACATTTTTTAAAAATGCAAAATTATACATATATACATATAAAACAGCTTTAAAATGCGTTTTAAATCAACAATGCCAACTACCGTTTCTTAGCACTTATTTAACCCTAAGTTGTCATATTTCCACTAAGAACGATTTGCCATCGATCAAAGGGAGATAATCCAACATCTTGCATTATTGTAATTTCTACGATTGAACGTAAAAACAGTAATTTAGCTACCTAAATTTGTGCAGAATTCTTTATTCATGTTTATCAAATATGTATTATACCATCTGTACGCTATGACAAGCGTCTATTAAATGAAATGGACTAAACAATCATTGTTCGTACACGAGTGGCCATGCCTTAGCAAAACGCTCGCTCAAAATACAAGTTTACCAAGCGAATCAGATGCTGACAGCCTTTATAATGGTAGCGAATCGATTAACGGATATATACCGCACTCTATGGGTACTTACAGAATTTGATTAGCTCTTTTAAGACAGCACAAGATGGGAAAAAAACGTCTAGAAAATTTCGATCTTTCCTTTGTTATTGTTACCATATTTGTAAAACCGGGAACCAAAACTTCTTCTCGTGCCGCTTCCAATCAGATTCCAAAAAATATTCGCGGGATGCAATCGCCACTTATACCTTCGTACCTATTACAGGCGCACCAGGTAATTTTGGCGCTTACATAGTCAGTATGACCCGGCTCACTCAACGAAGAATGCCGTAATCAGCCGACATCAGAAAAATAGCATGGGAGTTTAGTACGGAAACACTACCTTTGTTTGTATTCTAAAAGCATTCTGTCAATATTAGCAATCTTCTTATGGCAATTGCAAACCATTTAACTATTTTAACGCATAACAAGAAAACCACAAATTGAACGTCCTTATCAACGTGGGATCTTTGTTTGCTGCTTAATTTTATAAATGTGTGTACATGTGAGATCAGTTTTGCCTTCGCATAGGAGGGCTTTTTTAAATAATATGGAAGGCAATGTCACACTTTGTGCACTTTGTTATATCCCTGTATGTGCATAAAGCAGGGTTGTGCACATTGGTTAAGTCCCTATCGTCTTTTGGACATTAAATGCCAATTCATATTTCACCAAATCACATTTTGTTAGGTTATATAATCAGAAACGAACGTAAACATTTGTCGCTTGGTGAATACGATGTCAAAGTAACATCAAGTAATGTTTATACTCCAAGAAACGGATTCTAAAGTTTCTAGATAAGCATTAGGCTGTTCTTGTTATCAAGCAAAACTAAACGGTTTAACCAGAAATAATTGTTATCCTGACACTGTTGCAAACATTGACCTTATAAAGCAGTGACGAATAAACTAGTTGATCTCCGGCAGTACCTCACGTTAACGTGATCTACCGTCGTACGTATCCCTAAGCGCCGATAACATGTTCTAATATTTGACCTTTTACAAAATGTAAATGTGAAGTTCCCGAAAAAGGTTCTGTCAAAACAAAATCTAAGTAAAAGTAATACACGTGTATTAAATTTAAGCAACCATATGGCAATGAAGTAATCAATTAATGGCTGAAAAGGAAGAAAATACAGATGTATCTGGCAAACATAAGGAACAAGGGATTGATAAAAACAGGAAGGATGAAAACGATAAGGAAAACTCTGAAGGCATGATAAACCTTGAAAATGTAGGTATTTAACCTGTGGAAAACTTGTAAACAAATGCCACTGAAATGAGTCTATCAGATTTTCAAACTATGTTTGGCATTGATATAAACGACTTTGACTGTCATGAGCCCTCTGCAATTGATCAATCTAGTACTTCTCCAGTTAACAAGCCATCAACCCCCAATGTAAAGGACTGTTTTAAACAACTTACAAACGAAGAAGTAAAACAACAAATCTTCGAAGCTGAAAACAAAAATACTTTAGAGAAAAAATGGTTGATGTAAACAAGTTCAAAAGATTTTTATTGACAAAACAAGAGAAAGGGGAAATACGTGACAAAGACCCAAATATGTTGGACGAATACTTGGCAAATTATGTGCTTTCAGTAAGAAAATGTGATGGTTCTGAATATGAACCAGGCACAATCAGGAACATGATTTCAAGCATCAACCGGAAACTTAAACGCAACAAATATCCTGTACAAAATATGCAAGAAAACAACACAAATTACTTTCAGCTTACAAGGGATGCTTTAAAGGCAAAACAAAGAACTCTTAAAAATGGAAATGGCAACAAACCAAATGCCACAGATCAGATAAGTGACGAGAACATTAAAATGCTGTATGCCCGTGGAATGCTTTGGGGTACATCGCCAAAGGCCTTGTTGATCACATTGTGGTTTATTTATTATGTGTCACTTGGATTAAGAGGAACCACCGAGAATTATAATTTGAGGTAATTATGCTAAAAACAGACAATAATTAATTGCATATTATAGATAAAGAAAGCCACACACCTTATTTGGCATAGTAAATTTAAGTATAAATGAGAAACATATTTTATCTATGCCAATTTGAATATATCTGGTGATTACAAGGTAGAAAACCGTATTTTTGCGCTTTAAAACTTAAAAATAATCGCAATTGTCGAAATAGACGTACACGTCTAGAAATCCTACTTTTGTTTTAAAAGCGGTACCGTTTAAAAAAAAAAAAAATTACTTGTTAACTAGGCTATAGATTTAATTGTTTCCATGCCAATTATACTATATCTGGTGATTACAAGGTAGAAATCCGTCTTTTTTGCGCTTTAAAACTTAAAACTAATCGCGTTTGTCGAAATGGACATATACGTATAGAAATCCTTTTTCCGGTTTTAAAAGCGGTACCGTACGTTTGAAAATAAGAAATAACTTGCTAACTAGGCTATCGATTTAATAACAATTTTGCACACTTTCAAAATGCATCTTTATGTATTGATTAACATGTATTTAATTTCAAAGTGTGTGGCTTTAACTGTTGTATTGCAAAGTCAAGTGTAAAAGTTCTGCTGAGATTTGAACTCAGATAGCCCTATCTTAATGAAGACAGGTTGTTCTCCATTGAACTACATAACTGTTTTTACACTCTCATGGCTTTGCAATAACTATTTATTATACCAGCAATGACTATCAGTTATACCATGATCACAATATCTAATAAGGAACAATAAAAAAGAATAAAATAATTAAAACTCTCAAGGACAACACTTAGTGATTTTGTTTATTGCCATAAAGTACAGCCTCTTACAGGCTGTTTCCCAATTGCGAACACTGAAAAAAGACTGTTTTCCATTTACAAAAAAAGTATGATTTTTCTCCAAAAATCTGATCAAAATTTCCCCCAAAATATGCCTAAAATTTGCCAAAACACTCAATAATTGGTTGAGTTTATTATACAGCAATTTAATTCCCTAGCACTTTATAATATACATTTTAGAAAGCAGTTAAACATGCACTTATAAACAATTGGTATACTGTTATTTGTAATCATATTAATAATGTTTAAAGCAAAAAAACATCACTGACATCTGTCATTGGATAATAAAAAAAACTCTTTTACTCGGTAAGTATTAGAAATAATAAAAAAAATAAATATATTCAATCTCCAAATACAATAAAAATATCCATTAAAAAGCGTATTAAAAATAGACAATTATTTAAATTTTAATTTAAACGCTACTCAAAAAATTGTTAAATGATTTTTCCCTTATATAGATTTGAACACACATGTATTATTTCTTATTGTAAATGAACTGCAGTGAATGCATGATTAAAATAACAAAAGTTGAATTATCATATTGTTGGAGTCCGTGTTTTAAGACATTAAATAAAAAAATAATCGATTTGTATTGGCAGCGAGGGATGTTTTCATGCAGATTTTACAAGTAGGTCACACTTGATTGCTAAAAAACAAAATCCAGAGGCCGCTAATAAAATACCGCGAGTTAACCCGACCCGCGACTCTACCGGGTTTAAGTATAATATATAAATTATGTAAAAAATATTTTTCACTTAAAAAAAGAATAACATTGAGGTAAAGCGAAAACCTACAAATACGACTTTTAAACATATGTAATTTTATGAAAATTAACTTTAAACATTAAGGGAAACCCGCAAAAACCCATTATTTGGCACACAAAAAAACAACCTACTGTCATGCTTTTTTCCATGTTTGGAATGGGTTTTCGCAGGTTTTCAGTGTTTAGTTATACGGGTTTTAAACTAAATCTTTACCTTATTTACGACTAAATAACGTTCACTTACAGATATGGTGATGTATCTCTTCAGAGAGATTCGAATTGGGTTGAATACATTCAACTTAATGAAAGGCAGACAAAAACACGCACAGGCGATATTGTGTCCGATATCCGGAAAGTAAAACCTAAAGTTTGGGCGACCAGCGACCCACTGAGATGCCCAGTGCACATGTACAAACTTTATGCATCTCAAAGACCCTCTATTTGGCCCCTAGAACAAATCCAGCCACCAATGAACATGATAAATGGTTAACAAAAAAATAGAGAAGGAGAAAAAAAGCTTGGACAATTATTAGAAGTTATGTGTGAAGAGGCTGGTCTTGACAAAAAAAAGGAAACTAACCAACCATGCAACACGGAAGACATAAGTGTATAAACTAAGGGACAATGGAATTGCATCAACAGACATAATTCAGATATCTGGACATAAAAACATGCAATCTGTCCTGAATTACTCTTCACTGTCAGAAACAAAACATCGCCAAATTTCAGAAATTTTAAATAAAAGCCACAATGAAAAGATGAACAATGAGAGCATTACAAAAAAGGTACCTCATCTTGTGTTCAAGGAACACTGTCTCTCCAACAACAAGAAACCACTTCTTCCTGAAGCAACTGACGCACATGTTTTCCAGGTCAACGTCTTAAATCTGCAATCTCCAGGGAATCCTATCGAGACAGCAGCTTCAAACGTCTCCGTTAACATTGATGGACGAAGCAATCAAAACTTCCAATCCGTATTTGCAGGCACAACTGTTAATATCCAAAATTTCTCAGTTTACATGAAATAATTCGTCGTGTAGTGTAACTGTTCATCCGTTTTCACAGACACTTCGTCTGTTGAATGTAATAACTAGGGTAACTGACATTTTGTAAATTGTTCAGGAATGCATATTTTCTGAACTTTTCCGAAATACAGTAAGAGCACTAACGTTATTGTTTTGCATTCAAAAAAGTTTAGTGTTAGAATTATGGTAACTTCTCCTTTCTAATTATTTATTGTTTACCAAAAGACAAATAAATTTGGAGATTTGTTTTGTTTTTTAAATTTTAGTATAATACTAATCAGAATATTGGAATACGGAAAAATGTTTTTTTTATTTTAATAAAACAGTTTTTTGCTTCTCATGAAAATTTTAGAAAATGTCAGTAACACTACTTTTTACATTCAGAAAATGCCATGTGTTCGCTCATGTCAATTTGGAAATTTTGTTAAAAACAGTATTTTTATCAAAAAGGTTGTCTTTATATTTTAACAGGTGATGTATGTCACCTTTATAAACACAAAAATGGAAAAACAAAATGTATAAAAATGTCAGTTACATGACTTATTACATTCAGTAGACGACTTGTTTTAGTCAACGACCTTGAACTTGAACGAAAATTGAGTTTTTGTTTTGCTGTGACACATGTTTTTATTTTTCTATTTTTTTTTATTTTTTTTTTAAATAAAAATATCACATTCTCGATTCGATTTTAATTTATTCTCATATTTTCAATAGGAAAGTATTAAAGGAAAAGTTGAATGAGGAATTATTTTTAACGTGATACAATCGGTAGTTCTTCGGTTGTTATGACTGTTGTGTACATCTTGGAGGCCCGACAAAATAATTATTTTGTAATGTGAATTAATCTTTGTTTTTGATAAAATGTGTTAACGGCATATTTGTTGATGAAGCAGGATAAATCGGATACATGGTTGGTGCCGAGAGGGAGAACGTTAATCCGGTTCGGCCCAAAAAAGAAAAATAGGGCTCGCTAAAGCTCGCCCTATTTTCTTTTTCTAAGCCTCACCGGATAAACTTTCTCAATCTCGGCACCAACCATATAATTTCTATGTATTGCACCATGATTGACATATAAAGCTATGTGTAACTTGAGATCGACATATTATATATTTTCAGAATATAAAACAGCCGCCAAAAACTCCAGTAGGATTGAATCGATACCTTTGTCTCCTTGGGACACCGAAAGGGAGTCTTTTTGGAGGATGGCCGAACAGCGCTTGCAAGGCACGTGAATGATAATAGCGCAAAACAAGTTTGTCTTTATCATACTAGAATCCTAAGAAATTAAAAAAAAAAAGTGTTTTGTCTTCTGCAGATCACGAATTAATATATTGTCCATATCAAAACACATTATAATTTTGTTATAATATTTCTGTTCATGCCTGTATCGAATCAAAACAAGTTCCCCTCTGAAACCGCATGGCCCAGAGGTTTAATATTTACAATATAATATTGTATTGCGGTATTCTACAAAGTTTGTTAAAATTATACCGCTGGAATGAAAACTGGCCTACAATTGTCTTTTTAATCTTCTTTTCTTAAACTGCAAAGCTCCAAGCTTTCATATTTGGTACTTAGTATCATCTAGACATCCTCTAGCAAGTTTGTTTTGCAAATCATTTCCCTGGACCTTGTCAAGCGCCAGTTGTCACCAGTTGTACACTATTTCAAACCTATTTGTTTAAGCTCGATTGCATTAAAAGCCTTTATGCTTAATTAAACGCCATCGAGTCCCTTTCCTGAGTCAAGCCAGTGATCGATTTTTTGAAGGGATATAAAGAAATCTTCCACAGTGGGGATCGAACTCGTGACCTCCCAGTCGCAAGGCGGACAACAGATTCACTACGCCACAGCGATCTAATTGTATTTTTTTAAAGTTCAACATTGAGGAACAACATTAAACACTATTCTCGTCTGAAATCCAATGACTTTTAAACTTAGTCTGCAGAACCTTCTTGAGGCCATCAACTAATTTTGATCGAGTTATTCCCCGGGGGTAAAATTTGCATCGCCCCGTGGGCACAAGTTCTATATTGGCTTACAAAAGGGAAACTTTACAAATCTTATTGTCTGAAACAACGAAGCTCTCGTCTGTCATATTTGGTATGTAGCATCATTTAGAGATTGTTCACATTTTTTTCCAGTGGTCAAAACTAACTTACCACGCCCTAGGGATTACATGTTAAATATGGATAAATAAGTTGTATAATCTCCTCTGGAACAACACCGCCCAATGCTTTGGTATCTAGTTTGTAACTTCAGATCAGTTTGTTCCAGTCATGTCTCTGGGGTCAAATCTTGCCACGCTCGAGGTGTTCCATTTTTTTAATAAAGACATTTTAAGCAAAACAACATCAAATTATTCCTATTTTAAGAGGAAAAGGCCAGGATGTGTAATATTTGGTATGCAGCATAAGATAGTGGGTCTTTTTTAATTTCTTCAAATTAAGTGTGTAATGTTTTCGGTGCTAAAATCAAATTAACTTTTGGCATTTCTTTTATGTTCATTTTCTTTTCAAATTCGTTAACAAATATAAAACAAATACTCGTATTCGATGAATATCAACACAGCGTGTTGAGCATTAGTAATATTTCAATGCAAATGTCATGCCAACTGTCATAATTAGGTAAGCTCTTCTGGTGTGGAATCAGAGCTAGCAAGTACACTGTTTATCGGGTCGTTCTTATCTATAATTGATCCCTTATGAGCGAATCTGAGCCTAAGGTCATCCATCCATATAAAAATATTAAGATTCCAACGAAAGAGGGGTTTCCTTCTTAACAATCTATGACTTAACGTAATATACACAGTATGCAATCTTTTATCATAATATAACTTGAAAAAATATATTTAAAAGTATTGTCAACATTAATTTGAAAACTAGCACTGTTTGGAATTGCACACATATTCTTTGTACATCATTTTGTGTGTAAACAGATTTTTGTTGCAAAGCTATATGATTTAAAGTACTCATTTGGATGTATTTTTAAAACCACGTAATACAGATTTAAACATGATTATGAAAAACACTTCGTGTTGCTTTTATTCTTCTGATTCATTCCTCGGAACATTAAACATTTCATAAGAAGAAATACATTTATGCCCCCTCCCCTCCAAAGATTAATGTTAAATGGGTACTAATCCACATCTGTTTTATAATTACGTATCATAAGTAGTGTGCATGGTACTACAAAACGACACAGTAACGAGTCCACATTAACAGACATGAAAATAATTATATTATATAAATAACCATCATGTAAAACATCAAAGCCTTTTGGTTCCATTCGAAACTCAAATGCTCACATCATCCGTGTAGGTTTTGTTTTTCAATAATATTGAGTTACTAAAGTATGTACATCTAATACGGCAAAAACCAATAACATTTTAAACAGTTTAAGCATGCTGTCCTATGGCATTTAATGTTTATAAATGTATTAATTGAAAATATTGTATTGCTTTAAACATATATGTATTTACATTTATTTTTTAGAAACTGCACCGAAAACCTATTCTTAATATTTATTTAATAGATAATAATTGTTTTTTGACGCTTCACGCACATTGTATACTATATTGTGTGAATATATTATTTTTTAAATATAATTAATTCAAACATTCAAATATTTTTAATTAAAATACCAATCATTTTTCCTCTATGTTTAATTGTCCTGTTTTGCACCGAGAATGTGAAGTGTTCACACCAAAACATGTTATGTGATGATTATCATTTAGGCTTTTAGGTCATTAGTAAACCTCATCTTGTGAAACACTGTTAGCAATAATTGAGACTTCATAATGTTTTTTTTGTGATCTCATATAAGCCGTCGATAAACCCCGATAAATTGTTACTATTAGCCGCTCCAGAACGTCTTACAGACCAACATGCTTGATCATTTGTAAAATAATTAACGTTTTGATGAAGTTTATGCGATATACCTAATGAAGCCACTTCAGTAAATGCGCATGAATATTTAATACACAGTGTATATTCCACACATTTGTACCAAGCCTTTCCATCATGTGCATTGTATCATTTTCAGTCGCATTTGGTTGGTAAGATATTAATAAGAAACGATTCCGGCGAAAATTATTTTTATTAAATATGTATCGACAAAAAAGGCACTCATGTTCAAATGTAGTAGTATTGATTTTTAAAATTACATAAATTGAATGATAGTTTTAAGAACTTAATTAATATAACCAGCATCAGTAATTAAGCATCTTTAATCATACCCTTGTGTCGATTTCTGACGATTACTAAATGCACATTTATGTTTCTGTTTAGTAAGTTATGTCTTTTTACTGAAAAATGACAGTAATTAAACAAAATATAGAATGAGTTTTGTTTCTAAAACATAGTATTATTTTCACATAGATAAACAACATTGTTAAGCAAGTCATCCACAGAATAATTTTAAGTTTAAATTTACAATAGATTAACTACCAATGAGTTCCAGTTTATCGACTGATTCCTTGACCACATTGTGATCATTCCAGATACAGGAAACATTTAGATAGTAAAAGGCTCTAGCGCATACAACTTTAAAAACAAACTTTTCTTGCGAACAGAGTAATAAACAGGCACTTTAAACTCGTGACATGAGTTTGCTTTTGAAATTTCTCTATTTTCATGCTGAGAGACAAACCCAGAAACGATCACAAATTATTAAAGCAACGTTATCCGCTTAGAAGTTTGTTCTGAGTAAAGTCGTGATCTAGAATAAATAACAACACCAAATTGACGCTGATCACTTTCTTTGTTATATGGCTGGAAAGTTTGCGACATTAAAAAAGCTGTAATAAGAGAATACAACGGCAACAAATACCAGTTTCGACGTGCACGTCGAAATATTTTTCTTTGTGATTTTCACGTGATTTTTCACTCTGATAATTGTCAGCGCGAATGATATTTCAATCAAAGTAATCCCCTTATCAATTGACAGCACTGCCAAGCGATTTGAAACAGATGCAGAGCAGTTAATAACCGGTAGCCAATTTAATGTTAAGAAATAGAAATAGCCACTTAAGTTTGCAGTAGCATAACTGGGTAAACCTAACCACTAATTATAAAACTATCATTTCAAATTTCAACAAATCATTTTGTTTTGTTTTATGACCAGAAACAAGTTAATGGTTTGTTGCGTATTGCATATGGTGTCGCAGCAACATTCAGTACTAGGTATACCTCAGTTTTTGAAAAAGCATAAGGCTCTTGTTGTTTTCAAGCAAAAGAAAGCGGTTAAGTCAGAAACTATTTTTATTGACACATGATTGACATCTAAATCTATGTTAAACTTGACCCGACATATATTTTATTTTCAGAAAAACGAAAATGCTTCATCATTTCTCAATTCTCTGAGCGTGTTGAGAAGACAATTCAAGGTAAGATTATAAGACTAGTGAAAACTAAGTACGCCTTTATCATTTAATCCAAAGAAATTTGAGAATATATTGTCTTTTGCAGATCAGTAATTAATTTACGGTCGAATTAGTTACATGTTATATGTTAATTAAAATACATATATCTGTTTCATGACTGTATTGAATCCAATCATCTTTGAATCCGCATGTCCCCGAGATTTAATAGTTGGTTTGTAACATCGTATATTATATGGTCGTCTACAAAGATTCTTCCAATTATGCCCTGGAGTCAAAACCTCGCCAGATCAGGGATCACCAGATTTACGTAGATTTATAACGTGAACTTTTTTCTATTCTTTTCTTAACTGCAAATCCCAAAGCCTTCATAGTTTGCACGTGGCAACATCTAGCGGTCTTCTAAAGAGTTTTTGTAAATCATGCCCCTAGGGTAAAAGCTGACCACGTCCATGGGGAAATCAGTTTTACATTGACTTTATGTAAAGCCTTTAAAAAAAATCGTCTTATCTGAAACAGAATAGCACATGGCTTTCATATTGTGTATGTTGCGTCATCTAGAGCTTCTCTTCTCAATTTGTTCGAGTTATGCCCCTGGCCTTAAAAGTGGCCTCGCCAATTCTTTCACGGTAACTTCGACTTGTATAGAGGAAACCCTTTTTTAAATCGTATTGTCTAAAACCACAAATGCTTTCATATCTGTTATGTAACTTCTGCTAGAAGTCCTTTACAAAGATTGTTCAAATCATGCATAAGTTTCAAAGCTGAACACGCTTTAGGGGGCACGTGTTAAATTTGGATATACATGTATAGCAAAACAGATTTTGAAAAAAAAATCTGCAACAACAAGGACATAGCTTTGATATTAAATATGTAATATCAGACTGTGGTTGTCTACAAAATTTGTTCAAATTATGTCCCTGGGGCAAATATGGCGACGCACCATGTGTCGCATTTTCGATAAAGACTAATCCAAATAATTCCAAACCATTTCTCTCCGTAAAGGAAAATACCCATGCATACTACATGGTATGTAACATCAGATAGTGGTCTTATATTAATTTGATTCTAAGTATGCCTTTGGTGTCAAAATGGGCCACTCCCGTGTGGTGGCGAGAGGTGTTTTATAAAGACTAACATACAAGATATGTTCAAAATGCCCTTGTCTTCAAACGTAGCTGCAGACGCCAAAGCTTATAAAACGTACACTTTTCAGCCTGGAGAATTTAAAACGTGTCCTCTCTATTTCTCAAGTACAAATGACATTACTTTTCTGGGACTTAACTGCACAAATTATAATAGTAGGACATGCACAAATTGAACTAGGTGAGTCAGATGTTTGCTGCTGTACTAAATAATATTCTCATTTGATAATATCTTGGTACATGTTTTACCTTTGAATGAACGAATTAACATCAGTTAATAATTGTGCCCAACACTATATGTTGCTTTCAATGTGTTTTGAGTATTTCGGTAGGAGGATTTAAAGTGTTAACGCAATAGAAAAAATGGAAAATAGTGTTTGAAATTCACAAAACAAGATACTATTTAGAAGAACTGATTGAATTTTAATTATTGACACATTCTCAAACTTGTTCAGTCACGTCACTGCGTTCTTTAAGGTCAATTTCATAAGCGTCTTTATAAGCTTTTTAGCTATTTATAACTATTTGGTTGCTGTTGTGAAATAGCCAAGTATGTGAAACCTTAGAATTAATATCAACTTCCGGAGTCCCCATGCTAACAAGATTTATTCTTGAGATTGCAATCAAGTGGGTTGGCCTTATTTTTATTTGACTCTCCATCTGTGACGTAGCAGCTTAAATATTTCCCGTTCTATTTCGTCAATTAATTTTTTAATATAATCCAATAATCGCGTGTGGATATCACTTGTTAATCGATTCAAAGATTATATACAAACTATTTGTGATTTTTAAACTGGACTATTAATACTCAAACCTACCTAGGAAGGAATTTGTAACAACCTTTGGACATTTTCAGTGCAAACATGTTTTGAAAATCAGAATAAGTATAGCGTATTTGTACATTATAAAATTGTTCCGCATTGAACAGTCCGAAAATTGCCCTATGGGTTCATTATCACCTAGCGAATACATAATTAAGTTTTAATATAAACCGGAAACTGTTTCTGAAAAACCGGCAAACCAAAACATCAACATAGTTTATTTTAACATAGATAGGGCAGAAAGCTATACATGTTAAGAAAATAATTCCAGCTCCTGACTTTACATGACCTAAGGGTGACTGTTCAAATGAGCTTTTGTGGTTTTCCGTAGTCAACAATTTGATTCAAATGACATCTCCTCTTAAACCGCTTTGCTCTGTTTAAGTTCAAACTAGCTAAACATGTTTCATATTCGAAATATACCATCTTATTGTGCTTGTATACAAAAACATGCTTCAATCGTGTCTCTGGTGTGAAAACCTCTACGGGCTTCATATGTGTATGGTCTTATATAGCACCATAACTAAACAAGTCTTGTTTTCTGACACCACAAGTCCCAAAGAGGTGATAGTTTGTATCTGACATCAGACTGTGGTCCGCTACAAATATGTTTAATGATCGATTATGATAAAAAATATAATGATTCAAATAATCGCTAAAAATATTCAAGTTTGTTTAAGTCAGCCCAAATGGTCAAAACTGGGCGCCGTTGTCAAAACTGGACAAGCCCCATAGGTCACCTGGTAATATATCATTTACAAATTTGTTTTTATACTAATGCTAATAATTATTATATTGAAACTCGTATTGCCACTACACAAACAGCAACAAAAATTACTATTACTGCTGCGGCAGCTGCTGATGCAGCTGCTGCTGCTCCTAATACTACTGCTACCACTACTACTTAGCGTAGCAGTTGATGATTTTGTTAAAGTTGTTTGATATAATGAAGGTGTTGGTTGTTGTTGTTGCTTTTTCGTTTCCGTAAACATCACAATTAGATGATTAAAATAATCAGCTATGTCTTATTTCTGTTAAAAGGTTTATCCCTCGAGGTTTCATCGTCGTGGATGTTCAGTCAGCTTTACGCAATGGTACAGACAATATTGTTTAATAGACCTTTCACTTAAAACCAAATATGTTTTATAAAATGTGTATATTATGTGACATATGTTGCCTGATGTCCTTTTTACGGATGTTTTTACACTTTTTGTTTGTTTCATTTCTGCTAAATTATACAAACTTATCCTAAATTTGGAATTGAAGAATAATATTTTTACTAACTTATCGCTACTAAATACGAGTTGATATTTGTTTAAATCAACAACTGTTGTATTTCTGTTGAACACAGTTTACGCCCTAATCAAATCGCTTGATATATGGTTGAGTTCCTCAATTACTAATAAAACGGCGTTATAAAATGAAAAACAAATGGAGTTTTACATTGTATTTAGTATTTGGAAATATCAACTTGATATTTGTGAAGTATATATCAAGGTTATAGCGGAAGTTACACTTCGTTTAAACACGTATACACTTATACACGGACACTACACGGGCAATGGAAGATTGATTCATGTTTCGGCTTATTACAGCATATAGGACGCACACAATACGAAAAGTGTGTCAATTCAATAATTGCTTTCATTTTCAGCATTCTTATACAGTTATAAATTTAGATGGTAATAAACTACTACTCTTGATGAAATGGAATATTTGTATTTCGCATATACATCTAAACTGTGAAATCGAGCATTTACACAATGTATTACGGCATTTTCCTAGGTGCATAACGCTGGTTTAGAATTTATATAATTTATATAATATAATGTTACAACAATTTAATATGTTGACAAACGAAAACCTTCCTCTATAAAAAAAACAAATACTTCAACTTGGTTATCTTACATTGGAAACTGTAAGTTGATACAACTACTTCTACTTGCAGTTGACCAAATCATTCCTACAATCTCTTCACGAAAATGACACAGGTAAATGTTAAGTGTACTACATGTTCATAAGTATGCTGATTTAAGTGTTGTTTTTTTTCGACCCCGATGCGAGGCATATAGTAATCGCATCATCGGTCCTTCCGTCTGTCAGTCTGTACCGCTTTTTTTGCGGAGTATATCCAACTATTGAAGAGATCAACACAGTTTGGACGGGTTCGATATTTATTTATTTTTAAATCGGTTCGACCGGCATTTTGAGACTATACGTAACCAAATAAAACCAACTAATATCAAAGAAATTGAATACAGGTTACGATGTTTAGTTCTAAATCTTGGTTCTGTTCATATTCTAAATAAACAAAAAGACAGTAACAGTTTTAATTTAATGTGCATGTAACCCGTGACGATGTCCTTCAAAGTCCAATTTACAGCTATGAGTCATGAAATATGCTGCATGCAAATAATTGGTATTGATATTAGCATTTATAACTTTGAAAATTTAGCCATATAATAGTAACAAATCATCTATACATAATTACTGGTGCATAACGTGAATGTAAATACGAATCGAATTTCGTAATATTTTGTCTTCACGGATGTTATCAAAATCGAAATATACATTTGATTGAAGCAATTGCGAACATGCCAGAGTTAAAATTAATATGTGCATATTGTAGGACTGAATGTCTGACCATTACTTGAGCTTTCTGGAATTCTGATCAGGGTTAACAGAGTTATTGTCCTTATGTAAATGTTCTTGATATTAAAATGTTCTGGTATTTAAATAAAATGACCATAAAACTCCCTCTCAACCTGTGCAAACTGCATTGTACCCAACCATCTGTGATTCTATGTGCTTTTGTTCAACATAATTGAAATTAGTGACAGCAAAAGAAGTCGAGTATATTTGTGCATTTATTATATACAAATATGACCTTAGCCAAGGGCGTGTTATTTGTACTTTGTTTTACCGAAATCCTTTCACAACATATAGCTGACAAACTATATGTTTGGCTCAGTCAAATCTCGGCTGTCTGATCTTGTGTCATTCTGTCATCCCAATCGTTCCGCGTTTTCATCATAACCATGTTTCAATAGCGACTAGTCATTTCAATGAAAATGAAAAGCTTCATTACTTCGAGAAGCAATCCATTGTCCACTCTATCTCGTACTGGCAACAAACTCCAACATCTAAAATCGAGTAAATGCATTTTACATGTAACACACAACTGGATTATATCAATAAATCATGTGATCAAATGTTCTTTGCACTGAATATGTAGATAAATCTCGTCTATGGCAGATTGATATTGTGAAAGATGGACGAAATGATTAAAACTTATTGTCCTGTTCATGTACACTTTCTTTATTGTTGGCGCCACATAAAGTTGTGAATTTCATTTCTATTAAATATCGCGCAACTTTTCAGGAATATTGTAAGACCCAAAAAGGGTTCTGGTGGATCAATATATGAGACATAGATTATACGCTTTTATGTTTTGAGACAAATAAAAAAAATCGATTGCCTAGAACCGCTTTCTCGAGAGAAAACACAAAAACGTTTATAGAACAATTTAGTTTTCCCAGACATGCAATTCGGGATCAATATAGTTGCATCTGGACATACCCATATTGACTTGCCAATATAAGCTATTTTGGGTCCGGTATGGGCATGTCCAGTCAATGTGAGACCCATATGGTACCCATAAGTATATGTTTGCTGGTCATGACGTTTCCCTTGTATTACTACCCAACAAGTAATACGGCTTTCATGATTTCGAAAATTTAAAATATACGGCAAAATTGTTTTTACTGCTTATTATCTATTTATAATAGTGTTATGATGTCGCTAATATGGTTGCCTGTAAATGTTTGCAGACGGACTAAAGAACGCATAGGCCATTGCAACAATTACAATATATAAAATGAATATTGTATTCGAACCCCATTGAAACTATTAATCAATCAAAAGGATCGTTTATTTCCCTTCAATGCTTCAGACTCGTTGATGATTATAATGCAGTCTATACAGGACCTTAACGGATCAGTAGAGGAGGATGCGCAACAGAAGGTGATATTCCAGATTTTATCATATTTAGTTATTTGGCGTTCTGTAAATAGACAGATTGACACGTGAACTAGATTTGTGTAAAATATATCCATATCATTGTGTATTAAAATCGTACATCCCTTTTCTTATCTCTTTGAACATATTTCAAAAGTTAACGCTTTTATTTGTTTTGGAGACGCTTTTATAATCCTTATTAATGTAAAGGCCTTTCGTGGTATACACCCACGACGTTCTACTTATTTTGAACTGGTGTTCAGCCTAAACAATAGATGATGTATACATTTTTTTGTTTTGGGGATAATACCGATCATCGACATTTTTCTCTAGCACCTACGCCAAGACCTTAACCATGTAATAAAGTTATTGTCTCCCTTTACTTCAAAGATATACCTTGTATTATAACGGAAGCAGACATATCTTGTTATATAATGTTGTCGTATATTTCTTATTTATTAGTTATGTGTATGCGTTTTATGTCGTTTTTAGCTTACCTGAGCACAACGTGCGTCGTCCGTCGTAAACAATTACCTTGCTAACACTCTAGAGGCCACATTCATTTCCAATTTTCATGAAACCTCGTCAGGATATTGGTCCCAATGATATTTTGACCGACTTCGAAACTGGGTCGCGTGATATCAAAAACTAGGATACTCGGTCAAATTAAAGAAAAAGCTTGTTAACACACCAGAAGTCACATTTATAGTATAATCTTCATGAAACTTGATCATAACATTTGTTCTAAGGATATCTCAGTTGAGTTCGAAAATGATGCCGGTTTGTTGAAAAACATGGCCGCCAGGGGGCGGGGCAGTTTTCCTTATATAGCAATTGTAAAACCTTGGTTACATTCTAGAAGTCACATGTATGGTCCAATCTTTATCAAGCTTGGTCAGAACATTTGTTCTTATGATATCTCAGCCCATTTCGAAAATGGTTCCGGTTCGTAGAACAACATGGCCGTCAGGGAACGGGGCAGTTTTCCTTATATACTTATAGTAAAACTTCGTTAACACTCTATAAGTAACATGTATAGGCCAATCTTAATAACACTTGGTCAGAACATTTATTAAAGCTCGGCTGAGATCCAAAATGGTTAGGATCGCTTGAAAAACATGGCCACCAGCGGGCCTTTTATGGCTACAGTAAAACCTTGTTAACAATCTAGAAGTCACATTTACAGTCCAATCTTTATGAAACTTGGTCAGAATATTTGTTCTTTGCTGAGTTTGGAAATGGTTTTGATGATTGTGATGATGATAATGGTTATGTTTTAGTCATACAGTGTATTGATGAGGTCACATGCTCTATTGACATGTGTGAATCTTATTTCGTTTTAAAATGCCAAAACACTCGCGTCCAATCGTGATACATGATAACGTCATAAGGCACGCTCGTACAGTTTGGCGATAGTAAATAAGTAATAGAATCGCTGTGATGATTTGATGGTACTAAGTTTTGATTCTTATTCGGGTTTTATTATGTTTCAGTTATATTTGCTACGCTGCTTTTTGGCTTTAGCCTTACTGTGTTGGTACGTACTCAATATTCTTCCTTTTGCGCACTTCAGATGAGTAAATAATACACTTGTTAATGGCATGTTGCTATGGGGAAAAACGGCCTCATGTATAGGATGTCCCTATGAGGTACAAAGCAATGTTTGTTGCTAAGGCGAAACGAGCCTTGTTTACATGTTTCTTTGGGGTAAATAGCCTTGGTTATAGCTTGTTGGTCTGACGTTAGAATAGAGCCACAATGAAAACTTGAGGTCGGAGAAGTAACGCCTAATAAGCTTACATGGGAAACATTGCCGCCATTCTATAATCAGGCTGCGTCAGAAAACAAATCACAGTATTAAATATGTTATTACTTTAATAATATATTGGTCGCGTAACTATTTCCATGCTCTGACGTACTTAAATTCTTTTATAGATAGCTATATATTGATTAACAGTGCACTTAAACAACATGATGTCCGATATAGCGGAACTCAATCTTGTCTCTGTATTCTCAGTTGTTCTGGAAATTTTATGGTTGATAATGTATTCCCTTTAATTCAGATATGACACTTTAACAACCGGCTTAATAAGTGCGTTTCACTCGCCGCTTTTTGTTATGTGTTATGAATGTATGTAATATTTGAATTGTGCTAACGTTTTGAAATAACTAAATATATTTAGAAACTTATTAATATAAAACCGTTCTTCTACTATACATGTTTTATAATTGATAAAACATAAAATTGTTTCTAATATATTTTGAATACGTCATAAAACATATATAGGGAAGTCTGCTGCTCAATACTCTTATGCAATAAATAACAACATGAACATTTATGTAATGCCAGACGAGAGCTTTATGTGTGCAAAGTGCAGCCACAACAGAGAAGCAATTACTAAATTGTCATATATTGGCTTCTATGCCCACCTTCTCCTCATCCTTGTCAAACTATGACATAATAATTATCTGCAAATGTTACAGTGCACATTGTTATGATTTCTTGATTGCATTTCTTTCTAGGAGATATTGCCTTTGTTAAAAAGTACATAATACAACTCAAATTCATACTATATCTTTTTAAAAACCATGCACCCTTTGCTACGGATACGCTGTCTGTGACGGCTGCTTGTTAATTATGTTGACTCGTTATTTACAAAGTAACCTCTTTTAATTTATGTTTCATACAAACACCATTACTACCCTTAAAACTATAAGTATGCTTTTAACTGTTCTTCATAAATAAGTGTGTTTGTTTTTACATTGTCAATTTCATATATTTAAAAGTTATATATAAATATCCATGTGACCAAACACGGACAATTAAGTTAAATATTAAGTCTTGTCAAAAGAGTGATCAATTTCTTTCTCCGGCATGAGAGAATACGTCTCTAATATATACTTCCAGTTGTATAAGTCATCCAAAAGAAATTTCCAAATAGTGTTGTATACCTGACATAGTTTGGGGGAAAGTTACTCTATTAAACATTGTTCTCGTATCGCTTACGTATGTAATACTTAGAGTTGCTAAATTTTCTTACCATATGTCGTATGTAAGTTTGTAATTCTTTGGATAGATTAAGCACTATTAACATATTTTAGGCCTAGGTTACATAACATTTGAGTGACTCAAGCATTCAACTATTAACATTCATCATTGGTTGATCTTTGTTAAAATTTCTGCCTAAATATCAAGAGAATACCGTATAGGATTTCAGGAGGGTAAGGTCACGTGAAAATGAATATGTCGTTGAGGAACATCTACGTAAATCAATCGCCGATGGAAACCGAGTTATAAATCTAATAAGATTAGGTCAAAATAAATAAGTATTCTAAATACGCCGAAACACAGCATATAAAGCAACTTATTAACTTGAATAATTTCAATGTTTTGATAGAACATACACCACCACCACCACCACCATCACCACCACCACCACTCCCACCACCACCACCANCCATCTTATTAATACTTCTACCTTTGCTGCTGATGCTGCTGCTACCAGTTCTACAACTTTTACTTTTTGTATATAGGTTGTCAGCCCTTACAGTGATTTGGCGTGATAATGATATCGGCCAGCGATGTTGTGTTGTGTACTTTCTGCTTGTACGTTCCGGAATAGAAACAAATCCAGGACCAGGTAAGTTTAATTATTGTATCTGTTTTGTATTACATATTAATAGTGTATGAAATGTATGATCACATGATTAATAGTCACTTTTATCTGTAAACAGGTTCTAAGTATATTAATTTGTTTGTTTCGCTTGTATCTTTGTGATTTATATCTCTCGCCTCTTTTGTCGGATTATTTCACGAGTTAAATATTTTTTCATGCATATTCACTTACAGCTCATGACGTATAAAATATTTACCGACCAAGCTATACAATGTAAAACGGAAGATATTAAAGTTACATTGTGTTGTATTCTTAAATTCATGTGCTAAATGGATATGTAAGCAGTCCGTGAATTACACAAATTCGTGTTGTTATTCGTTCAATTGAATAACATTAACATAAAACTGTTTAATTATCTGTTACTTTATTAGAAGGAGTTTGTAAAATAAGAATTTCAATAAACATAAACTTCACTATCATTAAACACTTTCCTTTGCACATATACATTGACGTATATAGTTTTATTAAACATGTATAATTATAGGATCTCAAACAGAAACAGATCGAGTCTTTGGGTTCAAACCAGACCCGATGATGTATAGGCAACTCCTGAACAAAAACGCGTATACAAAACCGATCAAAGCTATAGAAACAGTATTTGAAGGCATGGCACGCGTTGCCGAACGTAAAAATCTGGCATACAAGACAATATGCCTGTATGTACGTGGAAATGGAAAAGGGAAAAGTTTGTATTTAATTGTTTCTCAAACATCCTGGGAGGAAAGGAATTTTGTTAAGAGCGACACTATAAGGATTCCAATCGAATTTCTTGCATTCCGTTACCAGGAAGATATAGTGTTTCGCCGGAAATCTAGAAACACTTCAATTGGATTTGATCTGTTAAACAAATACATCGACCAACTAAGTTCTATTGAATTACTCCGGCATGAAGAACTTCTTGATGATGAACCAACCAACGGTCACCTCAACTACCGTTGGCCTACGTACAAGTTCTATAAGCCTATGTTTCCGAGTACGTCTGGCAGCGAACAAGGTAAAAATGCATATGTGTGATATGTGTTCGAATGTTAACTTTGAAAACATATTACGATGCTAGGACTTGTAAAATTATTGTATTGTTATTGAATTTTCTGCCATAGTATTTAGTCAACCAAGTTAAAGGCAATTATAGTATGTTGTTTGATAATAAAGTACACTGAACAAACAAACGTGCCAAATGAAACTTGTGTTTAATATGTATGAGGATTGCATCTGCAATTTTGCATGCAAGTGTTTGTTATTTGTTTTTTCTCGATATTTTCATTCATACCTTTAAATGTTTGCATTTATGAACGCTAATTTTGAATGTGTTCAATCACTTGTTATAATGTAAGAGCTTCTACGGGTTTTCATCTAAAAATGCGGATATACCTTCATTTTTTTCACACCGAATATTATAGTTTGCATTGATTTTACAGATTTACCCTAGACATTAATCACCATAATGCTAAACCGAAAATGCAAGTAATTCTGATAAAACTGTGCTTTACCAACTCTTAACCAATAAAATTGGTGCACTTTTAGATGTTGGGGATCAAAGACGTTTAGAAGCTGGCGAGGTTCGGTGGATAAATCATTGTTTATCTCATCCAAAATGTCCGTATGTTCAAGACGTGGATTGGGACTCTTGTTCAGACGTTTGCTTAGGGATAATTATTACACAAGGAGAGGTGATTTTGACTTTTAAACAAAGAACGCAAAACTTATGCATACATATATAATGTAAAATATGAACTGTTTAAATTGCCGATGTTAAAGTTTAGATACTGACACATGTGTGCTCTTCATTTCAGTTTACACGTGATTTCGAAGAGAAATTAGCACTTGAAGATCCACGGATTGGACATGTTGTCAATGACCCAAAGTTTAACATCATAACAACAGACATGGGGTTTTCTGTGGACCAATTCAAAAGAGCGATTCTACTTCTGACGCAAAGATGTTTGTATTGTATCATACTTGTTGTGTTATTATACACGTACAATTTGTTTCAAATACACACAATATAATGTAATTTATTTACAATGTATTGTATCGCTTAAAATCGATCTACACATATCCGAGTATACATACAAAAGTAAGCATGCCAGTTTTCATCGTGTGTTTTTTTTACAGGCAATCATTGCCCTAGTGAAGACGACGTTGTTTCAGCAATTGTAACACTGGCTCATGGTTCTGCATATCAAGCATGAAGCTAAGTTTTTTGAGGAATAACTGAGTGTGCTGTTAACTTTTCGCGATAATGTGCATACTTTATATTTGTTATCACACACATTCTTACGCAAACCAATTAAGTGAGCAGTGACCTTGATTTTATATAATAATGATATTCCGGTTCATTGTGGATTTTTTATTCATTATACGCCCGTTTAAAAAGGGAGGTAATGTAGAAACACATGTGAAGAACGTATGAATTCTGACCCTAAACAATTGTCCAAAATAACCTTGTCCACGCCCTCACTCAAACATTTTAACCGTATCATCGCCAGACTTGGTGACAATGTATGTGGACAAACAATATCCATCTGCCGCTTGCAGATTTTCAACTCGCCGTGGAAGCAAACAAATCTAGACGAAATAAATCATGGCGATTTTAATCAATTCACAAACGTTGGTGAGTATAGTATTAGCTAGTAGAGGTTTTACTTGTATATGCCAGTTTGTAAAACGTTCGTCAAAAGAGGAGTTGAAGAATAGTTGTTTATAGCCTAAAATTAACAATATCGGCGGGGATAAATGCTGCGTCAGGACGTAGGGGTAAAAATTTTGTAGTTGACAGTGGTAGCCATCTTTGCTTTTTGGTATTTTGCTTAAGTGAAACAAGAACTTTAGTTTGAACAAAACATTGTGTGTTCTACTTGAGTGTGTAATATTTGGACTGCTGATTAAATTTGAATCGAGGCATATAGCGATATTTTGTCTCGCTACTCTGCTTTTGCATTGAACTGTTGAGGACTATTGCACGTGGCGTAAAATTGAAAGATCACAAATAATTTTGATATTACTTTGCAAGGTCTGATTCAGTTAATTTAATATGTTTTAACTGTTGCTTTTAACAATTAATCGATTATGTTTTGGTTGTCTCACAAACGATTTTTTGCATACCTCGACGTGTAAAAGTTTCCACGATTCGTCGAATAAATTCAAGTACACAATGACACTAACATATCGTTCCATATAATATTTGCCACATTTATGTTGCTTGCTCTGTTTCTCAAATAGTTTTATTCGTATTATCATAAAACTTGGTGACAATGATTGTTACCATACCAGCTCGATAACCAGTCAGATCGTCTAAAGCTTTTCTGAATTATTCCATTGATTGATAATAAGTAATAGTGCATATGTAATTGGCAAAATTAAAATTGCCTTCTCTCCTTCTAAACTTTCATTTTAATTGTATTATCATCAAACTTATTTTCTGTGCCAACATTTTTAACCATAAATAAATATATCCTTTACAAATCAATATCACTTCGACCTTTTTGTGATAAGTTGGGACTCCAAAGATTCATTGTTTCGTTTGAAACTAAATTCGATTAGCCTGCGTGCTTGTTTTCACTTGTGTAATGGTATTTTTAGATTAACCACACTTTGTACCTTAAACAATTGCAGTTGTAAATAGTTTGTATGCACATACATTAGCATGTTCCATATGTATATATATATATATATATCAGATCTACTTTCGTCATTAATTAATATTCTTAAAAAAGCACTACTGAACAAGTTATTAGTGTGATACTGTTTTAAAAAGTGTGTGAATATACAACAGCCATGCCTAATTTGTTTGAAAAAAATCGATTTTTAGACATAAATGTATTTGTCATAAATTATAGTGCATATATTATTCGATTTATCTTAAGTGTAAGTTAAAAACATACTTTCATGTATGCAAGGATATATTTTTAGAGAAAATGCATCTCAATGAAAGGAAACATAAAACGTACTTTCGACGATGCAAAGATGTATGCATTTTAGACAAACGATTTTATTATATTCCCTGCGTTTCATTGAAAGAGCTGACCGAAATGGTCGTTACATTATTGTGTTCCATAGTCCTTTAATGCATTTTTTTTTCTTAATGTACGCTGATTTATAAAGTTCAATGATTTAATGCATTGTGTAGGTTTATAAAGGATAGTATTTCTCAAAACTTATCTTTATTTTGAATTTCAAGTTGGATAAATCTAATCTTATATTGTTAATGTGGTGTTTCTTTTTTCAGTTGCTCATGTATATTTTAGTGTACTACTAGCGTGTTTTATATACCTCTACGCATTTCGGCATAACTACTGTTCAGTGTGTTATAACGTGTTGAAACTGTCTGTTTTTTGTGTCTGTTTTTTTTTTTTTTTTTTGTTATTTGTTGAACGATATGATGATGAATCTAGTTAAATTGTATATACATATTAATTGTATTATTATTGTTTTATTGGTTCAAATGTTTTTCATTTTGCAATTTTCGGAAAATCAACATTCACGTTCTTATCAGTTATCACGACACATTTAATTATTATTTGTTTTTGTTGTAAATCTGCTATTATGAATGTAAAGTTTTCAATAAATTCATGTTTTGTCTCTAACAAAGATTTTTTATTTGTTTTCGATAAATCGTTGGAATAAATGTTCTTACCAATTTTCATGGATATTGGACAAACATGTGGCCTCTTGGATGCTAACAGCGTATTCCTTTTTTGTTAACGCCAAACAATGAATACAAATAACACACGACGACCAATAAACGACGGGCGATCAGACGAAGGGAAAAAATACGTTTTATGCGAAACCATGCTTATATTCGCATTAACAAAACAAAACAAAGAGAAAGCAATTTTTTCTACAATAAACAAGACAAAATTACACTTTATTTTCATAAATTACTATATCATTAAGACAATTTCAATCAAGTTAAACTGACCTTTAAAGAGTTGAGCAAACAAGACCGATAGCACCAGTGTTTCTCATGCGTAGTCTTGCGACTCGGTGAAAGGCGCCAACGTCGTCTCGAAAGTACTAAGACTCGATGTTAATGTGGATTTGACGTCTGTTGTATGGAGTGTGTAAATCTGTAAACTGGGATACAACACTCACTTATTGTTTTCGCAAGCTTAATCGTAGATGAGATGTACTGTTCCCAGAAGACCACTTTTATCTTAATATCTTCCATTCGTCGTCCGTAGATCTTAAGGGTATTCTATGCAATGAGATAGTGAGGTGCATATACACCTAGTAAACGATGACGGTGTGGGTTTTGTTAACGATGATTTTTTAAGCAGTAATGGAAAGATTTAACAGATCACAGAGCTTGCGGTAGCAGGATAATTAAAGTATCATATTTGTGTATATACATATACATTATTCGATATATGTATTTAGTAAAATAATAGTAATTACTTTTTTGTTACTCATGTTACTAATGAGGCATTGCAACGTAGCAATTACCCAACATGAACTTAATACATAAAAACTGATTGCTTTTGAGATCAACGTCTAACGTTTAATGTTTAAAATATTGCGAGGTTGGGGATAAACTCACCACCTAGCGCAGGATTAATAAAAAACACACGTGTTAATAAACATCGATCATATTGCACTGCAAAAAAATAAAAAAATAAATATGTTAATTCGATTCGAGTTCAATAACTTAAATATGTGATTTTCTGAAAAGATGATTGCAATCGTCTAAGGCCAATAAAAGCTTTATAAGTGCATTAAATGAAAGTACAGGAAAGAAAATAGTCATTCGTTTGTGTGCTTACGTGAACCGTAAAACACTGTCATTGAAGTATAATAAACAACGCAGTTTGATTTTGGTAACGTATGCAGAATAATCACATTTTATAAGAATCACTTATATCAATCATGCCGTATGACTGTGTTTGAATGTAGTTTGAAGTTTGTTCAAAGAGTGACTTACTAAAGCCTGAATATAAATTCGTAATTTAAAAGCCATTCCTTTATTCAATCATTCGTATTGATTACATTTACGGAATTATATTTTCTCATTAAGCGGTATGACATGTATTATTTACCAATATTGCAGCATTGCGCACCAAAGCAACAATCAAATGTATCTCGAATGAAAGTCATAATTTAAATCTATAAACATTAATAATTGGATCATAATCAATAAATACACAGGCGTTGTAAATCACGATTACATCAAACGTATTCTTGTTTAACACTTATATGAGTTATATAGACACTTTAAATAAACCAGTCATATATAAACCCCCATGCAGTCTTTTCAACGAAATAATTAATTTTCGCGAAGAAATGAGAAAAATTAGGAAACTTGTTAATGATTTTACATCATTTTTTGGCCATTTTATGCAGACATGCATGTTGGGCATGTGATTAAATTATCTTCCGAACATTATACATGTAGGTACTTGTTGATATTGCGTACGTACATTGATAAGCTACACCAAGTTCAAAGTAAGTGAATATTACATATATTTTCGTTATTACCTAACCTGAGCGCAAAGTGTTCATATTGAGCTATTGTGGTAGGGAATGGTAGGGGGTGTCCGGCGGCCGTCGTCGTTACTAAACTTTACAGAAATGATACGTGGGTGACCTTCTTTAAAAGGCAATGCAATTGTTTTGTCCCGCTGCATGTGTCACCTGAGCTACAAATATTTTTTAACGTCGTTAACTTTAATAGACTTCTCCGATACCGCATGCCACAGAGATTAAACATATGGTATGAGACACAGGGTCAAAATTTACCCCGCACTAGGTGTTACTTGATTTCCCAGTACACACATATAGTGAAAACTTAAAATAAATCGTCTCTTCAACCGCAAAGCTGATGTGTGGTATGTGGCATGTAATATCGTAAAGTGGTTCTCTAATAAGTTAGCTCAAATAATGCCTCTGAGGCTGAAATTGTCCTCGCCAAATTGGTCACTTGCTTTCCTAAAATGTATATATTAAAAACCATTTTTTTAAAGCCCAGAAATGAGCAAGAAAAGATCACACACAATAAACGCAGAAATAAGCACTTTAAACGTATGCTGAAGGAACCCAACTACAGAGGCAGAAATGAAATCCGCGGAGCTACCACTTGACATCACACTGAACCACCTACAGTAAGGGAGGTCAGACTTGCAATCAAGAAACTGAAAAGTGGAAATGCATCTGGAATAGACAATACCCAAGCAAATCTGTTGAAAGCGGATGAATCTATTACACATACACACTTACTGTCGACCATTATAGATATGTTTGATAAGTTGATGTACTTAATATATAGTCTATAAACAAATGTTTTGTCGACATTAAGTATTGATGTTGGTTATGTTTCAAATTAATACACAGTAAGAAATGTATCACATGGTCGGATAGTACTGTATTTTAAAAAGAAACATTAAAAATAAAAATGAAAATGTCCACTTAATTTATATTAAAATAAACAACAAGGTGATGCTTAACTTTAATATTTATAAGCCGTATAGCAATTAGCGAATTTAGTTTATTGCACAAATGTCCATTGTTTATACAGTAAATACGAATAATTATGGTAGTTCCTAGGTTATGTTACTTGCATATGCGTATATAATTTACTTAGACAGTACATTTGTTTAGAATAACACTCAATATTAATGTTCATGTTAACATAAAACACTCTACTATTCCGGTAGATTTAGTTCATGATGCGAATATACAGCATTTTCCAATAAGTTTTCAATTATTTTCTTTCATTAGAATGAAAAGTGAATAGTACTCCAACAACGATTTCTTTGTCGTGTTATTTAAAGCATGACTGTGTTATCAGCATACAAGCATACACAAGAGACAGAGTGACCGAGCACCGACCCTGAAATTACATACATCGATATACCTTCCGGTCTAAACTTATGTGTGTTTATTATGCTTTACACAAATACCCCTTTCAAAGCAGCAGTTCGTAAGAACAACGGTTTGGTATATATTGCTTTGCAAAATTTACGTCATTGAACTATTAAAACAACTTTTCAGCTTTTCGCTCACGTCAAAGGGCTAAAATAAATACGTTTAGATATACCTCTCATATATGTCTTTTGCGAAAGGGTTGGTCAAAAAATGAACTACAGATGTAAGTTACAGTTAACATTTATGTTTTTTCGTTTTAAAAATGTATTGCTGTAATGCAGTAATGTCAAATGTGATAGTCTATTCAATCATTTATCCGATATATAAACATGATGTTTAGACGCGAATCAGTATTCCTTTAGTACCGCAAGAATATCGTGTTTCCGGCCATATACACAGAAATGATATAATGATGTGAACAATTTATTGTTCTTTATGAATAGACGGCAATAAAAGCAAAAATAGATCTATATATAACTTAACCTAACACTAAATATTGCACGGTCCACAACTAAGCAATCAAAACCAACAGTTAGAGCCTAAGGCTAATTGAAACCCTCTTGGAGTCCGTTTCCCGTGTAGAACCAGTTATTTTTGTCTTTTTGGGGGGACGGAAGAATGCTCCCACATTGTCGCTAAACAAACAGCATATCCACCTCGTCACGGAGACCTTTTGGTACTTCTAGCACTACTTGAACCACTACTTCCTCAACAAAAACAACAATCATAATTATTATAACTAAGTTTATTTTTGTACCGGTTATCTACGCAAACTGTGGATTGGCGAGATAATGATGTTGTCCATCGGTATTGCTTTGTGTTCTTACTGCTGGTACGTGCCGGTATAGAAACAAATCCTGGGCCTGGTAAGTTTAATGATTGTACATGGTTTCGTTTATGTTGATTTTAATAGAAATACATTAATACAAAATCTCGTTTTTCTGTTAGTATGTTTATATTTCTGCATTTTCTTTTATTGTATTGATATTGCGGTTAAGTTTACATCCAGAATTTCAACAGTATCCTTATTGCGCATGCATATACGCTGACATTGTGTATGATTAAATCTTGTTTACAAACACATTAAGTGAATATAAAACTAAAATAAAAAAAAATCTTCGTGGTAAATAAATGAAATAAACACAAAGTTCACTTACTTTAAACGCTTCAACTACTTGTATACGTTTATATGATGATTTATTAGAATTGTTTCAAACTTTGTGTATAGTGTCTAAAAGAACGTCAGATCGTGTGTTTGAATTTAAGCCAGACCCAGAGATGTATAAGCAACTCCAGAACAAACACATATCTACCAAACTAATCAAAGCTAGATCTGTAGAAACAGTTCTTTTTGGCATGACACGCGTGGCCGAACGTAAACGTCTGAAACACCGAACCATATGCATGTACGTACGTGGAAATAGAAAAGGGCTTCGATTATATGTATTTTTTCTCAAAAGTCCTGGGAGGGAAGGACTTTTGTTATGAGCGACACTTTAAGGATTCCAATCGAATTTCTTTCATTCCGTAACCAGGAAGATATGGTGTTTTACTCCAAATCTAGAAACACTTCAGAGGGAATGGATTTGTTAAACAAATATATCGACCAATTTAATAATATCGAATTAATCTGGTTTCACGAACTGTTTGAACACCAACCAACCAACCACCGAACAACTCAACAACTACCATTGGCCTACATGCGTGTTTGAATAGCCTCGTTTTCCGAGTGCATCTGACATCGAACAAGGTATATATGTATATTTGTAACAGTTTGTTCGTTTGAATGTATTTGTTGGCGAACATATTGAAATGCTAGAAAAAAAATTATTTTAGATCCACGGGCTATACCTTTTGATGAGTGTATCCATCAACGCGAATCGAGAATCGTTTGCATTTTTTTTTTTTTTTTTTTTCTTTAATAGCTTCTACTGGACCTTATCACATCAATGCGGAATAACACTTTTGATACCGAATATACAAACATGATACATCAGCTTAAAGCCAGCGGCTTAAGCTTTTTCGGAGCCGTAAATAACACTTGTTCACAACCAATTATGAACGTTATGCAATACCTAACAAATTGAACTTGTGCTTTATCAGACGCTGGTAATGATAGACGAAGTTGGCGAGCTATCGTTGATCAGTCATTGCTTGTCTTTTCCTGACTGCCCGCATGTTGAAAACGTGGATTGGAAGCTCTGCTTGGATGTTTGCTTATGGATGATTTGCACACAAACAGAGGTTTCTTATATATTTATAGATATAGTCAAATATGATGTTAACATATAAATTACTTTATAATAAATTGTGTTCTTAATTTGTTCATGACACTGGTCTATGCATGTTTGTCTTTTGTATGTTTTTGGCGATTTGCTCTACATTCTTAAGTCGCTAGAAGTTGTGATTTTTATGTCCCCCAGTATACTGGGGGACATATTGTTTTTGCCCCGTCTGTTGGTTTGTTTGTTTGTTTGTTTGTTGTTTTTTGGTTTGCACAAACTTTATCATTGGCCATAACTTTTGCAATATTAAAGATATCAACTTGATATTTGGCATGCATGTGAATCTCATGAAGCTGCACATTTTGAGTGGTAAAAGGTCAAGGTCATCCTTCAAGGTCAGAGGTCAAATATATGGGTCAAAATCGCTCATTCAATATACACTATAACTTATTAACAACTTCTTTCATATACTTCATATCTCATATGCATATGTATTTCATACAGCTGAACGTTTGAACTTCAAGGTCACCAATCTAGGTCAAAGATCAAGTTCTGTCAAGGTCCGTGTCATCCTTCAAGGTCAAAGTTTTTTTTTTTACTACACCCACAGAATCACTCAAACTATAAGGTCAAATACTTTAATGTCATTGTCCCGAGGTCAAGTTCTGTCAAGGTCAAGGTCATCCTTCAAGGTCAAAGGTCATTTTTTTAAACTGCACTCACAGAATCGCTCAAACTATAAGGTCAAATACTTTAATGTCAATTTCCCGAGGTCAAGTTCTATCATGGTCAAGGTCATCCTTTGAGGTCAAAGGTCTTTTTTTTAACTGCATTAGGGCATCCTTCAAAGTCAAAGGTCAAATATATGGGTCAAAATCGTTCAAAAGGGGACATTGTGCATTGTGTTTCACAAACACATACCTTGTTTAATTATAATATACTTTATAATCCTTTGTATATTATTGTTTCAGTTTTCGAATAAGAAAAGTATTCTGGTGGATTTTCACTAGCCCAGTTCAATCAAATTTCTGTTTCGTTTTTTGGCTTATAAATGAACGCGGTACATGGAGAGCTGACGATGTAAATACACTTTCTGTTTGTTAAATATTACATTTTTAGCTTACTATAACTAAGACAGTCCTTTCTCATAATTTCAGATAAAATGCGATTTCAACGATGAAGTAGCACTTTCAGATCCTCGGATACGACTCTTTACCAATGAGTAAAAGATATGGGGTTTTCGGCGGATGTATTCCAAAGAGCGATCCTACTCCTAACAAAAGGATGTTTGCACTACAACATTAATTGTAAGTTATGATGCAATAATATGTGTATTTGTCAGTTTCCTGCAAAACGACGTTTATTCAATAGATAAGTACTTATACTGGTGTGTAAACGAAAATGAGTACAACGTGCGCTAGTTTCATCCTTCCTAAATGTAATGCTGTTTTTCAGGTTATAATTGCCTGACGGTAGAAGACGTCGTTGCAGAAATTGAAAAACTGACTCCTGATGCTACATCAAACGCATGACGGTTCTTTCTAAGGTCATTTCTGCGTGTAAGTCAACATACACTGTTTGCGATGATGTGCATACTTTATAAAAAACACATCACTAAGAATCTTATGTAAAGCCAACAAGTGAGGTAACATAAATTTAATGAAATGATGATGTTCCAAATCAATGCAGTGATAACGGCAAGAACTTAACTTGAGAAGAAATTTGTTGGCAATATATCGTGTGTGGCTGGTTTCTGCAACTGGCTACCTGAAGATAAACATGAATAAACAACACAAGTTTGCCAATATTGTGTAAACTTTTCACAAATTATAGGTGTTTGTAAATTAGTTGATGCGTTTATGTGAAAGGATTAAGTCTGTGTATTGCTTTTATTCACCACCCTTATATAAGACAGATAATTACGTAACTTTATCGTATTGTAATCGTAAATAAATTTGCATGCCTAAATAGTAATTTTAATTCGATGTAGGGTTATTGTTTCATATCAATTTACACACTAAATGACATACAAATACATATTTGAGTTTAGGCGCTCGGTATCAATACATACATTGATTTAGTTGGGTGTAATACATTTAGCAACAGCAATGTTATGTTTGTTTTTTCCTAAAGAAATTTGATTTATATTGCTTAATATTCAGAAATATGTTTCATGCGAAACAGTTATTTGTTTTCTTAACATGAACCATCATAGAATATAATCTTAGCTTGTAGTTTTTTTGTTTTAGTATTATGTTCATATTTTGACGTGATCCAGATTCGAATTTATGTAAGGGTCTATACTTTTGCGTTTATAAACTTGCGATATCTCTGCTGGTATGAAATTATATTCTTAGCTTGACTATCTTGTTTTTGCTTGTGTAAACATTTTTTTAATGCACATATATATGTATAATACACTATCAGTTATACCTCCTGTGTGTATAACTATTGTAGGTAGGCATTTTAAAGCACGTAAATATTTCAAAAACCGTTTTCGAATTGTGTATGTATCACTGGCCATATTCTTTTTTTTATAAAAGAGATTTGTAAGAAAAATATATTTTTACGTCTCAAACACATTTTGTATAGGTCAATAAAATGTTAGGTGAGTTATGTCAAACAAGATATTTTTTAGAACACAACGATTAAATATTAAAAGGAAAAAACTCCAAATAAATTAAATGATGCAAGAATGTTAGTTTTTAGAGGAACCACTCCGGTTCTTTTCCCTGTGTGTCATAGAAAGAGGAGAAACAAATGGTCGTTAAATTATTTTGTTCCATTTCCCTTAAATACAGCAAGTTGTTTTATATATAAATGTATATGGTTTAATAACATTCAGTTATTATTTGTCTTTTGTATTCCAGTTGTTACAGGTTGTTTTGTTTTTAACTTTCACTTACATTTCGAGTTCAAAATGTATACCAATATAGAATGGCATCAGTAATGAATGAAATTGTCTTACACAAACATTGTGTAATTTGCGCTTTCCGGTTGTTCATGTTTATTGTTTAATGCACTAGTATAATCTTTAGAATTATGTTCTGTTAGTTTTACAATTTGTTGTTTACTCCGTACGGTGTTATACAGGGTCAGTAAATTAACATAGGGCGAGAGTGTATCTCGAGCCCAATATAAATGTTCAGCCCTGTATCACATCCTGCGGCGTCTATAAGAGCAGTAACGAATTGATCTTACCAAGTATCATACTTACTACTGAATCAACATTATAACAGGAAAATCGCTAGCTATACTTATTTGTGAACGTATATTTGGTTACTTCGTGACGTCATTAAACGTTACGTATCAAATATGAAAAGCTGCTGACGTTACATAGAAAAAAAACGGTCAGCATGTGAACCGGCTTAGCAAAAGAAAAACGAGGTAAGATAAAGTACCATATACGTAATTCATAATAACGACTATTTAGATAATTAGTGGGAAAGTACATGTTTAAAAAAAAAATCCTTTATTTGTTGTTGATGTTGTTGTTTTTCTTTATTGATCAAGCTGGTAAAGTTATTGTAAAAATATATTGTTGATTGATTGAAATGTGTGCTGTTATGCAATCGTCCGAAAGCTCATTATTCACATTTTAATCCTTTTAAATGACACATTTTTTTAAATGTTAGAACTCAGTAAAGTTTTAAACAAAATGATAATTTGCCTCCAATTCGAAATTTTGACCTAGCCTGTGACCCACATGACGTTTTGCTCGAGATGACAATGTGATAGTTTTACTGACCAAGTTTCATGAATATTGTCCATTGGAACGCTTTAAGTGTATTCGTAAATGTTAACAACAAACAATAAGTACGAATGACGCATGAAGAGCAATAAACGACGATCAGAAAAGATTTGTATTACATGGTGCTCGTAAAAGTTAGATATTAAAAAGACATAGCCCATTCGTCAAAACTTTATCTCCTCACAGCCAGTTATCTTTTAACGTAGGAATGCAGTTATATAAGCTCCATGTTTATTTATTTGAAAATAAGTGAAAAAATAATCATATTAGCAGATTTAAACATTTAATTTATGTAAATAACTTCGTCTTCAAGTAAAGGTCAGTAGCGTAAATCTGGCCGTTAATGAGTTGAGCAAAAAGACCCAAAGTAAGATTAACGCCGATCAATTTATTTAGTGTGTTTTTGTTATGCGAAGTAATGGGAAAACGCGTCTCGAAAGTACTTAATGTGAATATGGATCTGACGTCAGGTATATGGAATATGTTAATATTTACACTTGGATCCCCGTTTATTATTGTAGTTACGTGAAGACCATTTCAATATTAATATCTGTTTTTGTCGTTTGTTGATCTTAAGAACACGTATTCTATTAAATGTGATAACGAGGTGCATATACACTAAGGAAAGTCCCATTATTTTGTTAAATGATCACGGTCAAGCAGTAGCGTTAAGATTAAGCAATGCAAAATAAATGTGGTTTGAAAGACAAGTAGTGATATCATCATATATGTGTATCAATGTACATTATTTGATGTATGTATTTCGTATGAAATATAGTTATTTTATGTTGGTTTTTAAATTGAGTGTTAAATGAATTAAAATTTAAACAACACTTAGCAAGACCAATGTTTCTATTGAAGATAATCGTGATTAACGTGTATTGTCAATTTGACACTTCGAGTACGGTCGTATCTCAAGGCGTTTTAAGATTTGCCAAACACTGATGCTGAGCCTCCCTCGTTATTTTACATAATGAACTTCATTCGCCTATTTGCCGTACGTTTTGTAATACAAACAAAGTAACATTGGAAAGCATTTTTTTAAGGAAGTATAAAGTTAAGGCGTGCATATTTCCGAGATTATGTGTCGAATCTGTTCAATCATTTCGCAACTATACTATATATAAGAGTATTTGATACGACATCAATGGTTTACAATGCAATGACAATCTTGTGATGGATACTCAGTATGTGTTTATAATCATACGCGACTCGCAATAAAAGATACGATACTGAAAATGTTAGGTTGGCTCTAATGAGCGCCTTGTCACGTTGTCTGACCGTGTGTCTGTTTGAGTGTGTGTGAGTTTGGGCGTGCGTGCGTGTGTGTGTGTTTGTATTTACTACTAACGAATTGATGATATTTTTGTTGCAGACGTTGTTTGTTTTTGACACGATCTTAGGGCATTGAAATGAGATAGAGAAAAGTCAACAGAACTGTCGATGGAGTTGACCAAGTTCTTTAAAAAGTGCTACAAAATCAAGGCACAAACCATTGTTAAATATAGCATTTGACTTTGTTTATCAAGTATGACACATCATCTTGTACAACGTATGACCAATATGTGTTTAAATAGAAATAGATGCAATCAGATTGGTACATGTATATCATGAAATGTATTAACGAAAAAATGAATTTAAACATAAGTTTCCTTGACTAAGACTTAAGTTAGCAAACTTGTATGTTACTGATATTTGGAAATTGTAATTTTCGACTTACAGAAACCACAAGCAATTTCATAAGCATGAATGCTCGACAAATAATGTTTAAAATACGCTATTAATGTCCATTTATAAGTATCCAATGTCACTGAATAAAAACCAAAAATCACATGTTATTTTATGACAATATCTTATAACATTTGTATAAAATAATATATGATTTCATTTGCAGTTATAACAATTTTAATGTGTCATAATAACACCACTATAATACTCGTTTAATTATTGCGAAAACTATTCGTTTAATTAACGATTCCATAGACTATAAAATGGAATACTTAAACGCGTAGACATATGTAGACCCATCTGCTTTACGAAATTTAAACATGGGTCCGCAATGGAACGGTAAATGAAAAGCTTTTTGAGCTTATATTAGCTCAAAGGCGCGATAAACCCTACGCTAAAATTAGTAATAATCAATAAAGGTTTAAGACCTGTAATGAACTTCGAGTAATATCGCCTTATTTCGTAAATTTGCGTTACCCCGTACAGTCTCCAAGGGTATGCATAAGACTACGACGATTTGGTATAATAAAAAAACAGATATATGTCCTTATATTCACCTCAGAACTCCCAATGTTTTTTTTTAATGTAAAGGTAAATCGTATGTTTTGGCATCGGAAAGTACCGGGCTCGATTTCCGTGGGTGGAAAATTATTGTATCAACGTTTTTTTTGCTAAATTAATATAAGTGTGAACAAACCCATTTATTTCCCAGCTGAAAATTCCCCTTGTCTTATAGATTATAGAAAACGTGTTATCAATGACAAGGTTGGTAAAATTTCTTCCTAATCTGTGTAACGTTTAAAAATATTAATTACGATAAGAGTTGCTTATGAAATATAAATAATTTTCACATATTTTAACAAACGTTTGCACAATTAAATTATTATCTATGGAAACTATGTTATTCTGAAAATCAATGTGTAGGTGAGCAATGTGAACTGATAAATGTGAACGTTATGTAACCAGATTGCTTGCGTTTACAAATGATGCACTACATGTTCTTCATACATGTAAGCAGAATATGGTAGTCGTATATACATAAGATATGTTTTATACATTTATTTAACATTCCAAGTTCTTAGCATGGTCATGGAATATCCATTTGTGAAAACGCGAGTACTCATGCAAAATGAACTTAAAATGTGTGTGGTGAAATTAAAATATTTTCCCTTTTTTTCGATCAAGAATATATCAGAAAATAATTCTACTCAAGCGTTATTTTTTCCTTATGTCATTATTGTTCGAGAAATTATTTTGTAAATGACTTACGACTAGAGATTGGTATTTTTCTGGTTTTCTGATAACACGTGTGTGCTAATATTTTCTTAATTCTTCTTGTTATGCCTCATTTAATAACATGAATTCATGTTTACGACATTTTTGTAGCGTTATCAATATTTAGGTTCATAAGATGAATTGTGTAATTAAATGGTTATAAAACAAATGCAGAAAACAGGACTGAGGGCTAGCAACTAAAAAAGTTTGAGAATCCTTAATGTTTTCGTAAATTTGGCTAAAACTTTTATTTTAAACGCAGAACACCATGGCAATAGGAAATTGCGAAGAAAGATAAGAAAATTAACATGTCATATTAAAGTTTAAAAACCTCAACAAGAAAACGCACGCAAATGCCAGTATAACAATTAAACAACATATACTTTATACACCAAACATGATAAATATGTGATCACCGCCAAACGGTGATGTTAGAATCATAAAATGCATGAGGGGGGGGGGCTTAAAACACGCTTCTTGATGCCATTGCGATGCATTTAAATTTAAAACAAAAAAAAAGAATATGAATTCCATTTAACTTCAGTTTCTTAAACGTGTGGTATTCAGAAAACCATATTTGCAACTTTATGAGGCACGTCAAGATAAAGTTATTACATGTATCAGTTGAATCTCTTTGTGTTAAAATTGCATAAAACAGACTCGTGAACATCTTATACACATTTAAGATCGTCCTAATGCTTTTCATTGAGTTTTGTATAGCAAAGTGTAAAGGTCGGAAAACATAGCTGGGTTGAATATGCTCAATATTCATTAGACACTTTATAAATAAAACGTTTCTAAATTACAATTATTTTCTAAATAATAAATCCTTCCACATTTGATCGGTTGCAAAATAAATATAAAATTTATGTTAACATAATATTTTTTTTTAATCCCACAGATTGATGGATGCATAGATATCTAAAACAAAACATGTACCGCTAGTGGATTTGAACCTACATCAGAGTTGTCAACCAAAAACCTAGTTTCATAATAGTTCGTATGCTGCCTATAAACTTAGCACGTATGTGTGTGTTGTATTCAGCTTTTTGACGGCCATTCATTAATTGATCAATTGTGTGACATACCGATTTAACAATTTAAAATTGATCCGCCTGACTTTGACAAGCAAGTATAAAAAAAAACATTTATATCATTTATATATTAGTTCATTTCAAAATGAATCAAGCATATGGATACAATTGCATAAAATTACTGATCACCAGAGCAACATAATGGCAACTTTCAGAAACAATACAAGATTTAGCAAATACAAGTATCCGCTGAATCACGTCATGTTCAAATTTAAGAATCCAGAATCGGAAACATGTAATACAAATTTAACAGCATGGATATGCATCTCATGCTAGAAGCCATAATACAGATCTCATAGTGCAAAAGGTCAGAGTACATACGTTGGAGGAATATGTGCTCTATTAATTTAACACAACCATTTTAAGCTGTACTTCAAAAAGTCTTTATGGGAAAAGTGTGTCTGGTAACTTCACATTTCTTTCTAGAAAGTGGAACACACAAGTTCTTGAAATGCTCATCATCATGCGATTTAAACCATTGAATTGGACTACTTTTTCAGCCTATACAGCGGTGGTCAAAGTAATGTTGGCAATTTTTTCTCTTGTGCACTTGTGTAATTTACTCCAGATATGTCCGAAACCGTGTATGTATTTGTCTGCCGCATCGAGAACATTCTCGCATGCCGTCAGAGCATTTAGCGCACACAACGAAATCACCACACGGATTAAACAACACGTTTTTCGGTTTTCTCTTGCAAGTTTCGCATAATCTGCGTCTCTTCAGATATTAAGTTACAAATACCACTTCTAGGAAACATCAATAACATGTTTATTGAACGTTTAAGGTCTAACCATCGGCAACGGAATATCCGTTATAATTATTAATTTATAAAAACAACGAATTGAACGTTTACTAACTTCCATTTTAGTTTCATGAGCAAACTCATCACACATTGTGTAAAATGATTCATACATACAAATGTATTTATACATAATCATACTGTAACAAGTGCGTTCGTCATAAAAAAAAAAGATTTTTGGCAACTTGGTGTGCGTGCTGTGGTGATTAGCCCATTATAAGAATGTGGTTTATAAGATTTAATGAGGGCATGTTTTAGGGTGGTCATTTGTACCGAATAGGCGGTTTTAAGTAAATGTTGCCATACATGTTTTTAGTAGCATTTCAACACCGTATTTTGGCAGTAGGTGCAAAATATTGTATCAACTGTAACGAAGATGGGATGTTTGTGTGAGTTTGATTCATTTGCGTAAACTGTCATTTTGTGATAATAAGATACATATAAGCTTTGCATTGACAATAACAGTTGCAGTTTTAAAATACACTTGAAGTGTAATATTCATTTAATATGATGAGTTAAACCATAGTTGTAAATCTCGTCTAGAAACATATAGAGAAGTGACAAAAGTGTATGTTTGTAGAATTGTCATTAGCTTGTAAAAACAAATCTTTAATTGTTTGTGCAAATTCTCGATTCTCCTTATGCACGTGAATTGTGTTGATGCGTTCAAAATTTACTTCTATTTTCTCAAGGATTTCTTCTGCATACGGGTTCAGATTTCCTACATAAAACAACTTATATAAATAGTTACTTTTTAAACACAATTAATTCATTAATTCACAATGTATATCTGAATGGTAGAAACATTTGTCAATTAAAGTAATTACATAAACTTAACAGACATGCAGTTATTACGTTCTTATTTAAACATGCCTTGTTCCAACAAGTCCTTTACAGCATCTGTGACTTCTTGTATATCGTAACCCATGTCGATCGTTAGGAATAAGACATATTGATCAGTGATACGTTTTGTGACTTCTTCAGTTAAATTGTCGCTGCCACAATTCGCTATTGCGCCCTATAGCCAGATGTAAAAGAAGGATGTCAAAAGGACTCATACGAAAGAACGAACAGACTGATTTGTAACGATTTCATGCTAAAACAAGATGTATCACTGCAGGGTTTGATTATGTTCTGTTGATATAAATGCGTTTGATACGAATTTTGTATATAAAAGAAACCCAGTGAAAATATTTGTGAACATACAGTCTTATAGGTTATTTCATAGCGTAAATTGTCAATACAATCTAAACATAATACTCAACGACTGCGGTAGACTACTTACTGATAGTTCTTGTTCTTGTTCGTCGTCAATAATCATCATTATGAATTGTTCCCCCTTCTTTTCCTTCGCAAACGGACAATTAGGATACCAAAGACAGTGTCTTGTCCATGGATCGTTGTCAGACGTCCAGTCTTTGAGTTGTCCAGCATATGCGTAACATTCGACTGTGTCGCCCATACCTTGTATTAAACTAAAACGTTAAAATTTCAAAGTATTAAACGTTGAAGAGAAATGTTAAAAAAAATAGGTGTGTGGTTAATGAAACAGATTTGAAAAAAAGATTGTGAACATAAACCAGCATACGCCGATACAATTATTGCTGTTTGGTTTCGCTTTGGGCTTTAATATGTTTTATATGTACATTGTAATTTGTATTATTAAAATACATGCACATTGTATATTAATTCATATTTTATGTATAACTGAATGTATCTTCATAGGATTAATTGAAAATAGCGCATACATAACTATCGGAGATTTATATTAATTTACTAGCCTTCTTGTCTAAACAGCCAGTATTTAAAATGCCAATTTCTCAAATATCTGTTGGTGTTTTAACCATGAACGAGTTACATCTATATACACGCATGTTTACACAGTTTGTATGCCCCCTTTTTAAATAAAAAACGGGTATATTGTTTTTGGCCTGTCTGTCTGTCTGTCATTCTGTTTGTCTGTCTGTCATGGAGCTGCACATTTTGAGTGGTGAAAGTTCAAGGTCAATGTCATCCTTCAAGGTCAAATTTAAAACATAAAATCAAAGCGGCGCATTAGGGGGCATTGTGTTTCTGACAAACACATCTCTTGTTCAATTTATAGAGCAAAGATTTAAATAACGAAACTAAACTCGAGTAAACTGTCTGAGTATCAAAATGAACTTAAACAGGCGTTAAGAAGAAGTAAATTACGGCTTCGGATTTTAAACGCACTAATATGACTAATAAAAAATAACAATTACACGAATATATAAAGAAACTTTAAAATTGAAGACATTAATTATCTGAAATTGGTTTTTACTAACGCAAAAAAAACAAGCGGTTTAGCAAAAAATCACCGTTTGGATTGCATCACAAAAGCTAGAACTAATCCATACCTGTTTACAAAAATCCGGCCTCAACCAACTCTTGGTCCATGTGTCGTAGTGGACTGCTCTGGACAGTTTCCCTTCGACAAGCAAAGGTCCGCTGTATTTCCATCATAGCATCAAAGCTGGCTTCATCTGCACCTACATATGAGTTGTTTATTTGCATTTGAAGCATTATAAAAAAAAACGTATGAAAACATGTCGGAGTACTTTCTATGGTCAAATTCAAATACCGGCTTGTTGTTGTTGATCTCCATTGCGTTGGTCTTTATTTTGGACACTAGCGGTAGTCTAAAATGTATCTGGCAAGCTTTATGTCAATACCTTAATGCGCATCATTTACTAAAATACATTACCATTCATAAAACAAGAATATTGTACAAATAATTATAAGAAATTCAACACAAAACATGTTTTGATAAGTTTAATATCAAACTTATTGTATCGTGTTCATTTTTCTGTTAAACTTTTATCTTGAATAGATACTTAATTGCATAGAACGTTCATGGAAAAGTACATTTACAATTAAAACACAAAACATATACATTGTTTAACTAGTCCTTATCTCAGTACGAATCAGATATTCGTATTTTTTATGACTATTTACATGTAAGCTTGTTTTAGTTGCAGGACATACACATTTTACGCTTGTTGTGTTACTAATTTTGTGTTGCAGAATAACAGAAAGGACGTTTTCAATCTTTCTATGTTACGTGTGTACATACGATGTAAATGTTCAGTGTCTCATACTTCAAAAAACTTTAAAATGAAAAACAAGCTAAAAAAAGTTAATAAACCGTTTTTATGTTGATATAAAGAACTTATAAGCAACACACACTACTGCTTTAACGATAATGACATGTTTTACAGCTTTTATCGGACAAACAAATGCCTTTTGTATGGCAGATCTTCACATAAATGTGAGAATAAGTAAATGAACTTTACCTGTCGAAGATTCGATTCTATCGGCGTAAACATCGGGTTATCATATTCAGATCTGTTCGATTGATACACTGGTATGTACATCATTTGTGGTGATGTCTGAGCATTCCCAGATCTTCTTGCGTCCCTAATAGTGCATAGCTGTGCCTGTTGTCTGTGTGCTTCAATATCACGAGGGACCATAACATCGTGTTATGCCTCTTGTCTGCATTCTTCTCGTTGCAGCCATTAATACTGCGTTGTGTTTGTTGACTGTGTGCTTTAATATCATTGCAGCCAATAATATCGTGTTGTTCCTCTTGATTACATGCTTTCAAGTTATTGCAGATAACAACATTGTACTGTGCCTCTTGATTGCATTCTTCTAAATCGTTGCAGACAACAACATTGTTTTAAATCGCTTCAATGTGTGATTCTGGGCCATTGCAGAGAATAACATTGACATATGTAGAATCTATGAATCTGTCAACATCGGCAAATGTGGAACTATTGGAGCAGCGAGTGCAAAATAGTTGAGTTCCGTTGTCGTTTTTACAAGCAAAATAAACTTGGGGAAGGCGGTCTCCTTTCTTTTCCTTGAATTGAAAGGTGTCGAGTACATTGACAACATTTTCTATTAGAAATATATTGTTCGGAGCGATATAAAGTACGTCGTGGCTAGAGTGTAGAATAGTTTTAACGATGTTTGTAGCGTGTCGTCGGCAGGTGTATTCCTCCTGGAAATGTTTTACTGCTTCTTTGTCGAATTTGGATACTTTGCAACCTCTTAGAAACGGAGGTGGTCCTATTATAATAAAAAAAAATCATACATGTTATGCATGATGCAATTACGGGTTTTATGGGTTGATCTCACAGCCGTTTTAGGGGCATATTCCCAATCACAAAAAAGTAGGTTTTCATTTAATGCTGTTAAGAAAATCCCAATCGATGTTTTGATTTTGATGTTTAGAAATACTGATGGTTGGTCAAGAGACTAAGAGTCTAGAAGTTTTAATGTCCATTTCATTGATATATTAATATTTTGGATTTACAGTTTAATTTTTATTTGTAAAAAAATCAATATGTGTTACTCAAAAAATGAAACGGTTTCTCCCAATTTAAAGTAAATTGACCCTTTTATTCCCAATTTCATATGTAGAGGCCATATTTCGAAAATGGTGAGAAAAGTCCTGATTAGCAATCGACGTAATAGTTAAAGATGTATGAGGTTTTGCTTCTACAAAATGGTCGCTGAAATAAAGATATATCGTTAACTGTTGTGCTAACTAAAATGAGCTCGACACTCGAAGCTTAAATATGTTACTCATGTACTTGATTCTGATATATGTACTTCTTTACCAGCGTCAGAAGTCATTCTCGAGATGATATTGGCGGGAAAACAGGATCATCAATAAAAATTTAGTATCAGCAATCGTCTGATCTCGTTTTCTGAAAAAGAAACCAAGGTTTAAAATGAAAAAGAAACTTGCAGACATATGTAACTTCACTTAGATTAATACTGTTGATTTAAAACGTAAATCAATAAATCCTGCAAAACTAAGAAACGTATGTGGTATTTATTGGTATTATATATAAATTCAACTGAGCAATTCTAACATAGTTCATAGCATAGAATTCATTCTTTTTTATGTGAATAAGTTTTGACATATTGAAGCATACAGTTGATATAAAGTAACACATAATGTTACATATAAAACCAACGGAATATAATATCTTATATCTTAACCACTCTTTCCTATTGGCAAGTATTTAGCCTACAAGAGTGTCAAAATGATTCGAGAATACGCTCCGGAGTGATACCAATATTGGAGTTAAAATACTGAAGAATATGAAGACGAAGAAGATGGTTGAAAACATCATGTCAATCAAACAAATGTCCTTAAACAAGAATGCTAAAAGACACCAGTGCGCTTTCCTGAGACTTGAAGGAACAGGAAATGTTTGAAAAGTTATTAGAAATGTTATTTGTAATAAATGTGGCTGCTAACCTTATTTCTTAACAACATGACCCAGATATGATGAATCTTAAGTTTAAGGCAAATGTGCTTCTCAATCATTGTTACAAGCCAAACATGCCACAAACCTTGGCGAACACATGTTTTAACGGACCGAAACAATTTTAAATTTTGACGAGGTTTCATTAGAAAAAAAATGAGTAATTTTCTAACTGAATAGGTTAAAATATGACTTCTATATTGTAAAGACGTTTTCACTTACGCCGTGTTAGGAAAATACTAATCTGATGAGCAAGTGTCACGATGATAGTGCAAACAATGTAACTTCTAAGGTATCAACAATCGTCCACTTTTGAAAAATAAAGCAAACTAACCTACTTCCGGACATCATTTTTAATAATTGAACACTCCATTATTGAACTCGGATATGATATTTTAATTACAAATGTATTGAAAAAGTTTTGTGGTCAATGGACGAAAAGTATGATATCCAATGTGTTAAATACTAAGAAGGTTTCATAATAGCAAAAATATTATAACTTCCTAATACTCTGACAGCCATTTTTTCAACGGATCGTAATCATGTTTGAACGCGACCGATGCATTACTGTATTGTTATACAGAATCCGATCAAATTCTATAAAATTGAAATACAATATAGAATAATTCTCCCCGCTTTGATTTAACACAGTTTATGTATATCTAAATTTATATTCACATCACAGAAACACTAAATATGTTGTATTCAGATTTTATTAAAATTCCAACACACCCAATGTCCTAGTTTTGTAAACTGGATGAACAGCCAACTCAACTGAATGATGTAAGCAGAACACTTCTAAAAATCGATACTGCTGTTCAACAAGGACAGATATATTAAACTAACATGTTTGCAGTATTATTCAGTGTCGTTTTGACAGTAAAGTTACCATATGAAGGCTTTAGCGGACTATTTTGTTTGAGCAGAACAAAAAATCTAGTCAAGTTATGTAATATGCACAGCATAAAATCTATATGATGAACTTCTTATTAAAATTAACACAAATTAAGTAGAAAACATGATTACTAGAATACATGGAAGGTGATCGGAAGGAAAAAGTTTCCCGGTTAATTGATGTGTAAAAATTGTGTATGTAACTTATTATGTGTATTATTAACCAAATAAAAAAACGAGGTTTTTACTTTGATGCGAATAATATCGGTTGAAAACTCCGTTGGCGTTTATTCAATTTAAACGTATATTTACTTGCAATTCAAACAACAATGATTCAGGGTGCATGATCACGTGACTGTGTGGGGTTCACATTTAAACGTTAAGGGATGTACCGGTAAGTGGTGTGTTTTTTTAATTACTTTTTTTAAAACAATTATTGTTGTAAGAATTTCAAGTAGTGCATTAAAGACAAGTTGTATACTGCTTAGGACAATGTGAAATACATCAGTATTACTTTATTCAAGAAGCCTGTGTTCTTGAACAAAAATTCGATATTTACAGCATGCATGTACACTTGTATGCTGCACGCAACTCGAAATTGTGTCACCAATTTCAGACGTATTCAATGATTTAGGATATATATATATATCCTAAATCATTGAATACGTCTGAAATTGGTGACACAATTTCGAGTTGCGTGCAGCATACAAGTGTACATGCATGCTGTAAATATCGAATTTTTGTTCAAGAACACAGGCTTCTTGAATAAAGTAATACTGATGTATTTCACATTGTCCTAAGCAGTATACAACTTGTCTTTAATGCACTACTTGAAATTCTTACAACAATAATTGTTTTAAAAAAAGTAATTAAAAAAACACACCACTTACCGGTACATCCCTTAACGTTTAAATGTGAACCCCACACAGTCACGTGATCATGCACCCTGAATCATTGTTGTTTGAATTGCAAGTAAATATACGTTTAAATTGAATAAACGCCAACGGAGTTTTCAACCGATATTATTCGCATCAAAGTAAAAACCTCGTTTTTTTTATTTGGTTAATAATACACATAATAAGTTACATACACAATTTTTACACATCAATTAACCGGGAAACTTTTTCCTTCCGATCACCTTCCATGTATTCTAGTAATCATGTTTTCTACTTAATTTGTGTTAATTTTAATAAGAGGTTCATCATATAGATTTTATGCTGTGCATATTACATAACTTGACTAGATTTTTTGTTCTGCTCAAACAAAATAGTCCGCTAAAGCCTTCATATGGTAACTTTACTGTCAAAACGACACTGAATAATACTGCAAACATGTTAGTTTAATATATCTGTCCTTGTTGAACAGCAGTATCGCCCATGGGATGGACCAACCTTTCTCAATAATAAAATCACATACAAATATTGTTAGAAAAAGGCCCACTACAATTCATCGTC
>VMBQ01001245.1:168760-191474 GCA_007657795.1 Dreissena rostriformis
TCTTACACTGACATGAACAAATTTTCTTTTTCTTTTATGCCCCTTTTTCAAGAAAATAATTAATTATAATTTCCCTTTCGCTGAAAAGTGACCCTCTCTACCGTGGCGTGCCTCAATACATTGAAATGACGTCATTTTTGACGTCATTTTGTTGACGAAATGAAGTCATTATTCCAGGGAAATTCTTCAGTTAAACTCTTTTACAATGTAAATAAACGGTAAAAAAAGCATAAAATTAAAAGAAAATATGTTGGATTCGGTGGAATATCGATTTTATTTCACTCGTGATCATAGACAAAAGTACATTTTGATATGATAATCTAAAAATAGAAAAAGGAATTCCGAAAATGTGTTCTTTTCACCGGTGAAAAGAACAATTTTGTTCTTTTCACTGCTGTTATTTCACTGCAGAAATGTCATATTTTATCATTAGGTATAAAAGAAATATTATCCTTTTTATATATCTCGAATGCAAAACATATCTCTGAAATGGCTTATGCTAATTATCTGTTTTGATACTGTATTATAAGCAATCATTCAATTATTTATTTTTACATATTTGGCATAGTTTAAATTCGAAACTCCACATTGAAACAAATCCATCTTATCCATAGTTACTTACTTTGCTGACACATTTTGTTGCAGCAGCTGTAGTTTTTCACCAGATAATAAGGGTTGATGCAGTATTTGAAATAAAATGAATATTTAATAAGTAAGACGTGTTTGTACCAACAGATTAGTGGGTTGTTCGAAAATCTTGGTCGTTGACGATTAATTCTACTGCCACAATTGCATGCCACGAGCATGCTATACATTACGTGATGTGTATAACATGTCCCAATGTGATTGTTATTGTATACAATTGCGATATGATAAGTGAATGTGGAATAAAACACATGAGGCAGTCATTAACCTTAAAAGTCATAAGCTTATATTTTGTTCAGAAAGAAAAGTTTTTAAAACATGAACAATTGAATATTTTATACAGAAGTCTTTCATACTTGCATACAATATATGATTTACAATAATTATTCACACATTTCGTTCAAGTATAGTAGAATTTAAAAGTAAAAGTAAAGAGTAGAAAATAAATGAATACATTAATTCAAAATATACATTCATCTACAAAAATGTGTCGATTACGCACATCACATGTTCAAAATGCAATATAAAATCTTAATATATATATAACAGTTGCATAACTCTATCGTTAAATTCTATATTCGAAACGTTTAGACAAAGACTAATTCTTAACAGGTTATTTCAAAGACGCGATCATTTCCTCTCCAACATTGACGTAGACTTATTCAGTGACCTGAAGATTGTTTTCATACGAAACAGCAAATGGAGATTGTTGTATGTATGTAACCACATCTCTAAAAGAATGCCCGTCAAACTGCATTTGTCCACAATCAGTAAGATCTAATCCTTCGTTCAGATCATCAAAAACACATGAACTTAATTCATCTCCGGAAAATTGATAATGTAGTTTGTTGTTCCCTCTCCAATGAACAAGAAAGGAAGCTGTGTATCTTGGCGACACGTCTGGTAGAAATGGCATTGCCAGCAATGCATCATTGGACAGAATCCAATACAAACGAATATCGTTTCTGTTTATGTACCGATAGTACAAACAGATGCTTGTGCATGTTGTGTACTCGAACGTATGCCTTGCACAAAGGATGTCGTCAATAATTCTTTGTCGTTCTTCACGCATGTTCTTGTTTCTCAGCTGCGCCAGTGTATTTGGATCTATGTCAACTTTATAAATCCTTGTAACTGGAAACACGTGGTAATCAAAAATACAAATATACTAATGACCGTAAGGCAACTTTAAATCAATGTAGTCTTCTGTTCAAACATTTCTGATATCTTTAAAGGCAATCACCATTTGCGCTTGGTTTAAAACTCGTATTGGTATTTATAACGTGTGTTAACTACGAAACGGGCTTTAACATATTATGTAAAACATGAACACATACAAAAATACGTTAATTCGTTTGAAACAGAATAACAATCAAGACTGTGAAAAGTTTGTTTATATTTTATATGGGTTGAACAATTCACAACACTATCTCAAAATACCTGGTCCAGGATTTGGTTCTATTCCGGCACACAAAAGGAGTATACGTATAGCTTCAGCAGTCAGCTCGACATACACAACCTCTACTTTCCATGTAGTCGTCAATATCCTAAAAACACACATAAACTAGCGGAAACTGATAACTATACACAGTGTCTTTATTTGATAAGGCCAATCGTCATTTCTACATTATGACAAGTTATTAGTTTTATTTAAATTATTTGATTAAACATGTTAGAACAGTTCAAAAATAATGCTATGACGTTAGCACGAATTATTGCTTTAATAGATGTGGAATAAGGTAGTGTATTTGTGGTAAAAAGGGACTGACTGACAACTGCAATTGAAAAAAAAACAACAAAAACAATAAGTTATTAGATTATACAATATTCCATTGAAAATATGGGAACAGTCAAATTGAATTCCTAAGGTAGAGGCGGGTAATATTTTGAACCGTTGCCAGCCAATATTGTGAGCCATTGCCTAGAAGCTGTTTTGCTGAAGGAAACAAACAAAAATGGTTAACCGATACTATAGGGAAACACAGTTTACTGTTCCATTATACAAATAAAACATCTTCTCATTTTCATTTGTTGAATAAACAATACAGGAAACATGTGATGGTGTCGGTGTGTTTGTAAAACTGTATAATACATCTCTTACTCGCAATTGTATATTAATTATTATAATTATTATATAATTATAATTATTAACCGGGATATTATTTGAAACAAACAGTAGCAGTCAGTGCGCAGGTTGAACAATTAAGCCGGTAATGTAACAAATCAAAACTGTCAAACATCAGACGATGTTGCTTTATCTTTTCAACAACTTGGTTAACAATTGACAATGACCATTTATATAGTAAAAGTAGTAATGACATGCAAAAATCTAGTTGACACATAATATGTACTTACAGACATATCAGCATTGCAGCTAACGCCAATAAAGCCAGGACTGCCCCATTACACTGGAACACGATATGTATGAATAGATAACTGTGCAATTGAATGATGATAATGTCACGTGAGAGTTCAAGCCACGATTCACAGTAAGAATTTTAAAAAGGAGCATTTATAATATGTATTTACCGGTGATAACGAATCTTTTGGAAACCAATCTTGTGAGAACCAATGGGCCAGGGCGAAGACGGTTGGGTTCTGTCTCGCCGCCCTGCCTTCCGGACTCACGCTGAGTATCAGACTCACCACCTCCTCGCCGCGGCCTGCCGCTATCAACCTGCGAATAGAACGTGTAAGGTGTTTGATTTGATTAAGAATACGAAAGAAGATGTTTGGAATTCGTATTAAGGCATAAAAAGGCCACCCAAATATCGATTGGATATACACGCAAGAGCATTTAAGATTTATAATCAATAATTTCGATTGTTGTAAACATGTAGAGCGTTAATATACTTTCCGACTACAAGTTAAACTTACCTCTTGCCAGATAGCCTAATTCGGTAAGGTATACCTATCACTGTATGAACGATTTTAAGTTTATTGCTAACAATAATACATTGCAGACACAAAACCAAAATAAAAACATGTTCACGAGCCCTGCGTTCCCCCAAGAGAGCTTAGAAAAAAATCTCACAATTCTCAAAGATGTCCGATAAAATACGCAAAAAGTCGCACGTTTCTTTTACAAATGCTAGACAAAAGCACTCTAAGCCATACCGGTCTATGCACTGTGCATCCTCTCTCTTGGGCTCGATGTTGGCCGCCTTGTATGTGAAGGGGTTGTCCGATCCGAGGAAGATGAACCTCGTCAGCTTGTTCAGGTCGTTCACCTTCCATACGTACGCGTCCGTGCGGTTCTTTGTCTGCGTCGGCCCCAGTGACCTGGACTGCGAGATCTGTATAACACAATCAGCATTTATGCAATGATTTTGTTTGATTATTTATTAATACATTTATCCATTTATATTGACGCAATTCAGGAAGAATTTGAGTATTAATGCGTAGGAATAAACCCGCGAGGATCCTTGGCATTGACTAAGCATGACGACATGAAAGGGTTTGGTCGCTCACATGAGAACCGAAGGAATTGAACTGTTTTGAGAACCTTTTGCCATGTGTCCGTAACAATTTTAGAAATAAGCAATGATATAATTAGAACAAAAGTTCTGAGCAAGTGTTATGATGAAAAAATATGAATTTAATAGTGGTTACAGTTTTACACTATGGACACATAAGCCTTCTGGATTTTTCAGTGTTCAATACATACATTTTAGGGAAACAGGTTATCCCTAGGTCGGGGCCAATTTTGACCACATTGTCATGATTTGAATAAACTAAATCTTGCTTGATTGGAACCAAATTTTGGAAGTGGATAGAAAACGAACAGTGGTATCATAAAGTATGCCCCCGAAAATTACCCCCCCCCCCCTCCCCNTTCCCAAAGTTACTGGGAGCAAGTTTTCAAATACATAAATAAATAAATAAATAAATATCATAATAGAACTTTCGACCGAATTTTCTTTACATTAATTAAAGTTATTGTGCATTACTATATAAGGACATTTTAACACAAGATCGTGTTGGAATTTACTTATTATAGTTTTTCTTGTTTTCTAAATGATGTGACTATCAGCAATATATCTTTGTAACTAGAGAAATATATGTATGGAAAAAGAAAATAAATCATTTTAATACGTGTCTTTTTTGAGGAAATACCTTTGTTTTGCCGCTAAAAAATAAGTTTATTTTACTTTAAAATGTCTTGAAATACTTTAGAACTATTATTTTCAAAACTTTCGGCCTCACTTCAATTTATTTCTGTCTTTAAAAAACAAGACGTGTTAGAAACAGAGGTAACACCTGCTGAGATCGGCGGTTAGACGGAAAATACCGACAACCATAGAGAAAGTACCGGGTACTTTGTTTGCGGGCTTAATGATTAATTTGACTGCGCTAATTAGAATTGAGAGTAAAATTTTACATTTATTAATTATATATTACCATTTGCAAGCAAGCATTACTTAGTATGAATGTAACAAATCATTAGCAAGTTGATTGAATTCACCAATAAGCTGTAGAAATACACATGTCGGTCGTCACTTTACTTATAAAACGGATAACTTCAAAACTAGCAGGTTGCAACTTTCTAAACTGCTATTTACATTTGTATACATACATAGGGCGGTGTTTCGATAAAATTAAAATATACAAGTATATAAGCATTTGAAAGAAACACGAAATGGATTTGTAATTTTAAATACAAATGTTATTTATAAGCAAGAATTAGTTATGAAAACGCAAAAATAGTCATTTATACGAATCGTATTATCTATATGTTCTCAAATTCCCTTCCATACGGGGTGAAGAAAGTTTTTCTCCAGCAAACAGTATACTCTTTGTTGTCATTTTAATTTATTTTTGAACAAATACGAATGCAGTATTGGAGTTTATATGGTGTTGTTGTTTATTTGTTTAAAATAAATACATTTTTTTTTTATTTGTGTAACAAGTTTGTGTTCGATACACTACCGATTCTGATTCAGATGTTTTAATTTCTTTATATGAATATTACTTAAAGGCGCAAAATTGATTTGAACTAAATTGCGACCTTGACCTAGGGCTTGGATCTTGTTCTTGACAATCCATCGAACAACCATAGTCACTTATGCTAAGTTGTTTTAAAAAGATGCATCTCGGTCCATTGTCAAGAAAGTTGATAATTATAACATGAGCGCATGTAAATGTTAAATGTTTGACATATAAAGTTTACATAGACCGTTACGCACCCTGTTAACTTGTGCGACATACTGTGCCACATAGAGTACAATTGTGATAAATGATTTGAAAATTGTATGATGCAGGTGAAGTTACAGTCTTGACAAGCTTCAGTATGCCAAAATATGATCTTTGACTTCTTAGTGTGACCTTGGCTGTAAAGCTAAGGCGAAGTGTGATCCACGCGACAAACCTTTTTTACATGTTGAATATTGGTTGTTATTGTAAAATTTCATGATGAATTATGCAGTTACATTTCTTGTAAGTTCTGCAAAATTATTTTAAAACACAGATATGCTGAAAAATGTGTTCGGAGTTGATTTCTATACTTGATTCTGAACTTCGATCTTGACCTTACAAATGGGAACCTTGTTTATGCGCTAACCGCTTCGACGTACAACCATTTTCCCCTAGGCCAAGTTTCCGTGTATTTAAAAAATCCAAATGAAATTTGGTCTTGTACTTGGAACTAGAGACATGTGTCTTTCGCGCGACACCTCGTTCTTCACTTCTGCCAAGTTGTTTAAAAATCCATTCATACTTGACCAAGTAATGCTACCGATAAATTAATCAGGATTGAATTCCTAAATTCAACTTTTTACCTTGAATTGTCACTTTGACATTTGGTCTAGTAAACTGGTTCTTTGACCCAAACTTGTATTATAATGCGAAACACATCCATCAAATTATTTTAAAATACATCCATTCTTGGGAAAGTTATAATCCGAATGAATGTTTCTATACACCAACAGACCACCCACCAGCCTAACCAGCCGGCGGCGCGGGTGTTTCAATAATACACTTTTTGTATTCTATTGTATAAAATGTAATGAGTTACTAAATTATTAATTGTCACCATTATAGTATTAGCTAGATACTTGGATCTATAGACAAGGATCTTGCACGTAAACATCATTCTGACCACTTTTTCTAACTTATTTTAAAATCCATTCACGATGGAACAAAGTTTGCTAAGGACAACGTTTTAAATAGTGAAATCAAACATTTACAATTTTACATTTATTTGTGACCTTGAAAATGGAAATGAGGGCTTAAATCTTCTGCGTGACAATCCGTGAGGTGCGTTATATTGTTTTCCTCCCGACACCTCGACAGATTTTGAGAAACTTCACAGGAATGTTTCATAGGTGGTCCTCTCTGAGAAATTGTCAAATGGTTGCGGTAAGTTGATAAATTAGGTAACGAGCCCCCCCCCAAAAGTAGTATGAAAATGACAACTTAAAAAATTTCTGCTCTGAAAATAGCCTAACTAAAAGATTTAATATGTGTCATTTAACATTGTATTGTGGTTCTCTACCTAGTTAAATTAAATCACACCCCTTCGTAAAAATTAGCCTCGCTATGAGTGTACATATTTCATTATATGTATTTAGTGAAAATTAAAAAAAAATCTTCCTGAAACCGCATGGCCCAGAGGTTTGGTATTTGTTGAGTAATATTGTATTGTAGCCCTCTACAAAGTTTGTTAAAACCCTGCCCCTGGATTAAAACTTGATCCCGCCCTGGAGGTAAACTATGTTCCTTATATGTTTATAGTGTAACCGCAAGGGCCGGAGATTTGGTATGTGATGTGTACCCATGTACTTCTATAGTGAGCATCTACAAGGATGTTAAAGTCATGCAACTGGGATCAAAATTGGCTTTGCCCTAAAAGTTTCCTGTTTTCCTTACATTCATACAGTGCAACCTTAAAATCGTATTCTCTGAAACCGTATGGCTCAGAGGTTTTTCATTTGCTATCTAGTATCGTGTAGTGGTCCTATACACAGTTCTTTTCAAATAAGGTTAAATCGTTCAAATACGATAAATCTAGTTATTTCGTAGCAACGACCTACTAAGTCTTAATTTCTACTTACTACGGAACAACTTGCTATGTCGTTCCCAAAAGTCGGTTCCACCACTTTTTATGTATTAAAAACGAGATACTAAGTCGTGGTATCGTCGTGTTAATGCTATATGTGTGGCACCATATTATTATCAATTTGCATTCTCTTGCAAATGTTCTTAATCTTCGTCTACGTAAAAATACATTAATAGTTTTAATTAGTTTGGTCTTATAAAAGTTAACGTACCGGATCATTTTCCTGAACATCTAGACAATGTTCGGATGATTCCATCGTTGATGCAGTATGCTCAACAGGATGCTATTCTAGTAAGACTTCCGCGTCGGTGTTGTTATCTAAAATCAAATAAAAGCTGATTACTTTTTTTTTACTGTCTAGCATCATATGGAATGCTGAATTATCAATCTACCTATGGCGTTTCAAGTTGATACTTCTTTTAGTTTTTGAGTTCCGATACGGACAACATTTAAATATAAACAAGAGGATGAATACCCTTTCGGCGCTCACCGGTTACCTCGAGGAACTTAACTGTTCTAAGCAAGAAATATTCACAAGGTTTTATACACGACGTAATATGGAAAACTGCCCAAACATCTGGCAGCCATGTTTATTTTTAACATACTAGTATACGTCATTTACACGCTGCACAATACCAGAAATAAAACTTAGGTTAAAATATAACAACGCTCACCTATGTTTCCTTATTAATATCGCACAAGTAAAATAAATATGGTTATTTATTTATAACACTCCGGTCACACGAGTTCCTTCTAAACCTTAGTTTATTTGCGATACAAAATGTCAGTAGTCAGTGATTTAAGTTTGATTTAAGAGATATGTATATCGAAGTTCTTCGTAGTAAAAATAAAAGTCTGATATTTGAACTATTCAGCTCGGACTTATAATGCAGTATTACATGTTTTTAAAAATAAACACATTTTGTAAATTTTACACCAAGGACAAACTACCTGTAATTCAACACCGATCAACGCAACAAAGAAACAAAACGTAATTTTAAAATGTAAAATACAGTTAAACCGCTTGTGGTTTATCTCCAGTCACACAGGGGAAGTGTGTATGTGTGTGGGGGGATGGGATGAGGTAATACGCAGAACGCCGAGATGCGCGCTGTTAAGCCATCGAAACGCTGTGGGGCGCCATGTTATCGCATGAAACGAAATGCCTAAGCGATCATTATGAGTATGGGCGTTTGCACTGCGAGCAGTAGTTTAATTTCTTGTTGTAAACAAGCAGTTTTCCACAAGCCACAGTTGAATCAGTCATTAAGTGTTTGTTTAAAGGCTTAGCACAATGTTTATGATCCCAAAAAGCCTCTGACGGGCAAATCAGACTGCGGCTCAAAACTTGTGATGTGTGATGTGGTGCGGCTAGGGCCAATTGCACGTATTTCATACTAGCAGATGTCGCTGGTGAAGAAGAAGGTTCGGTTGTCTTCATTGATGTCTCCGGTTAACAACAACGTTTAAACGAAAAAGGCGCAGTGAGCGCATCGTTTTCGCGCACAAGCAAATTCTTCCGCGTCGTGAGAACAAATTGAACACTGTAGGGACACTGAATGACGCTGCAAGAGCACAATGACGTCGCCGTCAAATTATTGTGTTCATATTTTGCGGCGATCTGACGTTCACGAGTTCTAACAATTTCCATACTCGGCCAGGATGTCATTAAAACAGATGTTCTGAGAAAGTTTCACGATGATTACGCAACAAATTTACATCTATGGTGTTTGCAAGGTTTCACTACATACGTATTAGGATAACTACCCCGCAACGCGGTCCCATATTTTTCATCGGACCGCTTGTTTTCGATCAAGATATCATAACAACAATGTTACGAGTAAGTTTCATGAAAGTCGACTAAAATGTGAATTCAAACTATAGAGTTTTTAAAAGGTTTCATTGTGGCCGTACATGAACAACATTTTCCCAGCTCCATGACATAGATGTTATCAACGGACCGGAACCATTTTCGAACCTAGCTGAGATATCACGGGAACAAATGTAGTGAGCAAGTTTCGTGATGATTCGGCAACACATGCGAATCTAAAACGTCCACACGCTTTTTCTTCAAGTTGACCTAGTGAAATAGTTGTTCATCTCACATGAATCAGTTTCGTCCTAAGTTTGGGACAATTTTCTTACAACGTTTTGTGAATAATTCGCACTAGTTATGGCCTCTATAAAGTTTGCAAGATTTGGCTTTAAATTGACCTAATCACTCAGTTTTTTATCCCATGTTACTCGGGTCGAACCCAGGAGATATCATTTGGTACATACTGTCTGACCGAGTTTCAAATTTAGGCATTAAATGTGGCAACTAGAGTGTTCACACGTTTTTTCTATAATTTGATATGCGATCACAAAAAGTAAAAAATGGTCAAGCAGGTTAAAGTAAGTTAAGACATAACATGACCATGCAAAAAAGTATAAATTTCAATAAATGTATTTTTGTTTTTGCTAACTGAAACCCTCATACAACTCCTTTATTTGCTGCGATGCTCTGATTGTTTTATGCTCGATGTATCCCTGGCTATTAGCCACAGTGTCCTGCAGAAAATACCTTTAGTTAACCATGAGTCCACATGAGCTACTCAAACCTCGAGCACTGTTATCCGCGGCCCAGTTAGTACGTCATAGTACCGCCCCGTTGTAAATGGAAGTTTGTTGCAATTAACAAAACACACGTAATTATAACGCTTACCTGTATGCGGTTATGACCTCGTTGCGGCCCTACTGCGCAGTTTGACAAACTATTACAAAACGGTATTTCATTTACGAGTTATGTCGAATCACTTGCACAATGATAAACATTTCACTGGCTAAAATTTAATAGTGGATTTGATATAGTTCAGAATTTTCCACATAAAGATGAGCTTTAAGCTTCATCAATCAAACTATTATCTGTAGTTATAAATACACAGGTATGGGATACCATAGAACAAACTTCGGATCAAATGTCAATCAATACGACGCGTTGGTTGAACAATAAGACTGTTCTGCAAGGTAGGAAAAGACAAGGGATCGAAGTTTTTAAAACATTTACGCCTCGCTCCTAAAACTCCTATGTAGATCCACAGCAGCACGCTTGATCAAATAGTTCCCTAAGTCGACCACTTTCAGACCAAACAGTTTGACTATATTGTTATCACTGTGTCTCATATGATTCATTTTATGAATGGCCAATGTTTTATCTGTATTTTATGTTTTATATATGCATTGTGAAAATTGTAAATATTGGATGAGACTATAATAAACTATAAACTGTAATGTGGTAATTATTGTTTTTCTTTAACTTTACAAATCAAAGCGCTGAAGGCACTGACGATGTTCGCTATTGCATAACCTTATGCGCAACTCATTTTTCAAAATAAAGTTATCGCTTTTTAAGGAAGTTTGAAATATACACAATCCACTCAAATTTATAAAGAGTGTGTCTTAACGCACAGGTCGATATGTGTGAGCACTATTTATCATCATATTGATGTAAGAGAGATAACTTAGACAAAATAACATTATCACGTCCCTTTTTAGACGTTCTAAAAGCATGGAAAATATTATGAAAATTATATAATGAGAACCAGTTAATATAAACTTAAATTTTCAATCACAATCATATTAAAGCGGGACTGTACGATTTGTATATGTGTTAAATTTTAATATATTAATACAATTATGTTTCGATGAAACAAAATAGGCAATAAAAATTATACATTAAAGACGAATTTCATAAAATGCAGCAAAAACAAGCTAGCGCTGGTTTAAGCCGACGCCGACACTTTTACACGTATTTGTAAGGATGCAAAATTGTGTCTTTGTGTCGTTTGAACGAATCTGAACTAAAACTAAATTTAGATTCACATTGTGCATGCATTATATATATGATGGCGAATTCGGCTGGAAGCCATTTTCAATTTCAGATTTAAATATCTGGCTTATTTCGCATTTTTTGACACATGTTCTTTTTAACTTTTATTTTAATTTATATTGAAATATATGTATACTAATTTTTAACACATTTTATATAAATTCAGTTTTATTTGACAAAATCGTACAGTCCCGCTTTAAATGAATATTCTAGGAATATCGAAACCTATCACACTAAGAATACAATTTCATGATGGAAATCCCCTTTACAAAACTTTATTTTTTTTTGACACTTTATAAAAATTAGAAATAAACAAGAAGAGCATTGATAGAAATAAATAAAAATGTTATATGCGAGCAATACTTTTAACTCGCGCATTAGGTTAAGACCGCGCTGTTGTCTCGTACTTTGTTTTTGATGCATTACTTGTTACCCTAGCAGTTCACACGGTATCAACCAGTATCTGACCTTAAGATCGGTATAGAACACAATTGCGCTTTTTTCGGGGTAGCTGTTTCACCCAGCTTTTCACCTTTAATGCCCTTTACATAACGCCAGCAGACCCGATTGAATACATTCGAATATTTAATTGGCTGATTCGAGAGAACTTTGGCCACATCACTGCGTCTGTGCACAGCGTATAGGATGTAACACTGTTCAGTGTAAGGAATGCCTGACTACTCTCTGCATGTTCAAACGACACTTAGACACAAATTGTGGCCAAGTTACAATTACGCGTTAAAATCCATCTCGCTAAATGTCAGGGTCTGTAATCGTCAGGGAAGACATAATGGTCTATCGATAAACGTTGATTACATACTTTTGCGTTCAAGATGAGAAAACAAAACAAAAACTACAGAAACAGTATAGTGTCACTATAAGAGGGAAATCGTTTAAGTATCTAACCACAAATGTTTGCCGTACTCGGTCAGCCCATCTGGAAATCGTTCCTGAACGCCTGAATAGGCTACCCTTATATGCCAGTTTGCTATAAATAACACAGTTTGAATTAAATTTTATACTGAAAAGAATTGTGCTAAAATGTGTCATGTACAATACGAATTTGATTTTTAGATCGACTATTATATATGAAATATATATAGTTGAGCTATCCTACTCACCCCGGCGTCGGCGAGAGCGTGAGCGTTGGAATGTTAAAGTTTGCGTACCACCTCAAATAATGTCTATATCCCTTGACATATTGCTTTTATATTTTGTATACTTCTTTACCAACATGACCCTAATCTATAAACGAGAGCAGACAGCTGTAACAAGCATTTTTTTTAAAAGAATTATGGCCCTTTTTCCACTTAGAATATGCATATTATTGATAAATCTATGTTAAAGTTTGCGTACCACCTCAAATATTTTCTATGTCCTTTGACATATTGCTTTCATTTTTTGCATACTTCTTTACCAATGTGACCCCAATCTATAAACCATAGCAGACAAATGTAACAAGCATTTTAAAAGAATTATGACCCTTTTACCACTTAGAATATGCATATTATTGATAAATCTATGTTAAAGTTTGCGTAGCACCTCGAATATTTTCTATGTCCTTTGACATACTGCTTTCATATTTTGTATAAATTTTAACCAACATGATCTCAATCTATAAACAAGAGCAGACAACTGTAACAAGTATTTTGTAAGAATTATGTTCCCTTTTTATACTTAGAAAATTGAAAATTTGATTAAGTTTTGTGCTTAGGTCCACTTTATTTCTAAAGAATCAAAGCTATTGCTTTCATACTTGCAACACTTGCAAATTATCATAAGGGGACAGTGTAGGCAGAGTAATGTAACTCTGACTCGCGTTTTGACATAATTATGGCCCCTTTTTTGATTTAGAAACTTTGAAAATTTGGTTAAATTTTGTGTTTAGATGCACTTTACTTCTAAAGTATCAAGGCTATTAATTTCAAACATTAAATACTTTCTTTCTACCATGAGGGTACTGTACTTGGCAAGTTGATTTTTACCTTGACCTTTGAATGACCTTGCATCGCAAGGTCAAATTAATAAATTTTGCTTAAATTGCCATAACTTCTTTATTTAGGATCAGATTTGATTCATACTTTGACAAAACAAAACTTTCCTGACATACCACAATGGACTCCACCCAAACCATACCCCACGCTCCACCCCAGAATCCCCCCCCCAAAAGAATGTTTTCCTTTTTTTTTAAAGATCATCTAATAAATGACCACACCCCCACATTATTCCCCCTCTCCGCCCATCGATTTTTTTTCAAACTCGGTAAAAAAATTTTTTTGCTATCAAACTTTAAATATAATCTTATTAGTTTGTTTTATGTTTTTACAAATGTTCAATAGATTGTGGAAAATATACCTGAACTCAGAATCGTCTATATATTGTACCACTTCTTTAAAACAAAAGCGATCAATATGTTTCAATAATGGTCCTCTTCCAGTTAGAATATGACTATATTACCGTGACCTTATTGAATATGAAAAAATTACCCATTATGGCTTACATTATACTGCCAAGCACTTGAATAGTCGAGCGCGCTGTCTTCTGATAGCTCTTGTTAAAGACCCGCGTCATGCGAAAATGGGCCTTATGCGATATGCGGCCAGCATAGCCATAGCCCAGCCTGCGCATCTTGCAGTCTGGTCAGAAGGTGCATAATAAGACCATTAAACCTCGCCTCTGACCAGACTGCCAAATTGCGCAGGCTGGGCTTTAGATACGCCATAAGACTCATTTTCACATGACGATGCTATGAAAGTATGATTTGAATGTGTCGAATGAAAACTGCATGTGAATCAAATACATACCATATATTTCGATGGTGAAGAAATAAACTCATAATAAGCCTTTTGAGGACACACATAATGTGATCTACCGTAGTTTACTTTTTTTCTACGAACTCTTGTGTGTGGTTTGACTATAATAACACATATTTCATGCGATGGAAATGCGACTAATAAGTGAAAAAACACACAATAATTTTTAATTTAATTATTTAGAAACGAAAATTTTCTAACTTTATTTGAAGGTAAGCTTTTACGCCGAATATTGTTATCACTCGTGTAATTGAGAATACAGGACAACTCGCCGCTTCATGTTGAGAACCTAAGAACGTTTCCCAGACATATCAGATTTAGCCCCGCTGTACTAGCAACCACTATCAACGAGGCTACGCAACAAACGCGTGATAGTCTATTGGACTCTCGACAACCCACCATACTTGTTCATCAGCAGTAGTTTTATTTCGTGAGGATTAAACAATGTATCATTGATGCGTCAATTTACAACTATTTTTGTGTGTGTTGAACTCAATATAATCAGTACACTATAAATCAAAAATCATTTTTATAAAAATACCGTCTTGAAAAAAATTAAATTGTACAAACTTAATAATTTCATGCTATCGTCTCTATGAACTATTTTTTCGGATTACATCTTATGATCACGTGACGAAATAAATACGCTTAAAACCTGCGAAAAAATACCACGTGACGAAAAAGCACGTTAAACACCCAAACAAATACCATGTGACTATGACGTCGTATTTTTATAATGCAAAAAGATACACTTCCACGAGACGTTTTATTCGCAAAAACTTCTGTTAAGCCTCTGTAGATTTTTTTTTTTAATAACCACCCACTGAAATTTTACATAGCCAAGGCCTTACGAATGGAATAATTTAAAGATTTGACCTCTAACTGAAGTATACGAATGAAACGTAGTACCTGGTGGACTCTTTCATTGTGCGAATGCAGATTGAGTGTTAAGTGAACTGTTATCGCATCGTGCAAGAAATACTGAACAGATACAACAGTTTGTCTTCAATCCTCGATAAACACGGGTTTTACATGGTGTACCGGTACATGTATAGTGAATGGTGTACCCTGTAGATGCGTAAGAAGGGATATGAAGCAGCAAATATTATCACGTGGCCATCGAAAATCTGGTTTTATCAGTTTTATAAATGGACATTATGAAATATAAATGTACTGGAATTGAATTTCTACCGCGATAAATTTTGAAAGGTTATTGTTTTCGCAACTTACTCGCCATAAGATTCAATTGCTCACAATTTGCTTTTAACTTTTTATGAGTAAATATTGTTAACAGTTAAATTGTGTTCGATATGCACGTCATGCTATTTCTTATCAGTGGATTATCGAATATCTATACCCCATGGGGCGTTTATGGCGATTACGCTTAGTATCGAGTGATCTTTTAAAGTCTGGACTACTGACAAATCTATGAAGAAACCTTGATTATTTTTGACAATTGCCTTTTTTAAATTTTGAACTTTAACCACCAGCTGAAAGATTTTATCGCCGTTGGCGATCGGAAACGCTAACATATACTATCCTGACTTTGAAATACAGTTAGAAAAAATACATTTTGTTATCAATTAATTTATAAAAAAAGGTTTAAATTGTTGTTGTTTTTGTCACGTGTAAGTCGCATATTCACCGACTGAAATGTGTGTACTGAGTTTAAGCGAATATGGATAAATTATTTCCGATTGTCACGATTTTTCTCAATTGAAATCGTATTACGTATCATTATGAAACAATAATGAAATGGAATTTGTATGCATATTATTATCTTTTTTACATTTTTTTGCTTTACATAATGAAATAATGTTTCTATTGATCACTTAGTAAAATAGTATTGGGTTTATCCGTGTTTCTCCCGTTAATCTGATAAGGAATCGGCTGTTATTAAGGTTGCTTATAAATAACCTTAGCTGCTGTGCTGCGCGCGCGCATGTGTGTATTTCATTTACATGTCCAGCTGCGTCTTCGCGAATACATTTATTGGCTGACCTGCACATGTGACCTTTAAGGAGTGCTGTGTTACGCGATTTTAACGTAACACGCAGTTGACTATTTTCATGACGCAAACATGTTATGTCAAGAATACTCTTCCGCGCAGCGTAGTAGTTTTATTTTTTCCATGATCTATTTATAGCCTCAGATGGTGAATGACCTATGCTGTGCAAAAATACTACGTGACTCGCGTAGCACATAGTGGACTACTTTTATCATTCATACACATACTCTTCCGCGACACGTATAGTTAAAACAATAGTTTGTTGACTTTTTCCATATACGATCCGTTCAAAATTATTCCAACGCGATATTTATGTTATGTGTCAATTTGTTAATGATTGTAGTTCAAGAAGTGAAACCGCGAACTCGTTCTCGGCGCGGATGCGGCAGTTATCAGGTTTTGGATCTCTAACAAATCTGGCTTGCAAAACTTGCTATTGACCTTGTTACATTGTGATGTAGTGTTTATCACGTTATTGAGTTCATTAACGTTATACAATATTCTGAACGACAGCGCATCCTGTTTTTATTTTGGTTGCTATGATTTCTTTTCCAATTGGAAAATTTTGACTTCGAAGTAAGTACTGTAAATAAATATGATCTAAATTGCATTTTCGTATCCGTCTACATTTATGACATAATTCATGAACATCCAATGATTAAATTTGTGTTTCGTGGTCCTTTTATTTATAAGTTTTCATGGCATCAAACAATGAATTATATTTGATATACACATAAAATGGTGTTAAATGTTTGCTATGTTATGTATACAAAGGTAAAACTTAATTTGCAGTGGCATTATTGCATATATTTCTCGTTTGTTAAAATGTGAAGTCAAACAACTGAGGTAAGCATACGTTTTATGTTCGCACAAATACAACTATACACAAAAATGCTGTAAAATTATTATCAATTCTATGCTTGTGATTTTTTCTGAAATTGATGCTTAATTATAAGTATTAACAACAATGTATAAAATAAACATTTGTGTTTTTTTATTTTGGTTTGGTAATTAAGTTATCACTAAAAGCATTGTTTTACTTAAATAAATAAATTTTCAAATTCTGTTTCCATGCAGACCATTTTAAACAATTGTGCCTGAGGTCAAAAATAAAAGTTGGTATGTGTCGAATTATTAATAAAATGCACAGATGGATAAATGTCACATAATATTGCTGTTATAACATATTGTTCCTTTACCAGTGCGTGTCTTATGTAAGTGTTTTTGTACGCATATTTGAAAATATCAGTGATGTTAAAGAAAAAAGTGGTATAACGTTTATATCAATATCTCGAAAAATAAACATTATTGAAGCCTATTTATTTAATTTTATTCCTAAACGAAATTAGAAATAAAGTATACAAAAACCTGAAAATGAGATTTGGAGTAATAAAACGTATGCAAATGTGTGTTAACAAGTGGATGTCTTTGGGAGATGCGTATGTGCACCTCAACGAAAACTATCTTTTGTTGGATTGTATACGTAGAATTTATTTTAAGAAAAAGTACGTATCAACATAGTAATTGAGAGGGGAATAGGTACTAGTGTCTGAAAGTCACAAACAATAACATCGACCAAAAACACAGCAATACAGATATGAATGTGATCGAGTCACGATGTCACGATTAAGCATATTTTCACACATATTACACACGAGTATATGCAGACTTTTTATTATATGATCTAAAAAAGACTGGCAAGTCTGATATACACGGATACTATTATGTTGTCAGCGTCGCTTTGTATTGGCTAAGGCACTGCTGGCGTACAAATGTTCGTTGCGCCACGTCTGAAACTGTTCATACTCAATTCTTAGTTCTCTCAGACAAGTCTTTACCTTGAAAGCGCATAAAGTTTCCCTTCGAAGCACCAAGCAAGCTCATTTGTCTTACATATGCTAGAACGTCTGCGTTCAATTTTGTTAGAAATCCGTTCAAGAAACTACTTAAACCTTTGAGTAGTTTCGCGTTCGGATTACATCAAACTTTGTTTGGCGCCTGACGAACAAATCGATAACTAGTCTGACCTTCTCTCGATTGTATTTCTCTAATCTGCGAGCGACATCTATGTCTTGTTTATCTTTACACAAACCAAGCTTGATACCTAAGACTCTTAGGCCCTAAGAGAGACGACACCTGTACAGTAACCGCTTTTGAGGATTGGTAGTTTGTATCGCCTTGGAAAATAGTTTCTGCTCGAGCTCATTAAATTGTTATGCAGGAAGCGTTTTCGATTCGTTTTGATTCGTTTAGCTTTGTTTCAGATCTTGTATTTCTGTGTTCTTACTGATGATTTGACTGCCATTGAAGTCGTGTTCTTTACTTCTGCAAACACCGAAGTATTGTACTTTACTGCGTGCACATATTGATGTTTTGTTCCCTCCTGCATACACACCGTGAGGTTTTGTTCACTACTCCGTGTATATTCTTATACCGTCCTTTTTGTGTTTGTCGCACTAAGGACATCGGACAAGGTCACGGACACATCGGACGCATACAAGTACATGGCAACAAGGTTGAATGAAGACCTCTTTACGTCTGGTCATACAGGACCAGCATAAAGCTATCTGTTTCAGTCGGATTTTTTCAGACTCTATATCTGAATGGTCGGTACAGTAATGGCTTAAAATTACAATATCAATATTTTATATGCAAACGTGTACCTATTTGTATTAACTGTATAGATGGATATTTGATAAAGACTTCCCTATGTGTAAAATTCCGTTACACCGTTCGTATTGTTTGTCAATATTTGCATGTTCAAAAAAAAAATTGAACATACTTTCTATGTGTGAATGGTCAAAACGTTTGAGAAAGACAAATATTGTAAGGTTTAAACCAATCGACGTATTAAACTACATGTGTAAAGCGCGCATATGATTTAAAATCATACAGTGTGTTTAAATCACTGACAGAACGCAAACTATCAACATGAAGTGCTCAAACATACTTTCAGTCGATGCGCTTGCTGCTTCATTTGCGACTCTGATGCCCAAATTCGTTTTAATTCTCTCTAAAATATCGTTTATCTGCGGATCATCATGGCCTGAATTAAATATAAAAACTAACATCATATACCGTAATTACTCTAAGTTTTCGGACACTCTAAAATTTCGGATACCCCAGTTTTTTAGCCAAAATAATTATTTTTCGTATCTCTAAAATTTCGGATATACAGGTTTTCGTCCATAATTAATGACTCTTTCGGACACTTTATTTTACAGTGCTATTTTACCGAAATGCTGCCCTGTTGCGCTTATCCCTTTGATCATGCGTTTTAACAACCGGATTTAATTAATAAAACATGGCAGACGAATGCCTCAAAGCAATGGACCGTTACATTTGCGTGAGAGGGTATATAACTTCGCATAGCGGTTTAAGACAATGGTTTCACCCAACAGCTTTAAGTGAAACATATATAAAAGTGATATATACATGTACTATACGACGTGGTATTTTACAATCACGTGCTATTATTCATTGAAACAAGTGACGCTATACAAATTGCATACCCGTAGGTATCGCCAAAGCAATATTATAAGAGTGTCTCTAAATTTTCGATCACCTGTATTATTTCTCTAAATTTTCGGACACCTTTTTAAATAGTTTTGCACTTAAATTTTCGAAAAACAAAATTACTTTTAAGTGTCCGAAAACTTAAGTTACTAAACTAAGAGTATTTACGATGACATGAGTTCAAAGGTTATATAAAGAAATGTTATTGTTTTACTTAACACGCACACTATTTACGTCAATACCTTGCTCAACCAAATCACGAACTGCACATCTAACTTGCTCATCAGAAAAATCCATGTCCAAGATAAGAATCTTTCCGTTGTCGTGCACAATTTGTTTGGTTTTTTCAACGACTGTCAACTCATATGTCTCTTATGATATTTCATCCTATAAAATAATGTAGACTTGTTCTAGCTCGCGATACGCTGCGTGTTAACTTAACAGTATTCAATTTAATATTTTTATAAGCAAACATGGTTTATCTCTCCCAAATAAATGTTGTTTATGTATCTTTCTCAATATTTTATTTTAATCATCGTGTTACTTTTCGATTGGATAAGCTACAAACTAAATATAACTTTCCAATCCAAAATATACGTTGTTTAAAACGATAATTTTCACGAACATCATACCTAACCATTATCAATAGTTACAATGCTGGTAATTGTTAGTGCGTGTCAACCAATATTAAACATATAGCAGTTTCATATACTAAAAAGAGAGATTTTACATCACTTTCTTGTCCCAGTGAATTATGTACGACGAGGTTGATAAAGTCTTTACCTTTCTCTTGCTTGAGAAAAGGACAATTTGGATAACTGTGACAATGCCTGATCCACGGATCGTCACCAGGTTTCCAGTTTTTGAATTTCCTACCACACGCGAAACACGCACACGTATCTCCATTACCTGCTAAATATAGAGCGTCTTGTTAATGAAATTGGAATTTCAACTGACATCTTGCTCTCACAGGGACATATACAAACAAAGAGTTGGCAAATTTCATTATTTGCGAACATTTTCTTTTAATTCAACGCGAGGAATAAACAAACACAATATTGTTACTATTTATACTAATTAAATACGAGGATTCTTATTTAAACCCGATTTTTCAACCACGCATCGTGTTTTTCAACATCAATCGTATTCGATATATGAAAATTTTGCTTAAGCGACAGAATGTGATAATTTTAAACTGTTGGGGTGAATGTGGATGGATCAATTTTGTTGGACTCTCTCAAAAGTACTGCGCATGCTCTCTGCCTCACCTTTGTACCAAAATCCGGCATTGGCAAGCTGTTCTTTCGTGTCCCGCAGTGGACTGAGCCTAAACGAATCGGTACGAGCTGGCAACGATCGATATTGTTCAGTCATTGCGTCAAATCTGGACTCATTTGCATCTTCAATGTGATAAATGTCTTTGTTCTTATTCTTATTTTATTTTATATGAACTGGTTTCCAAAACACAATTGTCATCATATTTTCTATACTTTCAGAAAGTCTAAAAAGGGACCTGATGTTGCTACTGCGTCTAAGTTATCTCTATAGCATCCATAGGATGATAAACAGTGCACACACATTTCTACATTTGCGTTAAGACACACTCTCAATAAATGTGAATGGATTGTGTTTATTTGAAACTTGCGATTTCAAAAGCGATAGCTTAATTTTGAAAAATGAGTTGCGTCTAAGGTTATGCAATAGCGAACAACTGTAATGCCTTGAGTGCTTTGACCATTTGGAGTTGCCTTCCGCTGACATTACTTGCGCCCGCGTAGGGCGGGAACCAGACCCAGGCTCGGCACGGTAGCGGCACGAATACATTCTGCGGGTTTCAAACAAGTATAAATATTTGTTTTCATAAAATAACCATCGCTGTTATCCAGATATTTATGCGGCAACTATTTAAAATGATTTCATTGTTTCAGTAAACCAACAATGTATCTTTTTAATATATAATTTTCTTTTTCATTACCTTAACATGGAAATGCAATTATTTTCCGCATTAAGAAAATAACAGCCAAGAACCTACGGCATTAAGATCTACATTTAACAAATAAATCTATCAACATGTCGTAGTTTAATTTTAATTCCATGGATATGATAATAATTATGTAAGGTCCAGATTTCTATAGTAAAGGCCCGGATTTCTAAAGCAAATATTGATTTGAAACATTCTTTAAATGTTGTTGATCCATTTCAGCCGATTGGATGACAAATATAGAACTAAGTGGTAACTACGTTAACTTTGTATATGGATATTTTGGAATCCCTTTCCAAAAAGACCAGTATGCTAATTTAGAGGGTAACATTTATGAATTGTCTTACATAGTTGCACATGCAGTACATTTAATTTTCACAATTAATATTTACTAAGGTAATTGTCTACAACTACAGCATGGCGGGTATTAATAATAATATTTCTTTTTTATATGATATTAAAATCGTTCACCAAACCATATCCTAAGTTAAATCAAAATTAATGTCTAGGCGCCCGTCTTAAATATTTACACTATTTTTGTTATGTTCTATTAAATTGTTGTCCATATCATTTAGGGAAAGAGACGAAAGATCGGTGAGAGAAGTTAACCCTGGCTTTCACCTTTTGCAAAAGAAAAAAATGATGACTAATCAAGAAATTATATTTACTTAATACAATACAAATATTTACTTTATACATTGCGAACATGTTAGTCAATATATCTTATTTGGTTAGAAGGTTGCACAAACACATTATACCAGACGAAAGCGGGAAAAAGAACCAATCTTATTCTAAGAATTTTTATTCGCAATTTTATATATATATA
>VMBQ01001246.1:0-47901 GCA_007657795.1 Dreissena rostriformis
GTTCACATAAAACCTTTAACCAAATGTTATGATTACATGTTTATTGAAAGATATTAATTAGATAATTAGATTAAGCATGCAGTTTATTATTGTAATGTCAACTGCATTTAATGGATAACTTCAAAAAAGTTATTAAGACAGAGTTTAAATAAATCTTTAATGCAATAAGAAAGATTCGTAAATTTTCATAGTAAATAGTTATGTGATTGCATATACTACAAATAATACATCATTACAATAGATACATGTATAACAATTTTAATATGCAGTTAATTTTATAATGAAAAAAAAACAACCTTGTAAAAAAAAAATAAAGCTTAATTTTCAAAAAAATATTAATATTTGTTGTTGTATTGTTAAACACGACACCATCATGCAACATAACAAATACAGCAACATGTGCACAAAAATATTAGTTCTAAACATCAAGATTGTCATAAAAAAAGTCACACTAACCATTAGAGATTAAGAAATTGTGTTGAATATTATTTTTTAAAAAAAGGCTTGAGGGTTTATATATGATTGCTTATAACCCCGGGTTTGTCAATTCTTGCTTCATGCATTCATTTTATTTAAATTAGTTTTCAATAATGAACATATTTTATCAACACTGACAGTTATAGCGCCAATTCATTTAAGAAATTTTGCATTCTAAGTATTAATTGTTGAAAAAAATGTGGCTCAATTATACTGTCAATTATTATATATAGTGTAACATTATAATAAATGGAATTAAAAAATGTGCAAACAGAGAGAGTACACAGAAACATCCAATCAAGTTACAACATTGATAATAATTACAAACTTCTTCCTTATACAAAAGTTGGAAACAATTAAATACTACTGCACGAAATCACCTGATTTTGTGTTGATATGTTTCTCATTAGTACTTCACTGTTAACAGTCTATTCAGTATTTTTCTTGTTGATATTATTGTATTGTTACTTCTTTTTGAATATGCATCTTTTTAAAATGTCTTCCTTTACCACAAAATTGTCCACATTTTAAGTAAAAGTATATATAACTAAAAGAGTTTGTGTTAAAAGTATTTGTACATACAATCATTTACATGATGAACAAAATTAATGAGCCTCGTTCGGCGAAAACAAAACTTATGCATTTGCGTAAAGTGTCGTACCAGATTAGCCTGTACAGTCTGCAAAGGCTTATCAGGGACAACACTTTCCTCTGTAACTGTATTTTTCGTTTAACCCTTTGCATGCTGGGATATTTGTCGTCTGGTAAATTGGTGTCTGCTACATTTCAAAAATAAGCATTTCTACGATTTTTTTTTCAAAGAATACTATAAGAATAGCAAACAGTTTGGATCCTGATGAGACGCCACGTTCTGTGGCGTCTCCTCTGGATCCAAACTGTTTGCAAAGGCCTTCAAAATTCGGTTCAAGCACTGAAAGATTTAAACGAAGTCTCTACTCATTGAAATGTCCAGTCTCGGTGGAAAGTGTTGTCCCTGATTAACCTGTGCAAACTGCACAGGCTAATCTGGGACAATACTTTGAGCAAATGAATTAAGCCCAGTTTTCCAAGAATGTGGCTAAAATTCAAAGGGTAATCAATCAGAATCAGATATATTCCCAAATTCTTCAAAAAATGTTACTCTACATTATAAGGGTCTAGATCTCAACAAGTCTAAAAGCCCTCTAAAAACAAGAGTACCAAAGTATTTGAATTTGCATGTAGCAATGAGACACAATTGTGTCGCGTTCTAAGAAAACTGGACAAAATGCATGTGCGTAAAGTGTCATCCCAGATTAGCCTGTGCAGTCCGCACAGGTTAATCCGGGACAACAGTTTCCGCCTTAACTGGATTTTTGCTAAGAAGAGACATCATTTAAACGAAAAATTCCATAAAAGCGGAAATTGTCGTCCCTGATTAGCCTGTGCGGACTACAGTCAGGCTAATCTGGGATGACAATTTACGCACAAGCATTATGCCCAGTTTTCTCAGAACACGACACAATTTTCCCCATGACACATCGAAACAAAACCACGTAATTCCGTGCAGTGAAAACACTTTGGGTGACCTGCATGATGAATACAAAATACGACAACATTAACAATAACATTATATTAATAATTTGCCAAGCATATACGAGGAAACAACAAGCAAAACGGTGGGAAGAAAAAGCAACATTTTCGTAACACATGCACAAACAGAACATACATTCTTGTAATTACGTAACAACCTATGCAACTTTTTCACATAACCGTATCCATGGATACAATATACCTATCCAGTGTGAACAAACACAGCTCATACCTTCATTTCACTCGTTAATTTCATTTTTGCATGATCCACTCTACGTCTTACATCCTCAATTTCATGTTGCAAACGAGTGGCCTGCACTTTGAAGTTATTCTGAAGAGTGAATACAAACCACACGTAAAATTCCATGCATTTTTGCGACCAACTTACAATATCACTGCAAAGTCTACAGTTTGTTTCCAATCAAAATTTATGCATATTTCCATATTTGATCATTCGGCTTGAATTATTCACATTTTTCTTGTTGTTGTTTTACAAAAACAATTCTCTAGCATGTTACAAATATTGAAAAAAAAAATCCAAAAGTCAATGCATGCGATGTAGATCTATATTTCAACAGAAATGTAGACTAAGCATCGAGTCTACATGAGCTTAAACAGTGGAAACTTCAAAACCATATCGGCTTAAAACCATAAACCTCTCCTAACTCTGGACACATGTTTTTTGGCAGCATATACTTCAGTAGTTATAGAAATGATAATTTCATTATAAGAATAGCAGAAATAATGACCTAATAATATGGCAACTGTACATTATCAAGCAAACAATATAACAAGTAGGTACAACAAAATAAATTATAAGCTTTAGCAATATAATGTTTAAAATAGAATGTGGTCACTTTGAATTCACAATAAAAGGTTCAACATTTAGAGTTAAGGAAATAAAATTATATTACTGTTTGTTTTTTAAAGAGTATTAACTATTTAATACCAGTGTGCAAAAGTAAACACCTTCTGACATCAAGTGCTCTGTTATGCACATAAAAACATGAAAATACAGGAAATCATTAATACAAATGTTATCATAAATACAATAAAATATTATCCATTTTCAATAAAGAATGTAAATACTTTTAAAAACATAGAAATTTACAATAACCACTTCTTTAGATTAACCATTTACGTATACCTTCATTTAATACTTGAAATACAGTTAATGATTTTATCACACACAAATAACATTACAAAAAAACTTTTAAATGTCAAGGCATCATGCAGCACTGGGGTAAAAGCAGGCAAAGTTGGTTGAAATTTTTTTCACTACATTCAGCCTCTTTTGTGTAATAAGCAAATACCAAATTATGTAGGCGTTCACAAGCAAGCACCTAGCATTCTATCCAGTTTTCACAGATGATTTTTACATTTTCTCTAACTTACACAATGAAATGTTTCATTCATTTTTTTACATAAATATATTGATTATTTTAGTGAAGTGAACTAATTATTAATCAAATGTATCACAAATTCCTTTTTTTTTTATCAAGATAATAATAAAGAATGAACTTCAATAAGCAAATTTAGTTTTCAAATTGGAATTAAAAATTGTTGCAAATGTTTGGTTTTCTGTTTATTTTTGAACACTTTGTTCCTCAGTTATTCGTTTTTCAAGTATTATGCAATAGCAAGTTTATGGAACCACAATAAATTTCACATGTTTCAATTAATATGACAACCTAGGCTGAATAAAGTTTAATTTACCCATGATCCTATGTTTTAAAATTTATTAATTTAATTTCATACTAATTTGTTTTTCTCGAGAATTTTGAATTTTGTCACTGATCTATATTTCTACCAAATATGTAAATACATAAATTAAGAGGCAATGTTATACTATATTAATATACAATCAAAACATACAAGTAATTAATAGCAAATGAGGTGATGTATACATAAAAACCAATAAATTAGCAACCCATTACTCTGTATAATTACTACATCCGAAAAACAGATAAGTTAACCTGCTTTAAATCCATCACAAACAGCCAAACAAGAAAGTGATGCATAAGTTGACATATTCAATCACATTAATTATGACCAACAAAAAAACAACAATTGGGCCCCCACAGATGGGCCTAGTTTTAGCAAAGCAGGTACATATTTTGTTCAGCAGGACCTAGCTATAAATCATAGTCAATGATTCGTGTTATCTACATGCTGGTCTCATTCAAATCAGATCCTTTTCTTTTCGACAGTCAGACTGTTATGTTACATTTTCTTTTTGAGGCAAATTATTCCAACATAATTTATTCAAAAAATATTATTACATTAACATAGTTATTTAATCTGTAGGAAAATATGCAGATTTTTAAAACTTATTTCATTTAAAAACTGTCAAAATGCACCTAATTTAAAATATATTTTTTTTTATTTTGAAGAAAATCAAACTTCTATTACAGCATATGGAAATCTTCTACCGGTATTTAGAATGTTTCGAAACACAGTTTAACCCTTTGCATGGTGGGTAATTTGTCGTCTGCTAAAATGTTGTCTGCTGAATTTCTAAAATTAGCATTTTCTTCGATTTTTTTCAAAGAATACTATCAGAATAGCAAACCGTTTGGATCCTGATGAGACGCCACGTTCTGTGGCGTCTCATCTGGATCCAAACTGTTTGCAAATGCCTTCAAAATTCGGTTCCAGCACTCAAAGGGTTAATATGAGTAAAGGCAAAATATAGAACTGAGCCTCGCTCTGGGAAAATGAGGCTTGATGCATGTGCGTTAAGTATCGTCCCAGATTAGCCTGTGCAGTCTGCACAGTCTAATCAGGGACAATACTTTCCATCAAAACTGGATTTTCACTTAGAAGAAACTTCCTTTTAACGAAAAATACAATAAAAGCGGAAAGTGTTCTCCCTGATTAGCATGTGTGGACCGCACAGGCTAATCAGGACAACACTTTACGCACATGCATTAAACCCAGTCTTCCCAGAGCAAGGCTCAATTTTAAAAGAATCCAATTTTTATGAGACCATGCGTCCCCTAGCCAATGAAGTCTTCAATCAACATGTGTTTGTACCATTTTCCTATATGCCTGCAATTGTCTATCATAGAAAGACTGAAAAATGCAACAAAGAAAACAATAGATAAAGGCTTATCAATTAAAACGTGTGAAAAATTCAACAATGAAAATGATAGCTTATGAAATGCCTATAAATGAGAAAGACTGAAAATGAAATAAAAACAATAAATAAATTCAAACCAAAAGTTTTTGGCATTTATAATCTGAGACTATAGTTTATATGAATCAATTTTTTATTTTATTTAATCACTTGATCATCATAATCTTGTTATTTTTATCAATTTTTATAGCAAACAGTTTTAATTTAATCTACTACATCAAAAAAAAAATATGAGTTATTATTTCACTATCAAATGTTAAACTCAAAATACTGTTAGTATCAATAACTATAAATATAACTAATTCATCAAGTCTAATTTTGCAGCAACCAACATTTGTTTCAAGCAGAAAAACATAGTATCATGCTTTAATGTTATTTTTTCTCTATCTTTAGATGTAAACCAATCAATGCACAGCATAGGGTTACAGGGTCAAAAGTATTGTTAGACGGTTTTATCGAACTGAACATTCTTTCTAGGGTTAACACTTCTCATGGTATTAGGAATCAGAACACTTCGTACACTCGACTGGCTAGAGTCGTAATCCGAATCAAACTGATCGTTCTCCAGTTTTTGCCCCTTTTTTGCCTTCCCTATCAACCCCACTGGATACTGCTGTTTATTATATTTGGCTTTCTGATAAGTCTCACTAAACTCCTGTAATTCTCGAGTTGACATTTTTGCAGGTTTCTTAGAAAATGCCCGAGGCGATTTGGACTGACCAATAACATCTTTACTTGGGTAACTCTGAGCCAAAGGAGACTGAAAACTGGATACTCTTCCCCTTTGAGGTGACTTTCCCCGCTTTGGGGCAAAATTATTTGATGAAGGACCATTATCTTTATCTTTTGTTAGAATTTGTGGTTTCGTTACAAAAGTATTAGATGGTTTAATATTTTCTTGATATGCTGGTAAAGGTGAAATAGTAATAGACAGCAAGTTTTGTTGACCCCTATGCTGTGGTGACAATAAACCCCTGTGGGGTGACGTAACCCTTTGATAAGAATTATCCCCGCTTGGACGCATGTTTATGCCATTTTCGGAATCATCGTCAGCCTCAAAGGGGGAAAGAGTGGGGCCGTTGTTGGCAGGAGAATTGGAGAGAGAACGAGACGTTTGAAAAGTTGGACTCACCAGTGGTCTACCAGGGGAACCAACCTTGCCAGGAGATTTTAAATCGTTTAACTTGGTCGCTTTCTCTTTGGGACCTTCTAATGTGGCTAGTAAACGTTTATGTATAATGTCTAGTTCGTGTCGTAATCTGTTTGACTGTTCTTCCAAGGGGAGGGTCTTCTTTTTCTCGTCGAAGTAGCGCTTTTTCCACAAATCCCGTGCTAAAATTAGAAACAAAACTGTCAGATTTTTACTGGCGGCAAAATTTATTTTAAATTTAGTAAATTGAAGAAAAAAACAACAAGATGAACAAGAATTTCTGATGTGCTTCAATAAAATGACGGGTGTACAAAAAACAAGGGGACACTCCTTTATTTAATAAGGTTTAAACAAGAGTCCATTGTAACAAAGATATGCCTGTAATAAAAAAAAAATAGGTTTAGATTGGACAAAGTCTAATTTGATTTCTCTTATTTTACCTTTGACCTAAAATTGTGACCTTGACCTTCAACCTAAAGACTTGGTTAAAGTGTGCATTACTCAGTAAGCTTGTGAGTACATCANTTTTCACCTCGTTTATTTAGAAAATCAGTAAACTCCGAGACTAATAAATCCGGATCGCATCGCGAGTGAACACCTGATTTCAAATTATTTTCTAGTTCTTGAGCACCGTTTAAAATGTCGTGCACGAAATTATCCCTGTACTCTGATTTTCATTTAACGTATACGCGCTGATTATTTTACTGTTAGTAACCGGGTTGTTCGTGCTCAGAGCAAATGTCACTGGGGCATGATTTGAGAATTTCGTGAAATCGTGCACATTAAAATCGGTAAAATCGTGGAAGTTTTTGACTGATGTAAGCAAAATATCTACTGTACTTTCCCCATTATGGGTAAAACAAGTTCATTTGCCAACTCCTTTATCGCAAAAAGTCTATTGTTTGCAATTTTTATATTAGTAGATTTACATATGTCTAACAAATAATCACCAAATCTATTTGTACCAGGGTCACGGGCTGCCCTCTGAAGTGGACTATCTATTTCAAACAAATCAAAATCACCTAAGCATCTATCATTATCAATAAAATCAGCTTTGTATCCGGTTCTAGAATTTGAGTCCCCCGTGATAAATATTTTGCCTTTATTATTAAAAAAAGTTAATATCAGATTCTTATAGTTAAAAAATTTTGACGTCATACATATCATGCATTGGTGAATTTTCAGGTGGAATGTACATAACAGCTTAATAAATATCATATTCAATGTTGAAATGTGTTTTATCTATTTTAAGCCATAGTAAACAATCTATGTTATATCTAACTACTGTCAAGAGAAACTCCTTTGCGAATACTGTCTCTAATATATACAATAATACCGACGCTCGAACGTCTTGCTCTACGATGTTGGAAGCGTCTATACGAGTGTATGGGATTGCTGTAACCTTTAAAATCAGTTATAGAATTCTTGTTAGTCCAAGTCTCAATTAAACAGATAATGTCATGTTCGACCAAAAATGACAAAAGTTTGCTGTCAGCACGCTTTGTAGAAGATAGCCCTTCAATATTCCAAGAGACAACTTTTATGGTACTCTCACTGTTGTCCTATTCGACGTACAGCTGTTTGTTGATGAATAACCTCTCCACCTTAATACCCTCTGCTCGTGCCGCCTTCATAATCGGCACCAGGTTTCTCCGTTTCTCCATTACTTCCGGGGGATACTGTTCTGCGATCCCAAAAGGGGTTCCTTTTAACTGATTGGCTGCTTTCCGCACCCTGTCCTTATCTGGGAAAAAAACAAATTTGGCCACAATGGGTCTCACCTTGTGTTGTCAGAAATCCCCCACTCTGTGTGCTCTGTGAATCTTAATGTCCTCTTTTGCATTTTGAATAGGAGTTTGGTGACAATAAAGTCCAAAATTTTGTTCTCGCAAATTTTATTTATTTCTTCCGGGATTCTAAAAAACAGAAGATTGTCCCGCATACTTCGGCATTTCTGATCAGCTACCTCCGCCTGAAGTTTCGATTCCTTGGCGACATGTGCATCTTCTGTTGTTGTCATGTGTTTCAGATTTTTCAACAGAGTGTCCAACTGCTTTTTTTATTCGATATATCCTCCGCGGCACTTCCACTAAATTCTCACGATTTTTCTACTTCAGTGAGTCTGATTTCTATGTCACTAATCCGCTTGTTAACTTTATCTATTCGTATGTTCATGGCCGAAACACTTGATTGAATTTTCTCGAGTTGTGACAATTTATTGTCCATGGAATTTAAACGGTCTTGTATTGTCGCTAAAATGTCATGGTTAGGATAAATTTAACTCGTGAATTGCGACATAAAACTCTGCCCTTGATATGACGGTGTGCTCATTATAAATTGTCCCATGGGCGCATTTGGTATTTGCGAATAATTGAACAACTGACTTGCCTGTGCTTCTTACTGTCCACTTTGACCACTTTGAACATATCCTGGTGTACACGAAATATTTTGCGGCATTCTTGTTCTTGTTTTTCTTTGTTTGCCTTCTTTGCGTTCCTGTTTGCTGCTGTCTGACCGTTATCAGGCGATTGTTTTGACGGTTTACACGTTTTAGTCATCCGGCAGTATAAACACAATCAAAATAAAGTTATAAAAACTTTTTCTATGCACGTTTAAGCTTTTGAAAATTAAAAAATCCTGCTTTTTTGTAACACAAAAATTATTACCGCCATCTTCACGCATGCGCAATCGATTTCAAATAAATACAAGTGCAACGGTAGGCCAAAATGTGAATAAATGTTTAAGTATGTATGTTACATTATTTACACGAGTTAATACCATTTTAAGTCAACATGTATGTTCGCAATAGTTAACCAATACACGATATTGAACGATACATATTATATAATATCACATAACAATCTTGATATTGTACCATCGATCACATAGTTTTTTCAATAAACGAGTCTGCATCGACTTTCCAATTTCCAAACAGTGTAAATGCCTTGTGTACAGAAGAACATTATTCCACATTAAATACCATTTTACTGTCGTTTATTTTCTCGTACTACTTCTTAAGTTTATTCTTGTTGTTTGTTTATTGAGCAACTTTCAAAGTATATAAGATCCGAGAAAAAGTATTAATACAGATACAACATGAAATAAATAATTAAAAAAAACACACTTAAATAACAGTTAACAAGCAAATTTATTCTAAAATCAAATAAATTTTATACAATTGCTAATATGGGTATGCTGTATATTTGACCACTCGTTCATTAACAAAACGGAAATATTATGGTAATGCAAACTATTATGCGCATATTTGAGCATACGACACATTGATACAAGTTTACGTTTTGCAACTAATACGAGTACACGAGTCCGTATCGGCATACACTTAGTCGTTTTGAATGTTATTCAAGTGAATTGTATTAATGGAGCGTCTATACGATAGTTCAATATTTATATTTAACATTCATCGTTCACATTCTTGTCTTGGCTAAAAGTGAGCACATTTTGACATTGAACTCGTATATACTCACGTTAATTTGATACAAACAGCAAACACACATACATATTACACCTTAGAGGTATTGGTCCTTCTATATCTTTATGACCGGTTTCAGTCTGTAAAATGCGATAGAGAAACCTAAGAGTATATGGATGGGTCACTATTTTTTTGTATATTGACCGTTCGGGGGGTTACACATCACAAGGTTTGCAATGTTATAATATAAAATATAAAATTAATACAATATGCAATATATAATATATAATATTAATATTAAATAATATATAATATATAATATATAATATATAATATTGATATTAAATAATATATAATATATAATATATAATATATAATATATAATATATAATATATAATATATAATATATAATATATAATATATAATATATAATATATAATATNGAATAACCTGAAAAGTCCTCTAGTAGTTGTATACAAAGAAATGAACTGTTTAATAAAGAACTTAAATATTTCACATCGTATTATATACTTTGCATGCACGTTTATCTAAGAAATTAAAATTAAGTGTATTAAAATACAATACACTGTAGAGAGATTGCTGTTGTTCATTTCAATGAAACTAATGCGACTTTGCATATAACAGCAAGTCAAGATATGGTGTACATCTGAATTAGTCGTCCCATACGTTAGCTAGATAACTATCACTATTTAATGAGTCGTAACCACAGCATTCTTTATCGTTTCCATGGGTTTATCTTACCGATTTTAAGATTTATTTCGTCGTGGTCTTTACCGTTCTATTTGTCTTTGTTGAGCAAAGCCTGAGTGCAGTTGTATGGATGGTTAATATACGTGTTCATCTATATTACTATTTTACAACATTTGGCACTTAACTGTGATAATAAAACAACACAATCATTTTTTATTAAAATTTGGTGATATAGTGAGACTCGTTTTACTGATTTACCTACTGATCCGTTTTGTGAAAGGTGTGTGTTAAACTAGATGATAATTGTTACATATAACGCATTTGATTTAAACAATATGATACGTGAATTCATTTATTTTAACAGCTATAACTATTGTGTAAAGCCCGTCACTCTCATCTGTGTACATGTATTAATAGTATGCATGTTGACGATATGTCATTGTAATGTAAGACATCTGTGCATTTTCTTTGTTTAACTGGTTTGTGTTACCTAAAGGTTCGTCTATAATAGGGTTAATCATAGTCCTTCCTATAGTCCAATGCTATTACTTTAATGATGTTTTTATTTCGTTGCTTTTTAACATATGGCTACATAAGCATATTATCAACAAGTACCAACGTCTATATATATATATTTATAAATTGCCGCATAAGATCCTAATTGTCCGAGCGTTATTGTTGAATTACAATAATCTATAACAAATACAATATATCAAAGTGTGCCATTTGTAGTGTTTCCTTTATTTGTATACACATACACACATTATATTTATTTAAATTCAAGCCTGTACTTATTGTTGAGAGACTCGAATGTTCATGCTTTTATTAAAATAATGAATGGGGAAAAGTGTTGACGACAGTTTCCTTTCCTGTAAACAAGCTTTTACTATGCATAAGTAAGAATTTTGCAATTTACCTTTCATCGCACTTTGATACAACAATGATATAATGAAATGGTAAGTGATGCTTATATTTTAAGAATGCATTTAAATGTAAAGCATGTATTAATTATTATATTTAAATAAAATATATTTATGATGTATATATTCAATCAAAGCAAATAATGATTGTGTTAATATTGTCATAATACCGCATACAAAGAGAGAAAACGCTATAAAGTGGATATGTTAGTTATATATTTCATACAAAACACGCCGAGCAACTTCAAGTGCACTTTTTGTGATCAGACAAATACGCAATACGCGTTATGTGTTCTAATATATCGCGCTGTGCAACATAACTATTACATGGTGTCACTTATATGCAATGTAATACGTATAGGGTATAAAACGTCGGACAGCATTTAAAAAAAAAAGTAAAATGTTTCTACCACTACTAAATATTATTCATCACAACATAAAGTACAACCATTTTCGGCAACCGTTTTGCTTGATGTTAGATATTGCAGTTTCTAATAAAAGTCATCATGTTTTCGTTTAACAAAGCTATCAAACAAGTGATTATATACATTATACGACGCCCACTTTTGGAGTTAATTAATTAGTGTTCAATTACAAAAAAACACATCTCTGCAACAGCTTTCGATTACGCCGGAAAAGCGTTTAGCGATTTATGGATTATACAACGCCCACTTATAAAGTTAACACTTATTGTTTAATTATAAAACCTAAACAAATATCTTTTACAGCTCTCGGAGGCGCCGGTAAAGCAGAACAATCAACAAAATCGGCGTGCATGAACTTTACAAGAAGTGCTTTGTGAAAGCAACGGTGTTTAAAAAAACATACTAGTATTCCTTTTATATGTTTTGACTAATGATCAATACAAAATAATAATATCAATGTATGTGTGTAAGGAAACGTCCACAATAAATAGTTTAATCCAATAAAAAGCGCTATTAGAAAAGAGTGGTATACGTTCAAATAGATAGTGTACTATTGGTAGACTAAATATATATTCGCATGTCAATAAATTGCATGCTGCTGAATAAAGGTACCCCCTAATGTTCATAGCAAATTCGAGCTCTTTTTACTGTCATTGCAACACAATGCGTATATAAGCAGAAGCAGCTGTTTTTCTTTTTATTGTAATAAAAGCAGAGAGGTTATACCACAGGGAGTTTCATTAATATTTTTTTCTAAAGTTAAAATATAACTTGTGTATTTAGTTTAATCTCATAACACATTGACGTGGGGATGCTGAAATAAAAATTTCGGTCTATTGGTAGTGAACAGAGACGGATGAAGCATAACATTTCAAAAGCAGGATTGAACACAAAATAAATGTACCATACTTACATGGTAATAGCGTATATCGTTGTCTTAAAACGAAATACAAATCTGGTTTAATGCACATTGACACTTATTGGTCTTATCCTCCCAAGAAACATATTTGCTGAACATAATCAGAAGGTGAAGCGCCATATAATCGTACAATAAACTTCTCTTGTGAAATAATATAATAATTATACACACATGTTTTCCTTATAAAACTTGTAGGTTATAACATAAGTTAAAACCATACCCTTAATGTTTTATGATAAGCCACAAGGCTCGCGTTTTAAAGTGCTTTGATGTTAAGGAGTCTGTGAAGCAAAGATTAACCAAACTGATGTAAGTTAAATAACAAACATATGCATACATACTTTATTGAAAGAGACATACATGTCTCTAAAACATGCTTCTTTTTAGTTGTGTGTAGGATTTTGCTCATAAGGAACCCAAAACCATAACCTTATTTGAAAACCATTAAATAATTAAGTATACTGTAATAATGAATAGAAAGACGTCCTTATGTTTTGCCCATTTTTAAGTAACATACTTATCTAAATTAAATAGAAAGTCAGAAAACACAACTTAATGTGTGTAGCGTAAGAATTAGCTTCGCATAAGCATACCCTGCAATAAGTTAGTCCGTCTTTTGCTTTAAATCCTGTATTATAATCAGAAATACTGCAGAATTTAACTAAATTAAGGGAAACTTAATACACGACATCATGATGGTTATGGGTTATCTTTTATTTTAGACAAGGGCCACTGATACTAAAATAATCATGTAAGTGTAAATCAAGTAGGATCATATGAGGTTGTCAAGAAAAATGAGGGAACGTATTATTAATGCATAACATGAATTGTCAACGTGTATTGGTCGTTCCCGTGGAGATCTATTCGGATAATATTACTTGTATTATTTAAATCGGAATGGAATGTGCAAAATTGGGATTGAGAGTCACAATGACGCACATCACATGTTAATATGTTTTTATTGTATAAGGAAAATCGTCAATATCACAACGTTTAATTTACTCCAGCAACGACTGTGGTTCATGCAACTACTGAGCTACTATATACATGTTGGAAAAAAGCGGAGTGTAAGTATTTCCAAATTCTTTATATTTTGCGTATTGAATTGAGCAGGGTTAAGTGTTTTCTTTGAGAGCCTCAGTGAGAAGGACTTTGTGAACTCCTACCTTCCTAGCTGCTTACTTTTCAAGAAATGCGCTAGAATGTGATCAAATATCAAACAAAATTCACCACTCTCTCAGTCAAACTCTAATTACACAGGATTTAGACCAAAGATAAATATGAACAACATTATATTGAAATCTTTAAGCATATATCTTCAGTTATTCCAAATTACAGCATCCCACATGAACATACACATGTTTTATCAACGATTAAATTCGAGTGGGGTTTGAAAAACGCCTCACGACAACTGCCGTGGCTAATTATTAGATGGTCATGCCAACGGCTACGAAAATAAAAGTATGCTCATGCCATCGGCTAAGACAATGGAAAATGGCATGATGAGATGTGGACGTTACTCCTTTACCATATTCGATAGAACTATCTGATATTTTGATTGCAAAAACAGTTTTAAGATTTTCATTCGTATTTTGAAACAAAATGTGATGGGTGAGTGGATTTCTTGTTTAATAATTCATACTTTGACATTATTGAAACAAGTCCTTAACACGCAATATGTCACCAAATTATGTAGAGTACTCTTGGCTCTCGCTATGCCGAAGTTAGATATATCGAAGTAATGGACATTTCTAAAATAAAAGTTCATTCCCTTCTCAAATTTGAGATACAATGTTTTTCTTAATTGAAACGCATGAATGCATTTACAAACTTTAAGATAGCGACATGCAGGTTGAAAGTATTGTTGGAATCTCCTACTGGAGAGCTTTCATAATCGTTTTTCACCTGTATCTAGTTATAACTAGTCAGAAGTGTGCATCTTATGAATCGGGTTACTCGAATATATTTTATCTCGAAATAATTTATATGGTTTATTCCACTGTACTTCGACAGAGATTGTCAAATGTGTGTGGCATGCGTTTTACTTTATGATTGCCTTCTATCATTTTCCTAAAATAGCGATAATTATGGCAAAACTCGTATTACGAGTTAATTTTTTATCTATATCGGTTGCAGTTTTCTTTCAATATAGTTATATTTGGAATTTAAGGACCATGGACAATGCATATGTGATTTGTCTCGGTACGACTGAACATAGTTGAAACTGTATAGAACTCACACATTCAAATACATTAACAAGTTGAACGTTTAATTAACACGCACACACGGAATCCGGATAGCGCCATCTATAATCTCACCCTTCTTTCATCTAGGGTGACACACGACACACGAAGCGATACACGATATTTTGCGCGACACACGTAGCGACACTCGATATTTTGCGCGATAATCAAAGCGACACACGATATTTTGCGCGGCACACGAAGCACAATAAAAGAAGGGCGAGATTAAAGATGGCAATATCCGGATTCCTTATCTGCGAGATAATTAAACGTTCAACTTGTTAATTTATTTGAATGTTTGAGTTCTATACAGTTTCAACTATTTTCAGTCGTTGCGCAACAACATTATCCATGGTCTTTAAATTCCAAATAGAACATCATGTGGGATGCTGTAATTTGGAATAACCGAAGACAAATGATTAAATATTTCAATAAAATGTTGCTCATATTTGTCTTTGGTCTAAATCATATGTAATTAGAGTTTGACTGAGAGAGTGGTGAATTGTGTTTGATATTTGACCACATTCTAACGCATTTCTTGAAAAGTTAGCAGTTCGGAAGGAAGGGATTACGTTCACAAAGTCATTCTTACTTAGGCTCTCAAAGAACACACTCAACCCTGCTCAATTCAATACGTAAAATATAAAGAATGTGGAAGTAATTACACTCCAGTTTTTACCGGCATGTATATAGTAGCTCATTCGTTGCATGAACCACAGTCGTTGCTGGAGTCGATTGAACGGTGTGAATATATAGTGTCCTTGAATAATATATTAAAAAAAATAGTCAGTGTTTACCCACAGTCATAATAAAAAGTGGTTACCCATTTATTTCCATGAGAGTGTACTATGATCGGCGTCTGTTTTCTACGTTTACAACGTTGTCTAAGTTAGCATCACTCTGACGCGGTATTGACTTATACGCGTATATATAGTATATGTTACTAATTATATTTGCTCTTGCAACTTAAACTCTATTGTTTAGCTATCCGGTCTGTGCATGAACGAAAACACCTGTATCTGTATTAAAATACATATGTAGCCATGTATCCAACAATTCAGCAAGGGTACTTCTCTTCACCCCAATGCCAGACACAATTATACATAATCAACATGGCATGCCGTATCAGCTTATTGAGTAATTTTTAATGTAATGTTCACCGTTTCAAACTAAGTCGACGAACGCTAATGCGCTTCTTAATTGCTGAGGCTATAGTTCCACAATAACGAATCGACAGCAAAGCTCTAGCTATTCTGATTACACATCAGTATTATGAACATACACATTGATATTGTAGGCTGTGTGGTCGAATCTATCTCATAATCTTTTGTTTCCATTTAGAATGTCAATCTATTAGGTCAGCGACATTTTACTCAATATTCGAGATTATTAAATACTTATTAAATTGTCTAAAACCAAATGCAGTCTAAAGTCTTCAATCAAATACGAACATCCGTATAATCTACACAGGTTTTCTGTTTTCGAATCATGGAAGTATTCTCAGTCGAGTTAGGCATTTATCGTTATGGCTCGAAAGAGGACATTTTTTTCTTAACGTCAACGTCATATATTGACATAACGTTGTTTTGCGGGAAACACAACTGCAAAACAACACAACAGTTCGTGATTTATTTTGGTATTAAACAAATTAGATGCAAACTTGTTATCAAAAAACAATTCTAGCGTAATAGTATCCCTCTATAAATAACCACGATATAATATTAAATCTTCGATAACATTAAATATGTGATTTAATATGACGAGTATTTCTCAAGCACTAGTCATACACTGTTTGGAAAAGGCAAGTTACTTTCAACATCATGCAATAAAGAAATTGGTATACAATTGAGATTAGAAGAGCTTTGGTTTGCGAATATGCAAACAAGTAAGTCCATTTAGGGAACTAGACTAGCGCAACCTTTGTCCAAAATGGGTTTTTCGTGAAATGGTACGGTTCATTAACGTCTAAGACGCCATTAGCTAAAAGGTCATAAATACATATCGTCTGCCTTTAAGATGATCAAATTGGTAATGAATCGAGCATCAGATACCTGTAATGACGAAACGATTATGTCAGTTCTTAAAATGTGGGTTGCAAGCCTAGATTTAGAATTGTTTCTAAGTTACTTATTGAGTTGTAAATAAAACAAGATGTTAAGAATGTTATAAGTTGTGTAAATGTATATGGTTTATCTAAATGTTTATGGCATGTAAATGTATGCATTTGTGTAAATGATTGCTAGGTTTTACGTCTTCGCTGAGTTTAAAAACCGCTTAAGTCAATTGTTCCGCGCGTTTTTGTTCTTGTTTTTATTCGGACGAGGGGGAGAGGAGGTTCATGACACATTTGCAATTCATGTATATACTTGAGTTTGTTAGAAATTATACTCAGATTGTCTGTTAAAAATGGTAGGAGTTTATAAAATAAAACAAACAAATACACATCTGGAGCAGACACGAACTCAAGCAGCTTTGCAATTATTTATTTAACTAGAATTGCATCAAGAAAGGCTAATTATATTTCTCGAAAATAAATGATTTTTTTATTTCGACGTTCTTAACGATAATATCGGGAACGAATTTTAACCGGTTTTAAAACAAACAATTGATTTACATAACATGAAAATCAATTTTGGCTTAAGACTCACTTGATTAAACGCTTTACTGTGTGCACTAAATAAATAGACATTTCGAAACTTAGACGGGCAAACAGTCTAAATTTATTTAATGAATTGTTTGAGCAGTTGGCATGATAACTAAATGCAATTGATATTAATAAAAATGGTGCATTGTAATATTTAAATGCAAAATATCATGAAGTGTATCGTTAATTTCTCTGCTGATTTCCATAAACTGTTTGATTTAGGTATATTGTGTATTCATAAAATTATTTGAAACGCTTATAATGATAACACTCCAATAATGCAGTTGTGCTTAAATTAAAAAAACACAAATGTATTGATAAAACGCTATATAGATTTTCTATTTACCCCCCCCCCTCCCCATTTCCATCCCTTATTCTAATGATATCGGCCCTCCTCATTGCAACATGACTTTAACCAGTCCACTCGGAAAAAACATCAAGAAGTGCAGGAGAGTCAATGTTTTTCAATTTTTAGAACTTTTATTTTATTTTCAGAATAATTTGCTGTATATTAATGACTATTTAGACGATCATTTTTATATGATTTCAGGTTTTGATTGGAAAGTAGGTCTTGTTAAATCATGGGTGATGATGTGATTTTAAAATTATTTTAGACATAATTGTGTAGTTTGTTGGTTTATTAGTAGGTTTATAAAATAGTTTATAATCCGCTTATTTGTGAAAAATGAATTTAACAATATTTACAGAAGAATATGAGCAAGAGATTTTTTTCCATAAGGAAACCGTTTATCGAACAAGCACATGCGCATAGTAACAAACCTTAGCAACCAATCAGAAGGGCCGATATGATAAGAAACTGTGTACGTGATACAAATTACTACAGGGAGCTAAGTCTAGCAAATTGTTTTACAAAATATTGCTTATTTTAATCCAGTTTTTGTTGTTATGCCCTAGAACATATGTTTAACTGTAGATTAACACATAACGAAGGTAAGTTTTTAATATTTTCACTTAAAATATTAAGATGTTTTCATTAAGAGGGCCGACACCACGGGTACACATAATACTCAAACATTATGTAAGAGTATTTTGATTCTGAAACACACACTCATTTTTTAATACAATAATACAGTTCAACGCTATAAATCTTTACCGTTAAAGTGAATTGACAAGTTAAGGAAGCTTGTTAGACTATTTAAGCCATAAGGTTTATTTTACAGTACTAATCATGGAAACCCCAGCTTTGGGGACATTTCCGTCAAACCGTACATTTTATGGTACCATAATAGTTTGCGAAACAATGGTGTCATTTGAATACGTCTACTATAGGCTTCAGTATTCCATGATACTGAGTAACATCAACACATGCCACCAGTGGAACAACTTAGCAAGTTTAAATACTATACACGTGCCTTGTTTTGAGCAAAAAAAGTGTCTGATAACAGAATATAGAAATCACTTTGTTCTTTCCCAGAATGAAACATTATATTACGGACTGCACAATTCAACTTAGATTCGACAAAAGCTCGTCCGTTTTACACGTTAAACGGTACAAATATTACGGGTGAATGTGCCCAGTGTAGATTAAACTATCTATACTGCATTCATGTTGTGAATTATCATTAAATATCTCTTGCTTTTATTAAGACACTCATTTCTCCGCTGTTAAAGCCTTTCTGTGTTCATTCATTATACGCAACGAGCATTGACACTAGTGTCCTTTATAATATGTCTCCTGCGATTTATAAGAAGATTTGTAAGAAGATTGTGAATTGCTCTATTATGAGATGTCGTTGACAGCAGGCGTAATCTGAGTTAAGAACTTACATGTAAGTGAGATTTTAACAGCATGCCAAACGATACGCAAACCTACATCGTGTGGCCATTATGATCTAGGGATTAAGACAAACCACAACTTAAAACAGTTAAACAGAAAAAAACGACGTACAGCATAATTGCTTTTCTTATTTTTCAATTGAGATCACGCCATTGAACGCACGGTTTTGAATCAAATACACAAAACAAAAATGTAGCATTACACACATCGTATCGGCGATTTTGTAACATTGCAATATAAATTGCATTTTGTTCCACATGCTCTGTGAAATCATTTGGAAGCGAGTTCTTTTGTGTATAATACAACGTGCAATACAGCATCAATCAATACATCCAGCTGTATACTTATTCAAAAGATACTTATCGCTGTTAACGTGAGAGAAACTCTATACATTCGATTTCTTGTTTCTTTTCCATAATGCTTGTTCTTGGCATGATATAAATTATTATTAACTCAAGAATAAATTGTGAATTGTGTCTCCTTCTATTATGTTATTTCTGGACAGAACGCACTTCTGCGTATTTAATTAATTTTCACTTGCCAGGGGATATGCACATTAAACACAATAGTTGTATCTTATGTACTTCTTACTTTTCAACTTACATGGATGCATTATATACTGTCACACAATGCGTCTTTTGTATTTCATACACCTGCAACTTCTGTTACAAATTCGATTTCTTTTAAACTTACGTTGTAAATGAACTTACTTAATAAAACTAATTTAATATAAAAACAATGTGAATAAAAAAAAACTCAAAATGTTTAAGTTAGCTTACTTTCCATTATAATGCGTCATAGTTTTAATTAAATGATTAAATGTTTTATGGTTTTAAAATATAAATTTTCGTATGATTTACGGAAACAATTTTCCATTGCTTATTTTGTTTAAAAAAAAATCCTTTACTTGTAATGTTTGCCTATACGTTGTGTCTAGATTATCTTTGACACTTACGGTACGTCATATTAAAATGGATTATAACATCACACGCATATAACCATTCAACACCATACGACTTTTAAATTTTGTATTGCTAGTTTGCATTACAAAGTAAACATAATAACAGCTGTATATAAAGAGCCATTAACATACAATTAAGAAATTGTTTAATATAGGTAGTAGGTCTTTATTGTACCCTGGTATTTTAATCTTTTTTTAAAAATAATAAAATTTAATTCAATAAAATACAACATATAAAATGTTTTGCAAAATACATCGACGTTACCTGAACTAGTATATTACTAATGAAGTGGTAATACGTGTGATTGAAAATACTGTAACGGTTTAAACAAACTAATATCGAATGTAAACCATTGTTAGTTGGTGCGATGTGTTCATTGATTGCACTTCAACACTTTCAACTCACATTTTAAAATATCCTGTTAGTTGGTGCGATATTTTACGCTTATGTTTTAATCGTGAAAACAAGCGACATCAGTTCTCTTTAGTGTTAACGTGAATATATTTGATCTTCATGAAAACATCAAAACAGCTAAAAGCTTGATGAATAAAACAAAAAAGTTCAGACGAAGCGATACAAGAAGACACCACGTTATGTTTCATCAATTAACAGCTCATTTTCGCCTGTACACTAGACAATTTGATTACGTACAATAGCATGTCCTTTTTACGGAAATTCCCCCGTTTCTCTGCATATGTATTCTGCAAGAGAACGAAGCTGAGCCAGAAGTCTATTCCAGCATACCAGAAAGCAAACAGGGAGGTGATGAAGCAGATGAAAGAGGCCAAGGAGAAGTTGATTGAGGAGAAATGTATCAACATTGACAAAGAAATGACTACAGGCAGCATTAAGAATGCCTACAGCACCCCCAAGACCCTTACAACGACAAGTCAGCCCAACTCGAGTGTTATAGAAGACGCTTACGGGAACCTCCTCGCAGACCTGAACAGGTGGAGTGAATACTACAGCGACCTCTACAACTACCCCCTTCAACCATACCCAAGTCTCCTTCAGAATGATTCCTGGTCAGAAGCGGACCACGAAAGTCCGTCCGTACTAAAGGCAGAAATGGAGATCGCAGTGATATTGACTTTTTACTTAATGAACCAAAATCAACTGGATGGGCCATTATGTGAAACATTTAACTTAATCAATGTGTACATAAGATAACCCTATGACTTTCACCGTTTACCAAACAATCCGACAGCCATCATGTTAATGGTAAAAAAATACAATAATATATTCTCATTTGTTTACTTATATTGTATTAACAGTTTAGTATATATCAACATGTGTATGCATATACTGCTCATTGCAATCCAATACATATACATTAAATGCCCTTCCGATGTTCAGTAGAGAATTTAAAGAAATATAAATGTAAAGATGAAATATCGATTCGGCATCGAATCGACACGATTATCAAGATCGTGTCCCCTAAATTAGTAAGTTATGTTGCGAAACGATGCGACTTTTTGAGATCGCGTTAGTAACATAACTTCAGTTTACTTGCAAAAAATCAACTGCGATCATCACAATCAATAAGATGTGTGACGCTGTGACATGATATAACGCGTTCCGATGCGATTTTTTTAAATACATGCAAGAAAAGCGTACTTTATATTGATCACTGTGTAATGAGAACATGATTAATAATTTTAGTTGTAATGTTTTATGTGAATGTAATAACCTTGTTAACAACAAAATTATTTTCTATGCCAAAATACTGTGATAACAGAACACATATTTATATCCTTATGATGTTTTCCTCTATGTATGAAATTTGTTTGTTTTTATGTTTATGGATGCAATAATATTGTTTTTTGTTTGATGAATCGCGAAGAGCATGCGCTGATTACAAACAATGACAGGTTATAAATCAGGTTTTGACAACAATCTAGATTGCAGGAACACGCGTACTGTATTTACTTATTGGGTTCCGTTAAAACACTTCACCCTCACAACCAAGTCGTTTACCAATGTCGATATAAAACTGTGTATACTATTTTATTAATGTATGCATTTGTTCCTAAAGACAATATTGTGTAACTAAATGTTAATACATGTTGATGTACATTTATTTTAAGACAGAAACTACAATGCATCTAGAAAATGTACGTGCCTAATTAGGGGGATTCAGACCACAAATTGGTGATTTATATTTAAGATTAAAAACATATGTGCTTGGCCTGAATACCAATACAATACAAGTTGTATGAAGTACGGTTATCACCTAAACTGTTTGTTTTACAATATTCTACTTATTGTATTGAACAAATGTTGACCCATTACTATGTCAGTTATGTCTCAGGTCTGATCCCGCGTATAGCGATTATATTTTGGTCGACATTCCATTGTTTGTTATGCAATTTTCATATCAAAGTGCATGTAATCATACATTATATCTTTAGTTATTATTTGTTATAATATTATCAGTGTACGTGAAATAAATTTCAGAACAGCCTGTGTATGAGCTTTACGAGTAAAGTTCTGCAATAAAACAATTCGAATGTTTTAAATTGTGTTGAATTTAACATTAAAGACACAATCACACGAATTGTCCAAAACACGTATTGCCAGTATACTGATAAACATAGTTTAGTTATTTTGCAACCGGGATAACCTCTGAATAATTTTATCACGTGTTCCCTTTTTCCCAATTTGCGCTTTTTTAACGTTCAATGCAAGACGAAAACTCAATATCTTGCGCAATGTAAAAAAGGTAAATGTTTGATATTACAAGAATGGCAAGCATAGAGGGTTTGCCTAAAGATAGTCGACAGTATTTATATGCACATTTAACTTTCGTTTACTAACTTAGAAAAAAAAGATATTGATTTCATACTATTGTAATAACAATACAAAATAAGCATAAAGTCTTACTCAGACGTTCGCTGAAGTCAATTATCAGAGCTGCTTTCTTTTCTTAATGCGGTCGGCTTGAAACGAAAGCAAACAGGTTTTTCATAAGACCTAGCTATGGGATAGTCAATTGTCAATTTGATATGCAACCAAAACATATGATACACCTCTTATAATGAAAGATAACATTTAACCGTTTCCAGGTCGATTCCTAGAATTCAAGCAAATACAACTTCAAGATAAAGGTAAAGGTAACTTGAAACAATAATTGTATACAAAAAGATATTTTTGTTAAAGGGCTCGGGAAATTGTTGAGGAAATAATCAGCTGTTATAAGATATTTCAAATTATCCGGAATATGTCGTGAGCGGAACTAGTGTTGCTCAAAACATGCATTTATTTGGCATGGTAATGATAAGAGTCACGAGACATATCGATGTATGTTCCATTTATCCAGACAAACGCAGCACACAATCAATAATTTCCGCGATATTTAAAGCCAGTGACAGGCTTTACAAAAGAAATTTCTTAAACGCATAACGACTTTTTGTCATGCAAGCACGTTCCTGATCGACTGTTATTTCAAACAAAGAAGAATGTTTCAATGGTATGGGGCTAATTTCTACATAAACATGTATGCGCACATATAGAATCAATCTTGCAAACATTGATCATCGAACATCGACATTACTTATATCAAATGATACGTGCAATCGGATGCAATTACATGTATTTATTGTTGATTTGCCTCTTTTTATGATTTTTAATTCATGTAAGAACAGATTACAATGTATGCTCCTGGTGAAACTCTATATTTCAATTATTTCATTTCCTACATCGGACCAATGTTTTTGCGAATGTAATACGAACCGGTATTCTGTTATAAAGTGAATAATCTGTATATACATGTGAATACATTATATTACCAGTCATGTTGTTTCACATATGAGCGTGTTTCAGCAATATTTTAATGTCATGTGTTTATCTTAATTACATTTTCAGATATTTATGTTTGCCGAATCACTCATCACAATTAAATATTGTGTTTGTGTATTATAGCTTGATGTAAAATCCACTTCATTCCAGAGCAATGACCCTTGTGTCGACACTTGCCTATTGCTAACAGAATATTGCAATTAAAAGATGCCAACATTAGATGATAATGTTCGCAAACATGTTGTGGGTATACTTAATGTTGTATGTCATTATTTCCTGCCGTCAATATACAATAGTATATGTTTGTTGATATACATATATAAGTAAATGTTGTATATTTACAACGCCAGACAAGTAACATATTTGATTAAATAAGGTTGTCAAATGTATTACTGTCAGACATGATGTTCGTTTCATTCATATCCTAAATTGGCGTATATTATAAAGCAGACAGACATCGCGTAAAGAGATTTGACGTATTTAACAATAGTAAACAATCGGGATGATTTAATGTCGTGCCATAGTATGTCGACTTGCTGGATACAGGTACATGTATTTTGTCTTCCCTAGTTCAAATTCTGCAATATTGTTTTTTGTTTACCTTTCAGAAAAAATCATCCTAAAAACGAATAAGCTACGATCCGTAACGATGTGTTTATTCTCCTACACATGACATTTTCGTATACACGATTGTGTTGTTCTTGTTGATGTTGCTTCTGTTTCTTGATACTCTTCCTATTTTTCTCTGCATCTTTTATGTACCAATTAATAAAAGCATTGAATTAATTTACGACGTTAAAATAGCAGTCTTAGATAAATTACAATTATCATATGTGTGCACTAGTTTATATGTATGGTACCTACTTGTACTTAAAGCAATGTGGAACACATATGTAGTGGTTGTTTAAATATATTTAAAGCGTACACTAAATTCACGTCTATAAAATATTTACAAAGAACTGTACTATGAAATGCTATGCAAAAAATAGTTTTTACTTGTCAATACTACGATTCTTTATCCATTCTACGACGATTCGAATTGTGTTGTCGATCTGTTCATTATTTCTGGAGGTTTCCAAGCAATCTGTCAATCTGTATTAAAAAATGATGTACAGTTGGCTTGTTTGACAAATTATATTTTTTCACGATCAGATAGATGACTTAGAAAGTGTGTTATTTTAACAACGTATGCCTTTTGCTAGTATAACCAGAAATACGCGAGTTGTAGCAAATAAACATACCCATAACAAATTACCGTGCCATTTTACAATTTATTTGATAATGTATAAATGCGTTTGATTAGTTTTCAAAAATATACAGTTTTGAATTAAACAAAACACTTCACATTTAAATATCTTAATTAAATTTAATTAGTGTTTGGTCGCATTTGCTGTCTTCTTAAATAAGTCGCGTACAGTTCAATAATAGCTCAAAACAACTTGATCATTTTTTCTCATGAAAAATATACAAAACAGTTGAATAAATTCGTTGTTCATCATTAGATCATATTAGTATACGGTTTTATATTAACACACTCAGTTACTATTAAACAGGACAGGAATACCAATGTATTTAGCTCATTTAATTAAAATATGAGTTATGGTTATGTACTTACAACGAATAGAATTTAAAATATTAAAGCTTTGATATGGCATGTAAGTGAATATCAACCGGAAAAAAGGTTATGTCCCATAACACATTATCAGTGTTGTTTTAACATGGCTTAGTCGACAAGTAAGGTAATCCGTCCGAAGATGATACACCACATACACGTTTGGATGTCAATTTTGTAATTAGTTGCATTCTCACACTACTTGCACTAGCGTGTTATATTTATCATTAATATATATTAAACTTAAAGTCATATTATTATTTTTAATAAAATATTAAATGCTTATATATACAATTTGTTTTCAATTGCTTTTACATGTATATATTATGACTAAAAATTCATATAACATAATCAAGAATACTTCTGATACTAGTTGTCATAGATCATAAAGCAATTATGAGATATATGAATTATATAATAAACAGTAAGCCTTCCCTGCAATAAATGCATGTCAATTCTTAATTAATGCAAACACTTATTTGGTCGTTAATTTCTAATTATAAAAAAATATATGTTATTTTTTAGAATTTTAAAGCTCGATGTTATTATATAAAATTTTCAGAAATATTTAAAAAATACCCACTATTACACAATGCTTATTACATATGTTGATACAAGGTAAATTTATATCAGAAACAATTGTCGGTAAACAAGTTAATAATCATACTGGTCTGGGTAGGTTTTTATAACAAATAGAAGTGCTGAAAAGCCAAAATGACAAACCTACTGCAATACATTTCTCGATTCATTAACATGGCCATTCGTACAAGTCCAAGGGTTTGTCAATACGTTTTGTAGTTATTGTACTTTTCATTTAACGTATCAAATGATTTCAACCGCAGTGCATAGCAAGCCTTGTCGTATTAATCGCGTGAATATGACCACTTTTAATATGTGTCTGCACACTTCAAGTGAATTATCACTTTTATATTTAATATCTAAATCTATAAATACGACAGGGCAACCATCACAAATAGTGTTTTTTAAGTATAACATGTGAACATGTAACATCCTCTTATGTAGCTAAAGTGCTATAATGATCTGCGTTTGTGATTGCGTAACTATTTTAATCAATATCTGAAACATCTTTGAGTGTTCTCATGGCGAAAATGTTCTCACTATTTCACCTTTTAGTGCATGTCCCACATAAATGAAGATCCATATCGGCGAATAATATATTACAATATTAAGTTATGGATAACACGTGTTGCATACACTACTACAAATTATATCTTGATGTCAGGCGAGATGATTATGTTGCTCATAAAGTCATATTCTTTCCCTTAAAGTGTGTGGATTTCAGTGCTATAATACCATAGGGAGATATGTGTTTCACAGCGTTAAATTCAAAGCATGAAAACAACACTCGAGATTAGCATGCCATTTCGCAATTCATTATTAGATAACACACATTAATATGTAACGCACGTTCTTACTTATTAAATAAAGTATTTCTCTTGAAAGTTATGTTTTTCATATGCAGCAAACAGCTGTTAATAACCTTGTCATGACAGGTAAAGATAATTGATTGCAGTACATTCGTCTTGTTTAATGATATGTTACTTCCGTGATATAAATTACTTTGTATATGTTCTGACATCGAATTGCAGATGTCTCCACTGCAGCCGGAAATTGCCAATAGCCCAAACGGCATCGACTTGAGGGCCTGATTTGACAGTTGTTGATTACATATGTTAATGATACATCTCCGTTCATTTTATCATTGATTCTCAGAAAAAAATTACGAATACTGGTGAGGATTTAACAGACTAAAGTACAATTATAGTGCTGTATTATATTTATAACATTGTGAATTCATGTAATGTAAGATTGCACGAACTAAATTATATTAATCTCATATCCATATCAAATATATAATAACATTTTCCATTTGTCTAACCTTGATCTTAAGCTTCAGTTCTTGGTTTATGTTAGATTCAGCTCAACTGAGCACAATGTGTTAATTAGGAGCTTTACAGCCCCTATAACGCTCAAAATCAACGAATATTTCATAAAATATTTCGTAAAATAAAGTTAACACATAAACAATCCTTATAGAAATACCCAAAATGTCAACGCTAGATGTGGTCTGGTAACGTAGATTTAACAAGATATAAAATGCTTATTTGTATTTGTTTGTGGCACACTATATTCCATTTTACTTTCCAGCAACGATATCTTTTTATACGACACACAAACACTCAATTGGTACATACACCCGTGTTAAATATATTGTACCACAAAATATGTTACGAAAGTTTCGTTGACTTTGAGCGTTATAGGGGTTTAAATGATAACGTGATATCGTTCGTCAGTGTGTGTCAGTGTGTGCATGTGTTCCAAATCACGCCCAATGATTCACATACTATGTTGACTTATATGCCGAAGCGTGAAAACATGTATACCTGTTTGGAGGCCCTCTCTACAGTATGTTCAAACCCTGGCCCGATTTTGAAAAGGACTTGTTTTTAAACCGCAAGGCCCAGAGGTTTGTTGTTTTGTCTTTACACCGTAATGTGTAAACTCAATATGTTTAAGAACACCTTACTTTCCATTAAAAACGATACAGCGTTGTAATTTAATGATGATTGTCTTCTCGTGTAATTGATGTTTATTAAATGCGGTACGATAGTTAAATACACTTTTTATTATGATTAACGGGACCAAACCCATGACTTTATTTTGTTTTTGTTTTTAAATTAATTTACTTTACTTGAAATGCTTGCCTATTGGTTGATTCTTGATTATCATTTGTCACTCATGATACGTAATATTTAGATGGATTAAAACAGTACACGCATGTTATCATTCCATACCATTAGGCGGTTTATTTGTGTATTGACAATTCGTAAAAGTAGTAGAAATAATTCCAACAGTAAATGAAGAGCAATTAAGTGAAAAAAAGGAATTATGTAATACTGTAAGTAGCTTCTTAATGCTAGGCAATAGTTACTGTTTATGAAACATGAATACAATTTTATGTCATCCAATAAAATACGAAATATAGAAGGTTAAATAAAACACACCATTGTTAAGTTAAGTAATATATTAATAGCTCATAGTTATTAAAAGACGGCGTATGCTTTTGAAAACATTTATTTTATAGATTTGATAAACCGATATTGTATGCAAACTAGTGTTAATTGGTGCGATGCGTTAAGTGATGACAATTCGACACTTTAAATTTACATTTTAAAATGTGTTGGGACATGGTGCGATATATTACGCTTATGGCATAATCCCCAAAACATGTGGCATCAAACTCTTTAGTGTTAACGTGAGTATATATGATCTTTCTAAAAACATAAAAATGGTTAAAAAGTTAATGAAATAAAAACAAGTTCAGATGAAGTGATAAAAGGACATCAACGTAATTAAATGTTGTATCAAGTAATAGGTCATTTTCGCCGTCATATTAGAAAACTCAAATACGTACAGAAAATATGTTCACTTTAGGGATATTCCCACTATTATGATCATAATTATTTTACGTGTAAATGAATCGGCTTAAGCTTGGTTGTTTTGAATTTCATTAAAGTAAACATTTGATTTATGGTACCATTATATACCATTTAATATTGTTTATTAAACATTCCGTGTGAAAAGTATGCATTGGTTTAAAATTGAAAACATACCATTTGAAATTGAAATCGTATGTACTCCCTTGACAGATTTTGAAAATTGACAGTATGCATTAGTAATAGATCCTTTGGCTTGGTAATGGATATTGTATTGCACGGAAATAGAATTTAACACATACTAATACAGGGCAAGTGTATTTTTTAAATCAACATTTTTACGGGAAGAACAACTTTTACGTAAGTTTAATCACTGGCTTTAGTATCTCGCGTTCTAAAGAGATGACAGTCTTAAACGTCATGCTAAAGAGCATTATAATTAAAGTATGCACACGCTTGAACTACACATTGTCATAAAATTGAAACTACAATGTGTTTTATTTTTAACGAAACGGTCAAGTCTGTAATAAAAACATACATTTTTTTTATGAAAAATGACTTTTCCTTTATGCCAATTGATGTTTTTAGTAACAATATAAATCGTCTGTGTAAAGAAACTTACTGGATACATAGACTTAAAACAATATACCCAATTTAATTTAGCTTACTTTTGTTTTTTCCTATAAGTATTTATATATATAATTTTATAGGAAATTGTGTCTTCTTGAATCCGAAAGTAAAGCTTCATTTAAATAATCTAATTGAAAAAATAAATAAAGGAATACTGCTACGAGCTAAGGCACAGTGGATTGAAGGTTCCGAAAAGAACACCAAATATTTTGCGAATCTGGAAAAAAGCGAGCAGAGGCTAAAACTATCCAACAACTTAAAATAAATAATAATAACACCATAATACGAGATCAAAAAGACATACTAAATCAAACGGCAAACTTGTATAAAAATCTCTATGAAAAAGACCCCAATATACACATAAACAATTATGAACGCTTCTATACTAACATTTGCAATAAAATAAATCCAGAACAAACGCAAAATGAACAAAAGTATCTATCAGAGCATGAATGCGCTAAAGCATTGCTAGACATAAAAACAATAAAAGTCCAGGATCAGATGGTATCTCTGCAGAATTTTATAAAATATTTTGGACATATATCAAACAGTATGTTGTAAGCTCTCTTAACTATTCTTTAGACTCCAATAACCTAACAGACTTGCAAAAACAAACACTAATTACTTTACTACCCAAGACCGGAAAAGATACCCTTTTAATCGATAACTGGAGGCCTGTTTTACTTTTAAATGTTGACTAAAAAATAGCTACACAATCCATTGCCAATCGTATAAAACCTTTCTTAAATCATATAATTAGTACAAATCAAACCGGTTTTATGAAAGGAAGATACATTCGCGAAAATGTTAGACTTTTCCAAGAAATTATCGAACAATCGGATGAAACTAACGAAGCCGGTCTCATATGTGTTTCTGATTTTAATAAAGCCTTCGACAGTCTTGATCATGAATTTATGTTTAAATGCCTCCGCCATTTCGGTTTTAATAAACACACTTTACAGTGGGTTATGTTATTCTACAAAGATGCATTATTTTGTGTTACAAATAATGGTCATTTTTCAGATTTTTTAGTATAAAAAAGGGGTCAGACAAGGATGTCCTTTATCGCCTTAACTGTTTATTATATGCATTGAGCTGATGTCGATAGACATAGAGCTTAACACACAAATAAAATGAATAAAAAAAAAAAATATAGAACTAAAACAGTCACGTTTTGCTGATGACGCTTCTTTCATATTAGACGGTTCGCGTATATCGTTTGAAACATTAATTAAAATCATAGACGAATTTGCAGCTATATCCGGACTAACTTTAAACAAGCATAAATGTTAAATCCTTAAAATAGGTGCACTTAAAAATAGCCAAATTAAGTTTTGTAAACACAAACAGTTCATCTGGAACTCTAACCATGCCTCAACTTTAGGGATAGAATTTAGCAACGAGCCATGAGAATTAATGTCATTAAATATTCCTGCAAAAATTCATGCTTTTGAAACTTGTTTAAATAAATGGAAACGTTGGAAACTATCGTTAATTGGAAAAACTACAGTTTTGAAATTTTTTGCAATACCCAAGCTTGTATATCCATTAACAGTGTCACCAAATCCATCTCACGATATCATTTCAAAATAAAAATCGCAATGTTTCCAATTTATTTCTGTGGGACAAAAAAAACAGACAAAATTGCCAGAAAACGAATCACACAATATTACACCGATGGTGGCTTAACAATGTTAGATATTGTCCTATTTTTAAAATCCCTCAAAGCCAGTTGAGTACAAAGATAAATATTTCAACCAAAACTGATTAAAATATATACCAATATGCTAAGTAATTATGGCGGAATGTTGATTTTAAAATCAAATTATTATGAAAAAGAAGTAAAAGACCTTAACATAAAATCGGAGTTCTTAAAAAATATTTTGTGTGGATGGCTCAGTGTCTCCTTGGGAAAAAGATGAAATACCAATACAGAAACAAATTATCTGGAATAATTCATGTATTAAAAACGAAAATACAACTGTTTTCATTAAAACATGGTTTGAAAGAGGTATTCAATATATTGAACATATATATGACTTTAGGAAAAGAGAATTTTACACTTTTCAAGATATTATAAATCTTTATGAAATAAATAAAGCAGACTATATTAAATACCATAAAATTGTCAAAAGCATATCCGCTGAATGGAAAAATAAACTAAAAGAGAACGATATCATTTATACAACACCGCAATACATGCTTCACAAAATAACAGAAAATACAAAAACCATCAAGACAAAAATAATCAAGACATTAACCAAGGAACCATCTTCAGCCAACCAATCAAATTAACAATTGACACTAAACTAAGAAACTTCCAATATAAATACCTCATGCGAATTTTACCAAACAATACCTTTCTTAATAAATGCAATCTTGTTCCGTCAACATTATGTGATTTATGTTATATGCACTCAGAAACCAATACTCACGTTTTCTGGGACTGTCATTTTATTCAAAAGTTCTGGATGGCTATCAAAACCTTTATTTACAACAAGTTAGAAAGGTTGGAAAACATTGAACTACATTTTGCAATTTTATCATTCTGCAATTTGACCACAGCTGATTCCAACAATGCACCTATTATAAACTCTGTAGTATTATTGGCTAAATATTTTTTTCTTTAAATGCAAATATGAAAAAACAACACCACACATAGATGCATTTGTGTTCTTTTTTAATAATATAATTAAACACGAGGAAATAATCGCGACTATACAAAATAAACTACATATATTTAATACTCGTTGGGCGCGTTTTATGCTCAATAAGTACACATAAAAAATAAAAAATAAAATTTAAATATACTGTATAACAGAGGTACACCTACCTTAAAGCAACATACACTTTTCCTTTTTTTGTGTTTTCTTCCCATACTATTCCATATCAGTTAACTTTTAAACCATGTTTGATATTGTCACTGTTTTAAACATAAACTGTTTTATTCAAAATAATCATAGTCCTTTGTTAGCAATAGCTTTGTACCATAACTAATATCCAAAAAAATGTTAAACAGATATACTATTTTAGTGTATTTACGGAAACAAATATGTTATATGCAAAATATATGTTTACGATGGAAATAAAAAATGGAATTACAATAAAAGTTAAGCTTCATTCAATTGACGTTCATTTTATTGACGTACATTTTACCGCAATTTAATGTACGTTAATTTTCTGTGCGTGTATGCTTCGATTTGCGTTGGTTGTGATATGTATGCAACTTACATGAAGTGATTAGGTGTGCGTGTATTGGCACTTATTAAAATATTAGTAAAGTCCTCGATAATCAATGTTAATATAGATTAAGTAGTGAATATTCCTTAAATATGGATTAAGATTAAGTGCATGATTCGATGATTTGAAGTTGACGAGTTCCATGCTCACCGAAGGCTCAACGTTTTTTTTTGTGCCGAGCTTTATTCAATTTTCCTAATCCAGTTCGCACCTTATATGCTCATTCTACAAGTGTATATCCTCATGAATAATTTTTACGTAGGGAAAATATTGTAAACATACATTTGATTTCCGAATTGTGTATTGTATAACTTAACTACATGTTGTATGACTTCACTTTAAAATAAATAGCATTGTAAAACGTGTGCTTAGAATATTGTAAGTATAACTGTTAAATGTAAACGATAAGTTGAACCATTTTGATTGAAGTAATTGAGTAAACATACTGAGCGGTCCGTTTGTTCATTCGATGTTATTGATACTTCATTTCCGAAAAAGTCCGTAATATCGATACGATTTGTAACACTGTTTTTTGATAAACATAACGAACGATAGTATTTTAACGCTTTATAATTGTATGAGTTTGATATGATTTTTTAAAAACAAAATAACACAAGAATGCTTCCAATACAAAGTATGTATCTGCGAGATTTCGCTAAGACGTGAATTAAATAGAATATAAGTATAACATATCGAAATGTTTAACGTTCATGGGATCATAAACAGGGAAATACACATGCATGTACCGATCACAATATCCGGGTGAAATCATGTGTTTGTGTAACAGACAGGTTATAGTATGTTTGCAAGAGCAATGAAGTAAAATGGCATTGTAAATATTGACACTAGTTTCTGAGCATTTAGATACACGAAAAGTGCAAATTTAATCGGAATCCTTAAACAGTAATAAGGTAATTAAAAAATAAAGGTTTTCAATAAAACATCAGTGAAGCTTAACAACATTTCGTCAATTGATACATAGTTAATGTGTTTTGTAAGATGAATATGTATTTTTATCATTTATTCGCTGTTTCCATATCGTTGGGTATAAAATGGACATTTCACGACTATTTTAATCGATGTTGAATGTGTAAGAAAGATGGAATGGTACAGATAATACCAGTTCACTTATTCGTGCTGTCATCCGTATATTATATTAAGCCCATAAATGTGTGTTAGTACATATCACAGCGTTATCAGTCTTGACAGCAGTCATGACCATAATATTAACTTCACAAAGACAGCACTATGCTTGTAGGAACACATTTTTTAGGCCAGCCTCTACCTTCAGCATCGCTAACTATATATGTATTCTGCCGTAAGTAAACATATACAGGTTATACATAATTTGAACGTTGCAGACAGAGTAACATACATACAATATAGATATTAAATTAAACACTTTTTTAAAGGGGCATACTTATTTGATTATCGTAAAGCGAAGTCAGAAACTACAATATGCCGTCATCATTAATTTTATAAAAAATAACTTGTGGAAATGATTTATAAATATAGCATTTATCTATGTATATAATAGATTAGGAGATGTTGAAAAGGTTAAAAAAAATACTTTTCCCGAAATACTTTATCGCATGTTTCCGATATACATTTATGTGTTGATGCCTAATTAGCGTTCAATTAATAGACATACACAATGCGACTGTACTTAATCAATGTGTTGGGTTTCTAGAAATAATTTAGAGTTAATTTTATATCAGAACTTGAACAGAAATGACGAAATTGCAGTTCGGTATGCATGGTATGCCACCAATAATAATTGTCTTGTTTTAATACGTGCATCAGTTTCATTTTAGTGTTAATAGTTTGTCCCCTAACATGAATATAAAACAGGAAAGATTGGTATTACATAACAATTATCTAAAGTTAGTTAGATGCGTATGTACATCTGCTCCATTTTTATTTAATATACACAACAACTATAACTTATAATAATAGTCCGATTTTATGTTATTTTATGCAAATGAAAACCTATACAACACAAGACGATACAACGAATACAACATTAAATATATAACAACGATTAAATATGTTGTCAACGAATATGAACGGTCCATGACAAGAATTGTGCCAGGCGGCCATTTGCAATATAACGGTGGACAGTACATACAACTTCTTATTAAACATTAACAAATAAAATTTGGATAAACATCATTCATACATGACCCATACCTTATCTGTATTGCTGTAGGGCTTCTGGGATGGGTTGAAACCCTTTTACAATTAACGATTTCGTGTAAAATAAGTGTGGGTCATGAAGCCATTGTTTCCCATACTTGAGTCAATAAAAAAAACACCTACATGTGCTTTGTTCCTTTTATAGACGTATTTTAATTTTTGTGTTGGTACTTGTAAATACAAACCTGATTTCATCTTCGTTCACAAAGCATACTGCTGCAAACCATGCAAAGGAATAACAGTATGTAACCTCAGGCTAAGAATGCACATTGTAATTCATCCATGAATGTTCATTTCTATGGTGAATAATTTAGTAGGCAGAGTTGTAAAATCTGCAAACAAAACAAACTATATTTAATTTATATCTTCATAATTTTAGCTGTCCAATGATCTATGTAAGATGCATTTAGTTTGTTATTTATCGACTAATGATTGTGTCGAGTATCATGATGAAAATGTGTTAAATGATAAATGTATTAAAATCAACTGGTTAAGCAAAAAAGAACAATTCATGTATACTATAAAGTATCTTATCGGTTATTTTTAATTGTTGTTTGTTCTCTTCCTGATTCATACAACGTTGTTAATGGATGACGCACCTGAGTATGTCCGCAGCGTATACATTAAATATATGATGACACCATCTTCAATCCAATATATGACTATTTAAACGTTTGAAGCTTCAAATGTATTAAGCTTCACATAAATCATTGCTCATTGCTTATGTTTCTACTTTTCAATTATCAAAATCAGACTACATATATTAATATGTTTATCGTTTCGTTAAATATAGCATATATACCTATTGAATTATAAAATATATACACAGTGAATTTGCAAGAGGGAAACCTTGCTATACAACGCATATTTTACTTAAGGTAGTGGTACCCTAATAGGTACTTTTTCAGAAACATAATGTGTTATAATTTCCACTTTGTAAATGGTATATCACAACCTATTGCATAATTTTAAAACTTTTTAACCAGCCGGTTAACTTTTTATACTTGGTTGAACACAACTACACATTGACTTGTTTGGGCGTTTTCTATGGTTAAACCCTATATCCAGAATGGTTAGTTTTTGTAAAAGGGATATACATATTTCTTGACAATTAAATTAATAAACATACTTTAACTGGATTGTGCTAGTAGATATAGCACGAAAATGTGTTGCTGAAAGCAGAATTTTGCACTAATGGCTTCCCATATGTTGAGAACTTCGAATCCGTTTTGCAAAAATATGGAGGCAATCTGAGTTATATCCGGAATTACTTTACCTCGAAATTAAATATTAAAGTTAATTCACACAATGCTTTTTCATGAAAGCAATTAACACAATTCCTAAAGCATGAAAGCAATTAACCCTGTTTAAGTTTCATACTGACAACTTATATGAATGTGTGTTATGAGAAACAATCAATTTTAAAGACAAGCACTTCACAAATTGACAGTTCCTTGACCTTAAATGATCAAACATGGAATTATGTGTTGCATAATGTCATATAACGAAATGTTGAAACTGTATTTAGTGTTACCTTTTTGTACACGAATTATATTTGTGCATGGAAAAAAGTCCAAAAACAAGTTCGTCCCAATTGGATCCATTGTTCCTAGGTCGAAGGTTACTAAGGCTGGCTCAAACTTGACAATATGGCAATAGCCTCTTGAAACTTCTCTTGGCAATGACTCTACATCGACATCTGAGAGATGTCCAACATCTAAATAAAAAGTAACCAAACTGCAAGTCAATGTGTCAATACGTCACAGAATTAATCATTCATCATGCAGTTCTAACGCGTCGTAAGAAATAAGCAATAATCGATAAGAGATTTGTTTTATGTTTATAAAATATGAATAACACATACCGTAAAAGTAATGAGTCTGCAATAAACTGCCTTCATTAAACACCAGAACAACATTGGAAATCGGTATCACATTCTTGTTTGTGTTTGCAGACCGCCTGCACTTTTAACGCACGTTCTTTTTGCAACAGAATGTCAACAGCCGTGACGTCATGAACGTTAATAATTTTTTTCAAACGAAAAATAATATAATAGTTGTAAATTGAATAAATCATAAGGGAATGAACATACTTAGTTCGGAAATAAAAACACACACATTTATTTCTTGATTTTAGTTCTTAAATAGAAACACACTCATTTATTTCGTGTTTTAAGAATTATTTATTTCTGGATTTTGACGTAAATAACCAATCGTTGCCGAACGCGTTCCGAATACGGCGTTATCACCCGAATATTACCGATATCATGAGGGTCCCACTTCCTTAATAGCATGCAGTGTACGTGAACAAGGATGTATGTTTGTCATATCTTTACCAGGCTTCTCATTAGTCATTCACAAATTGTGTAACATTATTCCTCAATTAAAAATGTAGCGTATGTGCTAATCACCATCATCATCATCATCCTTTGAACGGTCTGGCCGTTGGGGGAAAATGAGGGGAGATGACACAGACATCCTCCGCCTTGCATAACTGCTGTGTGCTGCTGAGAATAACTCATCCATGGGGAAGGACGACAACTATTGCACATTGTCCATCCAACTTTTCTTCTGACGGCCTTGATGGCGACCTGCCTCATTTGACGGTCGCCAGACGGGACCCCATGAGGGCCAACACGTGTTGCAGTCATGTTTCGGACGTATTCGTTGGTCTTGTGCTTCATGAAGGAGATGCGGTACAATCTTCGTAGACATCAGTGTTAATGATTGCGTAAATACTCTTGGTGTTCGTACTGTTCACCACGATCTTCAACATAACCTAGAATAGTTAGTTCCATTCCTTAATTAAATGTATACAATTGTATAAAAGTCATTGATTCAGACGCACAAGAGGCATCCATGCCCGAAGAATAGTATTCGGTTTGCTAACTTCATCGACCGTTTGGTTATCAAAAAGTATCAACTGTTATATTTACTGCTTTATTCAATCCATCGCCTGTTCGTGTATGTTCATTTAGACTGTCAATAAACTCCGGCTCATACATGTTAGGTTCAACGGAAAACACTTCATAATCACAATCAGCTTCCATGTTCATCAATTTGTCTTACTAAAGTTGCGAGCAATATAACGTCCGAAGCCCTATAGCGCCCTATAGCGCCCTATAGCGCCCATGCGTTATTGATAGCATGCGCAATGCGCAGAGGTAAAAATTGGGTCACAAATGTTAAGGACATGTTGAATAATTATGGATTTGGTTATGTGTTCGAAAATCCAAACGTTGTGCAAGTAAATAGTTTTGTTAGAGAGTTCAAATGTAGACTTGTTGACAATTTTAAACAAGAATGGTATGGTAAAATGAATAACAGTTCTGTATTAGATATGTATAAAAATTATAAATCCTCTTTGGAATACGAAGAATATTTAGACTTACTCCCTAGACGTCTGCGTTTATTTTTTGTAAGATTTAGAGTCTCTGCACATCCGTTGAGAATCCAAACTGGCAGATATGCCCAGAACAACATTCCACGAAATGAACGTTATTGTTTATGTTGTAATTATATTGATTTAGAAGACGAATACCATTTTATATGTATATGCCGATGTTACATAGATTTAAGAAAAACATATATTAGCCGTATATGTTATATAAACCCATCTGTGTATAAATTCCAGAAGTTATTAGTTTCAAGTGATAGATTAGTAATCTCAAATGTATGTAAATATATCAAAGAAGCTTTAGTTGTAAGAAATATGATCCTAAATAATACTGTTTAATAAATGCACCACCCCTCGATGGAACTTACGTGTTCTTGCCATATTTTTTGTGTTTATTTGTATTTGTATTATGCAATTGACTTTTATGTTACAAAATGTTATGTTATTATTCGTATTCACGTGGCAGAAAATATATTGTGTATATTTGAGTATTAAGACGATGTACTGTTGTATAATTCTGAATAAACTGTATGTCTGTCTGTCTGTCTGTCTGTCTGTCTAGTAAACTTGACGTCACGACAGGTTTGAATGAAAATGGCGAGTGGATCGGAATGTGTGAAAACTCGCGATACTTTGTCATATTCGTTCTCGCTAATAAAACAGTGATTGAATCGAAGTGAAGTGCAAAAACGTTTTTATATGCATTAAATTTAATAAATAAATGGTATTAACGGGTTTTAAAACGAATAGCATTTGACCTTAAAAGTCAATAAACTATACAAAACAATGATTCCCGAAGTGTTTGCATCTATCTTAGAAGTGATCTTTTGCTTAAGCCTAAGGCGTAAGCCTAAAGCTCGCTTAAAGTATTGGTCATGGCATAAAGTGATCAAACATAAAAACATAAACACTGCATGATATGTCAAATTATTATTTATGCATGAATTAAAAAAACATACATAGAAGTACAACAGGCACTTTTAATTGAAATATTCACAATTATGCCACTGCATTAAGCAAATGGATCAATGAACAACAAAGGAACATTCAATTACACAATAAACGTTCTATATTAAAACAAGCTTCTAAATAATGTATAAAAGTTCAATGTCTTACTGGAGTCTTCACAACACAATGGTCCCAAATCTCAGTGTGCTTTCTTTCTTGTAGCATGCTTTTTATTAACTACTTAAGACTTACTGAAACATTCTATAAATACATTGGCACTATCAGAATATGCATAAATACAACATGTTTGTTATCTGCTAGTTGTTAATTTCTTTTCTCTTTCACAGTGTTTGCATATCTGATATGTTTTATAACGAAGCTGCTTGTTGATGACAGACGCATACTCTTCATTATAACCGCATTTTCTTCACGGTTCACTAATGTTCCATCACAATAATTCAACATAAAAATTAAACACTACAGTTGAGTTCACAGTTGCTTATATTTCATTTCCTACCAGTTTGATAGATCCAGAATCGAGGCGTTGAGTAGTTAGCATCCATTCAGAATAATTTATGAAATGTGTGCAGCCCAGCGCTTGACAGAACAGCTTATAAAAAATTAAACATAAGAAAAATACATAATAAGCCAATATCCGATGTTTATATCAACACAGTTTTATTGTAAGCACTAAATAGCAGTTTTGAACAGTTTGGTACGAAAATGATCGAGTACGAGTTTAACTAACCTTAACTTAAGAAGTACTTAACATACCAACAATAGAGGATCTTGGAATAATCATGTAGAATTAACTTGAAAAGTTACACCAACACTGTTCATAAAATGATAAACGTTTTGTTTATTTAGATTGAATTAATAACACTTTTTAAAACTTAAAATCGGCATATATAAAAGGCATTCTTTCGCAACATAGATCTAGCATGATATTAATTGTAACCAAATGCAATAAATCAGTTATATGTTTAGTTACCAATCGATTTTTATTTCATATCTGTTTTTCATTTAAAATGTTAACAAAACAACAGAAAGTCAGTTCCACTTTTCACTCCCTTTTGAGATATCGAACTGATAGGTCATTGTTTGACAAAAGCAGTGACGTCACTGATTCATGTATATTAGAAGACGAAAGAAACGCGGTCGTTCATGTTTTGACAAATAAATCTTTTCCAACAATTGTAAATTAATTTAAAGGGTTAAAACTAACAATGAGACAGTGATATTGATTAATGCAAATAAATGCGATAATTTTATATTATTCGATTTGTTGAAACCGGATGTACGCAATACAATTTAGACGGGTTAGGTTTAGTGAAGTTTTGTTTGGAAAAAGTTATCACAACTAGTAGTAAAGCAGTTTAGCAAATGGAGGCAAGATAAGTGTCCCATGACGGGACAAGATAAGTATTCGGGGGAGATAAATAGCATCGCGAAAAAAGGTGACGCGTGGCAAACAAAATCCAGTCGTTTCATATGTTGTTTTTTTTGTTTTGTTTTTTGTCTAAATTTCCATATGTATGAACGGTCAACGCCCGTATTATAAATGAATTATTACTTGGAAACTGAAATAATGCATATTTGTTTCAATATGTTCTTGTATTGGCTTGCAGCATATATAATTGCTTACATGTATACTATATTGAACTAGATACGCATGTGTTGAATAAAACACTATCACAGGTACATAATATCGAAAACTATTGAGGTATGTTTTCATTTTCTATAATAACGTAGTACTAATATAAATTACAATTTATTTTATATTTCATAAGCAGAAATGCCATTATAACAACCGTAAAATATGACTTTTGTTTTCGTTCATTAAAGGCAAAGGGCACGTTGAGCGAACTCATCACACACATATGGCAAAAATAATTAAAACAAAACAAAAAAAGGCGAAAAGCCTGCAATAGCTTGAGAAAAAATGTGAACGCTGCCAATCAAGAAGAAAATTTGGGAAGCGGTAACGGAAATATATTGTATGTCTCGGCCTCTTAGCTAGTCGTATGTTGCATAATTGCTGAAGTGTTTGATGAAAATCCATGTGTTGAACATCAGCAGGCTATGTTCACGTTAATCCTAAATAACAGTACACTATTGAATATGCATTAATTATTTGTTTTATCTTATTGTATGCACGATACAGGGTAAAACGCCTTTTCTTTGTTGTATTCGATAATTGTCTATTACTGATAATGGTTCTCTCCTGATATTTAATTATATATTTTTATGCCTACGAATATCGATGAAATAATGCAGTTTGTATTATCAAGAGACAAACTTCAGTCTCTACACAAGTATTTAATCGTCGCGGAAAACAAGTTTCGCATCGCAATTATATTATCATGATTAATGAAATAACGACATCAATATTAAAAGTATAACGATACACAATGTATAATCAGGGTTAAAGCGTATTTGTTAAGGGTCGTGTAGTTGAACATGTTCCCTTGAACTGTATTACATTTTGATAAAATTACAATTTGATTTCATTCCGACGTAAACGCTGCATTTTAAAGGGTTAACAAGTATGCTGTTGTGAAATATTATTTATTTTAACTGATTATACCACCAGGTATGCAAAATTGCTAATTATTATTCAAGACCATACTACCTTTGCAAACAGAACTGCCACATGTTTTGTACATCTAGCGCCAAACTCCACAAATCCTTTTAAAGAAAATAATGCGTTATTTTTAACCGACTACGAAGCAATTGCATGATTAAACTCTTCTGAAACAATCGGGTGCATACATGCATACATATTAAAAACAAATTATAGCTAAAAATTGAACTACGTTATACAAATCAAACTAACTGAATGTTTTTAATAAAGTGAAATTCACTATTTTTTAACTATGAACAAGGAACAACGCATATCGGGGATTGCTTTGGTCCTAACTGAAATGTTATAAAATTGTTCCGATATTTTTTAAGGATGGAAACTGACGACATTGCAAAAAAAAACTAATTTCCATCCATTGATATACGTATGAAATACGTATACGTATGAAATACCAAAAATCTGAATCAGTAACAAACAAGGCTACATATTATCCGGAACTCTGGCAAACTGATTTATTTAAGCATGTTAAGTACATTTGCAGGTCGTTTTGGTAGGTCTACGGCACATGATTTGTCGACATATTCACAAATTTGTCACACGTTGATATGATTGGCAAAAACGAGTTTTGATACATTGAATGTCAATCTTTATAGAGGCGCCGAACAAAATTGCACCAACGCACTTCTTTGATTGCTTTGTGCTTGATTGTTGAAGCATGAGATGCTAATTCGATACGACCAGCCATTCTTTTTAGTGTAGCCAGTGATTGATAAATGTGTCATCGTTGGATCTATTGGGAATATAAATATGAAATGTTATATATATATATTCAGAATATAACTCGCTATATTAAATCAGAAGTGTAATAACACAGTGAGTTTCCTGAAAGTCGATTCAATGTGGTTTGACTTCCTATAGAGATGATCGTTTTGCTAGTGCTACATATATACCTTATATTTATTTCCAAATTTTAAATACAAAAATACCAATTAACCACCATTAGTTTATCGTCACGTTTATTTGCGTGTACAGTGGAGAGGTTTAAATTCATGTACATACATATGAAATGTTAGCATATGAATTTGTGAATACTATTTTCACGATGTGTCTTGCACTTAACCCTAGCACAATATAGTATAGATAAGTTCTGTTTCGTTCTGTTATCTTTAAATATAAATATATATTTATTCACAACAAACTCATATTTATACATTTGCATGTGTATTATGACTACAACTAATTACAGCATGTTAACATATCAGGCCACCTGATAATCACTTAGAAAACAAAATAATGTATCTGGTTTATTCAGATCGTTACCATATTCTTCGTGAGCATACTTCAAATAGTTCGTTTCCGAATTTATGAGATGTTGCATGTATTCCACCGATTCGTAAATATAAAGTCAAAACAAAACTTCACAACGAAAAGCATAAAGATTTAGAACAATAACCGTGCATTTTACAATATATTTTTCAAGTAAATTTAAGTACTAAATAAACATACACGAACAGGCGATGGATTGAATAAAGCAGTAAATATATAAGAGTTAATACTTTCTGATAACCAAACGGTCGATGAAGTAAGCAAACCGAATACTATTCCTTCGGGCATGGATGCATCTCGTGCGTTTGAATCAATGACTTTTATACAATTGTATAAACAAAAATTGAGGAACTTTCTGTTCTTGATTGCAACATAATATATTGACGAACTTCAAGACAATACTAACGGAGCCCGTTTTAACATACACGGTTAACCGTTATAATATACAATGTTGCATGTTTGAATAAGCGTTGTTTTGACGTGGATGCTTTAAGAAGTATTGCCATAAAAAATCTATGATGCTAAAAATTAACATAATAATAATTTGTATAACTACAAATACTTCGTTTTCCTCTCTTTAGCACGAACAAAACGTACGTCAGACTAAGACTACAACACTGAACCGTCAGCACATCGATCCAAGTTGTTGTATTGTTTCCGAAAACATCTGTCTAAATCACGTGTATGTCTATTATTTAAACAATTGCGGATACAACTTTCATTCGAATCAGCTTGTGTTGCACGATTTGAGGGTGCCACATACAAATAAAAGCAGAACAGGAACCAATTTATATTCTAACAGTTTCAGTACAGTCACACACATATTATCGCCTATCGGCCACGTTTATATGACCCTAATTTAAAACGTTTAAAAAACATATTGATTCAACCTGAACTATTTAGTCAAACAGAACATGGTTGTTCCATTTATTTGCTTGTGTATAACGAGATACAAACGTATTTCAACATATTTTATTTTATCGTATCGGAATACAGTTATAGTTATCATTAATTCAGTCCTCAATAACCATAACCGTATTCATCATCAAAGTGTATGTAGCACACAAGAGAAGATTGGTATATACATCTATCAGACTCCAACTGTGCAAAATAATAAATAAGCCGTACAAATATGTTCAAAATACAATCACAATTTAATTAATGTATACTTCTGCTTATGTGGTTATCGCTCTGTCGATGTTGATAAATTGCTCCTCAATCCACTCCTCCTTGGCCTCTTTCATCTTCTTTCTCACCTCCCGGTTCGCTTCCTGGTATTCTGCACAAGAGTCAAAGCCACATGCCGCAGCTCTCTTCTTTTGTCACAGAGGTCCATGATTTCGGTCGTCACCCGCTGAAAAAGGATTTGCTTGTTACACCAAGCTATGGGTATCAATGACCTTCAAGTAGTCGACAAATGAACTTATTACAAATAGTTTTGGCCAATAGCAGAGGATGTTTTTGAACCAAAAGTTTCCAGAATGGTATACAATATCATAAATATTAAATATTAAAGGGCTGCATACATTATGTTAATATGGATTATATGGTGATGTTTGTTTTAACGGAAACTCCTCAAATGGTCACATGCACGACCCACATTTACAACTTGTACACTAAATTAATGTTCAATGGCAAATACATAGATAATGACCAAAACACTTTAGACATATGATACCGAGTTCAGCATTATTAAGGGTTTAAAGCTTTTACAATGTCAATACCAATTGAACCAATTAATAACACTATCTTAAACAAAATTAAGCTAACAATGACGATCCATAATGGGCAACTGTTCATGGTGTGTTTACATTGATCAAGGAAAAATACGGAAGAAGTGTTTACTCTGCGGTTTGTGATATATGTTATTGAGTATACTGTCGGTATTACATCTGCTCTTTGACTAAAATAACCAACACGTATTTCGCTCCTGCTAAAACATATAGCACCATTGGGAGCGTAACCAAATGACAATGACGCCTTATTGTCTCGTCGTCTTGGATATTAAAGTACGTGTAATGAAAACGTATGTTCATGACAAAACATTCCTCTATTATTTATATGTTCTGCATGCAATTACCCATCTGACTGTCTTTGAAACTTGATTTGTCATATTATCGCTTTTGATAATAACAGAATGAATGCAGACAAAAATGGTACAATCATTGCTAAAGCGCATTGCTGCTTTTCTGTGTGCTACCGCAACTTACAATTTTGTTTAATTATCTGTATATTCATTACATTGTAGGACAAAAGACGTTGGCACAGAGCATAAGGTAAACTTGAAGTTCGATAATAGCGCCATCAACGAAAAAAAAAAAAAGTAAAAGAAATAAATATAGCTAATAATGATATCACTTTTTTACTTATAGAATGTCAATTTATTTTTGTTATCTTATATAATGAAATGATGACCGCTTACCTTACACAATTTGAAGACCAACAAAATGCCTTTACTGTATGCAGGCAATACATAAAGTCAATAGGATCAAGACTATGTGTTTACACTCGTGAATTGTGCGCTATTTACGTCGGTTCAAGAAATCAAACCTGGATAGAGAGCAAACTAACAGCATTAAATCGCATACAATACATCATTATCCTCACGCTTTGTGAAAAGCGTGGCGATATTGTGGTTATCTCCGCCGTCCGTCCGTCCGTCCGTCTGCCCGTCCGTCCGTCCGTCCGTCCGTCCTGGCCACTATCTCCTCCTACACTATAAGCACTAGAACCGTGAAACTTACACACATAGTAGCTATGAGCATATGTGCGACCCTGCACTATTTGGAATTTTGATCTGACCCCTGAGTCAAAAGTTATGGGGGTTGGGGTGGGGCCGGGTCAGAGATTTTCACTCATTTTTCAATGTTATGTTACATTTACTTTTTCATTTCTACACCGATTTACTTCAAATTGATACTGAACATCTCTTATGACAATACGGTCAATTTCAACTATGCATGGCTCCATTACCAACCCTAGGGCGCCCCGCCCACATAGAACACGCCCACCAAAAAATGGCCATAAATGATCTTGTCCGGGCCATAACTATGTCGTTCATTGTGGGATTTTAAAATCATTTGGCACATTTGTTCCCCAACATTGGACGGTGTGTCACGCGAAATAATTACGTCGATATCTCCAAGGTCAAGGTCACACTTGGAGTTCAAAAGTCAAATATGACCATAAATGAGCTTGTCCGGGTCATAACAATGTCATTCATTGTCATATATTTATGCCCCTGGAAGGGTGGCATATAGCATTTGAACTGTCTGTCCGTCCGTCTGTCTGTCCGTCCGTCCGTCCGTCCGTCCGTCCGTCCGTCCGTCCGTCCGTCCGTCCGAAAACTTTAACATTTGCCATAACTTTTGCAATATTGAAAATAGCAACTTGATATTTGGCATGGATGTGTATCTCATGGAGCTGCCCATTTTGAGTGGTGAAAGGTCAAGGTCAAGGTTATCCTTCAAGGTCAAGGGTCAAATATATGGATTCAAAGCGGCGCAGTAGGGGGCATTGTGTTTCTGACAAACACATATTTTTGTTTTCACTTTACTTCATAATTCCATGTTGATTATGGGGGAATTGAAAATATGCATGACTTTGAAATTTAACTGGATGACATTACTAACAACATGCGGCGTAGGGATACGCGTCGGCCGAGGCCGCGTCATTTCTAGTTGTGTTCATAATTGGCATAATTATCCCCACACTTTTTGTGTACATCATTTCTCCGCCGTCCGTTCGTCTGTCCGTCTGTCCGTCCGTCCGTCCTGGCCAAAATCTGCTCCTACACTATTAGCACTAGAACCTTGAAACTTACACACATGGTGGCTATGAGCATATGTGCGACCCTGCACTATTTGGAATTTTGATCTGACCCCTGGGTCAAAAGTTATGGGGGTTGGGAGGGGGCCGGGTCAGAAATTATCACTCTTTTGTTGAGGTTATTTTACATTTACTTCTTCATTTCTACACTGATTCACTTCAAATTGATACTGGACCTCTCTTATGACAATACGGTCAATCTAAACCATGCACGGACCCATTCCAAATCCTGGGGCGCCCCGCCCACATAGGCCACACCCACCAAAAATTGCCTTTTACTATAATTTCTTCATTTCTACACGGATTCACTTCAAATTGATACTGAACTTCTCTTATGACAATACGGTTAATCTCAACTATGCATGGCCCCATTACCAACCCTGGGGCGCCCCGCCCACACAGACCACACCCACCCAAAATTGCCTTTTACTATAATTTCTTCATTTCTACACCGATTCACTTCAAATTGATACTGAACTTCTCTTATGACAATA
>VMBQ01001246.1:49799-64170 GCA_007657795.1 Dreissena rostriformis
AACAAGACCAATACTTAAGAATGATCAAATGGGAAAAGGTAACCTAGCACTGGCAGTAAATATGGGGCTCATTTACAGGTCAGATTTGGAATCTCTGCTGTAAAATGAGATTTTAAATGAATTAAAGGGAGGCAAATCTGTAATAAAAAGAACATGCATAAACCGTAGTTGTTTCCCTTGTTTGAACCATGCTAAATCCTTACAAGTTTGGAAAGAATTGGATGAAAAATTTGGACTTTATTGCATAAACACCATTTTCTCAATTCAAGGGGAGGTAATTCTGTACTTCATGGACCAATAATGCTCATTTTTTGTAGGGTTCGTGTCCTCATTGATATAAAGACACTGTGCAAATTTGGAAAGGATCGGACAAAAAATGTGGAAGATTTTTGAAAGTTTTCACAAAATAGGCAAAAACGAATAAACATGCAAAGTTCAACGAGCTCCTGCGGCCATGTTTTTTGACGAATCAAATTTCTTTGAACAACTTTTTCAGGGGAGCCTTCAAAGGTCATCCCTGTGAAATTTTTTGAAAATCTGATGAGCGGTTTCTGACAAGAAGATTTTTTAAGGTTTTTACCATATATGGTCATGGCGGCCATCTTGGTTATGTGATCAAATTTTTTTTAACAATTCTTTTGTCCCATGACCTAGGGATGCTCAACATGAAATTTAGTTGAAATTGGCTCAATGGTTTAGTAGAAGAAGATGTTTACAAATTGTTTACAGACAGACAGACGGACGGACGGACGGACGCTGAGTGATCACAATAGCTCACCCCGAGCTATCGCTCAGGTGAGCTAATAAAAGAAAAAAATGTATATTTATGTAAAAATGAATGAATATTCTGGTAAAATAGAATGTTATGATTAAGCGTGTCGCGTTCTGAGAAAACTGTGCTTAATGCATGTGCGTAAAGTGTCGTCCCCAATTAGCCTGTGCAGTCCGCACAGGCTAATCAGGGACAACACTTTCCGCTTCTATGGTATTTTTAGTTTCAAGGAAGTCCCTGCTTACCAAAAATCAAGTTCAGGCGGAAAGTGTAGTCCCTGATTAGCCTGTGCGAACTGCACAGGCTAATCTGGGATGACACTTTACGCACATGCATTAAGACCAGTTTTCTCAGAACAAGACTCAAGTGATTAAAAAAAATAATATTAAAATAGTTATTTATTACAATTTAACCAACTCAACCGGCTTAAGCATCAACATTGAAAATCACTTAACTTCATAACTTTAAAAGCTGAAACTATACACCGAGATTTCTTTACTGTGTTTCGGAAGAAAGATATGTTTTACATAAGTTTGAAATTAGATAAAACAAAAAAAGTTCTTAAAGGTTTTCACATTTTTTATCAACATATTCTATTTATTACGAAAACAGGACCTGATTGAGAAAATGACCAATAAAGAGAGGTTGGAGCTGCTGAAAAAGGTGGTAGAACGACAGCCAGCAGTGATTCTTGATGTTGCTGCTGTGCTGTCCAGACGCCAACAGCCAGCAGGTCAACACGTGCCTCCTGGGCCTGGACCCTCAGCACAACCTAGCTGGTGTGTGTGCACCCACTGCCCCGTTATGGAGCGGGATGAAGACAAACGGTGCTGTGGTATGGCACCCCAGCACTGTAACAGTCTGAGACCAGTGAGTGTGTTTTTTCAAAATATACCCAATAACTTATTGGCTATATGAATTCTTACATTGTAAAAGAATTACGTCTGAATTTCTCGGCACAACTGTTACTGAAATTTCTTGTTTGATGAATTGTCATACAAACACTTTATAAGATTTTTGTTTACTTGTAAGTTGTATGCATTGTATTTTAGCAAGAGCTGTTGTTGATGTGCATACCAATTATCTATTTTTAATATTTTTCAATTTAACACAAAACACACACACACACTTACACAAACAAATATAAACGTATTGAATATATATGTTGCACAGGAGATGCAGTTGATGGTCACCGACCCAATGGCCCTGCATATTCAGCAGACGTTAAGAAATGACATTTTCGCCCTCCAGGCCGAGTCTGTTGAGGACTCGAATAGAGCATTCCGACATGCTGCATACCGACAGTATGTCTTGTGGGTGTATGGGCAACTGGAGCGGTCTGACAGGAGAACTGTGCCAGCATGTTGCGTCAAGATTATCAGGGAGAAGTTTCCTAGTGACATTGGCCAATACACTGGATTTATACCAGCTAGGCATGGTGATGGCTGGTAGAAAGTCGAGTCGGATGTCAGAGCTCTAGTTATGAATCATCATTGATCTTGGACTGGCAATAAAATAGTTAGGTGAATTTAAAATTCAAGTCTGGCTTTCAAAAATAAAGAATCGGTTTGTCAAATATTTACATGTACCAGGAACTTTATTTACTGTTACCTTAATTAATGTCACAGCATTTCAAAGATTGTTTTAATGTCTTTTCATGTACAATTAAACCAGTGTCTTTTGACTTTTTAAAACATAAAAAAACGAATAACACCAGTTTTTATTATTTTGTTTGCCATGTGTTGCAATAATTTAAAGTAGTTATTGCTTTAATCTCTGTATACAAGTTTATGAAAATAGCATATTCTTGTAATATTTCAGTGTCAAAGAAATTAAGAAAACTAATTTTTTGTTGTTTTACTTGTGTCATATCTGACCAAGCAGTTTAATAACATTGTTGTTCACCACAAAATTTAACAATACAGGGATAAAAACATACCATAACACAAGATTGTAATCGTGAAACTATAATTTTATGCAGACCATAGGATCCTGCAACATGGAAATAGTCACAGTTATGTTGGCACCTTCAGTCAATGCAAAATGGTAAAATGAAACAGCGTGATTACATTTTGGCATGGTCCGTGCCTAGTATGATGTGGACAAACAATAGGATAATGAATTTCCATTGCAGCGAAGGAAAGCTTAATGGACTTCTATACCAGACTTTACATCAACTATATCTACCTAAATACGGCGTGTTAAGGGAGAATGTGAGGCTTGCATAAGTACAGATCATTTTTCATACAGTGATGCCCATCTCATTTATTGTGTTGTAGTGAGATCTAAAATGACAGATCAATGGATAGTGATGAGTCTGATGGCTATAGGTATTTTGAATTTAAACAAAGCCCTATACCAATTCATATCCATAAAGTATACATGATCTTATTAAATGCAAAATAATGCATTTTTGACCAAGGGCTGTTTGTAAAACATGCATGCCCCCCATATGGGCTGTCAGTTGTAGTGGCAGCCATTGTGTGAATACGTTTTTTGTCACTGTGACCTTGACCTTTGACCTAGTGACCTGAAAATCAATAGGGGTCATCTGCGAGTCATGATCAATGTACCTATGAAGTTTCATGATCCTAGGCGTAAGCGTTCTTGAGTTATCATCCGGAAACCATTCGGTGGACGGACCGACCGACGGACCGACCGACCGACCGACATGTGCAAAACGATATACCCCCTCTTCTTCGAAGGGGGGCATAATAAATGAAAGCTTGTCAGAATTATTTTTTTGGGTCACAGTGACCTTTACCTTTGACCTAGTGACCCAAAATGGGTGTGGCGTGTAGAACTCATCACGGTGCAGCTACATATGAAGTTTCAAATTGATAGGTGGAAGCACTTTGATTTTAGAGCCAATGTTCAAAAGGTTAACAAAATGTTAAGGTTTTAGCACGAAGCGGACGACATGACGACAGATACGACGAGCTGGCTATGACAATACCTTGGGTTTTATCCGAAAACAGCAGAGCTAAAAATAACTGAAGATGTTAAATGTTTTTATGCTGTATTTTCCTGTGGTACAGCACAAAAGTTTATAAATTATACTTATATGGAAAATTCATGGAACCAAAACTACCAAAGACAAATTCCGGTCCCTCCCAATAAAGATAACATCCTTGCTCCTAATACAACCAATGTTGCCTTACTATCACATTGTCAAGTCACTTTGGCTCGCCATACCAGCAAGTGAAACAAAACTTCTCAATCATTCAATTACAAAGCACCTATTCATTTAACCAAAAGTTTATATGTTGTGCGACTGTTTTATGTTATTGCTTATATACATAACCAATAGCATATATTGAAAGAAGTCATATATGTTCTATAACACAAAATAACTTTGACATGTTCAACATTTCTGATAAAAAAGACAAAAAACATTCTCAGTGTAAATAAAATATTTGATTTCTCAGTGGTGTGTACATAAAGCTTAATTGACATTAGCTGTTCTTATACCCTGTCTAGTCTTCACATACAGAGAATATACATCACAAATAACAGAGATGGGCCAATTCAAACACAATTATCAATGGCTCAATCTAGTCAGATAGGTTTCAGGCTCCTGAAATCTCTTTTGATTTTCAGTTCAAAAATCTACCAAATGAATGTAAGTAGTTGTTTTTTCTCAATCATCATCACTATGCAACAGTAAACTAATTCTGTTTCACTTCTTTTTATTGATTCTGGAAACAAGACTCTCTGCAATTATCTTCGTTGGTTTTGGAGAGATTGGTGCTATATGTGCAGAAATTCGGCGAGGGTCTAGGGGGTCCACTTTCACAGCCGAGCGCAGGGTGTCTTCCCCTGCAAGGTACACGCCTGCAATCTTGGTCAGGAGGTCTGGAATGTACTTGTACTGTTTGACTTCCTTGACAGGTTTCACAGACCAGTTGTTTGCTGCATTAGAGTAGCTTCTTTTCCACCTGAAACCAAACTGATCCAGTTATATTTTATATATGAAAGAATGCCACATAAGTGCTACCCAATTTAAAGCATATTTATTAAAATGAACAGTCGTCATATTATATGTTTACCAATCTGTGATTAGACAGCTGCAGTAAAAGTGCACTTACTAAATGAACCAACAAGTTGTAAAATAAACATTCTTACAGCAAACACATATATCAAAATGCTTTTGTCATTAACATATTTAATGACATGTTTTTTTCTTCAAAAATACAACTGAAATATGTTGACAACAATGAAGATGGTGAAGGACCAGTGTTTTTGGTTGTGCCTGACACATTATGTTACCTTGGATTTCCATCCTTGTCTGCAAGCTGAGACCTGTCCAAGTGCTTCGAATAGTCAATGGCAGCCAGCTGACATCTACATTTGTACACTGGGTAGCTATAACAAATCATTACTACCAATATAGTTTTTATGTATTTAAAGTACAGTTGACCTCCTTTGTTTAAATCATAAAGATAGCACTTATCAAACAGTAATTCTGAACAATTACATTCTTCTATAAAATATTAATATATCCATGTATTAAATCTCACATAAAAGTTAACAATTTGTATAAGACAACACTTTGTGCAGTAAAACTTGCATAAATAACAACAAGGGCTGTCTCCATAGGATGACATATGCCCCCAAAAAACGCTTTAATAGAAGTTATGAGCATTTTTCAGATTTCGAAACCTTAACGCGGACCCTGAGGTCAAGGTCAAAAGGGTCAAATGTGTGTGCGTATGGAAAGGCCTTGTCCATGTACACATGCATACCAAACCAAATATGAAGGTTACATCTGAAGCGACATAGAAGTTATGAGCATTTTTCGAAACCTAAACGTAAAGTGTGACGGAAAGACAGACGGACAGTGCGATCACTATATGCCCTCCTTCGGGGTCATAAAAACATCTTATTTACCTGAAAGCATTACGCTTTGGAGAATACATCAAAAGATGATTGTTGAATGATTCCAATTCCGACGTTGTCCTGTAATATTGTTTACAGGTTATATCTACATGGACAGAGTGTTGTTAAAACATTTTTTTTGATTCAGTAATACAATGCAACAAACATTTTGATAAGAGCTGATTTTGGTGCTTCTTTTGTGAACTATCATTGAGTATCATAGTGTAACAAGTGGGCTCTGAATGTCAGACGTCTATTGAGCTTCAGATAGATGATATTATCACAATAAAACTCGAATGAAGACATTTTCACAGAAGTTTGTTTTCTTTACAATCATTTTATGAAATATGTCTACTAGTGTAGGATTAATGATCTTCGGATGTACATGTATAAAGCTCTAGATAACTAAGTTAGTACACCTGTATTACGATGGTTTCTTACTGGCATGTGACATAGTAGGGAAATGTCCGCAGGAGCCTTTTGTCCATCACTTGCTTTTGAAGATCATCCACTACCTTGGAGGAACGCTTCAGCCATTGCTTCCCTTCACGCTCTTCTTCTAGCTCCCCATGATCACACTGACCCAATGCCCAACTGTGGTTGTTGGTAATATGATTCGGGATGGAATACCATTTTGTCTGTCAAAGCACAATACGAAAACTAATGGCAATGTGTTTATCTGCATCTGGCATTCATTAAAGTGATGACTGAATGTGGATTTATCAGTGTGTAACACGCGGAAAACATAAAAACACACCTCAAATTAAAGATAAATTGACAATTAAACATCGAATGAAACGTCGAAACCGGCTGTACAAATACTAGTACTTTGTCTATAGGGATATCGAAAGATAAATACCAATGCATGATCCAAAATTACTTAATGTCACAGAAAGATAAACAAGCATATCATTTATAAGCAAATGGGTCTGTAAATATTTATGGAATCAATTGCCTTCATGTAGAGGACATTTCCATCACATGTTTCAGCACAATGGAAGAAATGGTTAGTGATGTCTTTTAGCCAAGGTACCAACTCTCCATTTCTCTTTATACATGCAACCTTAAACATTTAAATAATAAAAAGACATTATCGCAACAGACTAGTAAATACAGAATTAAGCAAAACTCCGGAAAAACTTGACCTATAAACACTACAAACCATGGAACAATATGATTTTTAAACAAGAGCTCTGCGGTCTGAGACCAATTCCCCCCCCNTCCCCAAACAGGGCCTTGAGACCGGATTTTTTGACAACATAACTTACCATAAGAGTTAATCTTATTCTAGAAGTGTGACTTAGCCACTAAAATACGGGTCATTTACTATCCAAGGCCAATGCACATGGGAGGTATGCAGACAATTAGTCAATTCATTGGCAAGTTAATGATCGGAAACGATTTTCACACTTACTGTGACAGTTACCTTGACCTTTTACCAAGTTACCCCAATTTCAAAATGGGTCATCTACTGTTCAAGGCCAATTCACATGGAAAGTATCACGCCAAATAGTCAACAGGTTGACAAGTATTGATCCGAATTTTTTTTATTCGTAGTATGACAGTGACCTTGACGTTTGACCTAGTTATCCAAATTTCAATAGGGGTTATCTACTGCCCAAGGCCACCGCACATGTGAAGCATCAAGCCACTCGGTCAATCTGTTCACAAATTATTGATTGGAAATTTACCGGTCTACCGACAATAAGACCGACGGTCCGACATCCAGCAAAACTATATATCCCCTTTTCTTCGATGGGGACATAACAAGAGTATTACAATACATCTCCCACTTACTTTACTCAATTTCTTTGCAAGATTTTTTGCCCCATGCCACATGTCATAGCTGTGACGAAAATCAGGGTAAGATGTCTCTGCAACAAATAATTTGTCACACATTATTTTTCCCATACATTACTATTTATATGAATCAATGTTTATTCATAATAAGAAGCTATGTATATAGCTATAGCTATGTAGTATGTATATACATTACATATTTCCTTATAACTACATGTAGTAGTTTAACGAATAAACGATGAAGATTCACCACTTAATAATGTCTTCAGCAAACACGTCAGTTAACACAATGTATACATGTACATGTTTTTCCATTTAAAAATGGAAATGAGAAATAAAATTCCCAAGTATATACTGGGCTCAGTTTTAAATCAGCAAGTGGACAAAAGCATTTAATACATATACCAACTTTCTTTTCAGGATAACAGAATAATTAATTGCTTTGATGCTTACTCATTATTTTGGAGATTTGAGGATGTGCATCGGTGACCACTTCCTTTAGAGTGATGCCAGCTTCCTTTACTGCCTCCATAGCCCTACAAAAACCCTTGGCTTCCATAACACCAGATTTCAGTCCAGTTTCTCTTTTATCGACAATTTCCAAGGCAAGGATGATCTTGTCTGCTTGGTTCATTACTGTATACGTACAGTATTTTGCAGCGTGTCCAGGCGAGTCCATCCTACCATCCCCTGCAAAATAACAACTTCTTAAAGCAATATGTAAACATAATAATTTTGAATTATGAACATCACAAGTTTGTAAAACAATAAATAAAGATAATTGAACAGAGTGTTACTATTGCAATCCTTACTAAGGGCATATTTAAACAAGAAATGTGTTTTTCAGAAACACTATGTCCCCTTCTGCACCGCTTAGATTTTTTTTTATATACCCCCACTAAACGAAGTTTAGGGGGTATATAGGAGTGAGCTTGTTTGTCTGTCGGTCGGTCCGTGTCCGCTCTTTAATTCAAGTAGTTTTCATCCGATCTTTACCAAACTTGGTCAGAAGTTGTATCTACATGAGGTCTAGACCAAGTTCGAAAATGGGCCTTGCCAGGTCAAAAACTAGGTCACGGGGTCACTTAGTGCGTTTTAAACATTCAGCATGTTGTCCCCTCTCTAATTCAAGTAGTTTTCATCAGAGCTTCACCAAACTGGGTCAGAAGTTGTATCTAGATGATGTCTAGGCCAAGTTCGAACATGGGTCATGGCAGGTCAAAAACTAGGTCACGGGTTGACTTAGTGCGTTTTAAACATTGAGCATGGTGTCCGCTCTCTAATTCAAGTAGTTTTCATCCGATCTTCACCAAACTTAGTCAGAAGTTGTATCGAGATGATGTCTAGGTCAAGTTCGAATATGGGTCATGCTGGGTCAAAAACTAGGTCACTGGGTCACTTAGTATGTTTTACACATTCAGCATGGTGTCTGCTCTGTAATTCAAGTAGTTTTCATCCGATCTTCACCACACTTGGTCAGAAGTTGTATCTACATGTAGATGATGTGTAGGTCAATTTCGAACATGGCCCATGCTGGGTCAAAGCCAGGTCACGGGGTCACTTAGTGCGTTTTAAACATTGAGCATGGTGTCCGCTGTTTTGTGTGAAGACAACATGCAAATTATTCTGTGTCAATGCGGCATGTGGGGGATTCGTCACGTCTGTAACAAAGCTCTAGTTTACCTTTGACCTTGAAGGATGACTTTGACCTTTCACCACTCAAAATGTGCAACTCCATGAGATACACATGCATGCCAAATATGAAGTTGCCATCTTCAATATTGCAAAAGTTATGGCAAAATGTTAAAGTTGGAGCAAACAAATACACAAACCAACCAACCAACAGACAGGGCAAAAACAATATGTCCCCACTATAGTGGGTGGGGGACATAAAAAATAAAACATGCAGGTGTATAATGATAGAGCAGGACTACTGGAGCAACTGAGGTTTTACTGTTTATATTGTAAAAACAAGAAGTCTTAACATGAATGCAGTGCTAACTTTTGAAGGGTTTACTATCAACATACTGTACAAAAATCAGATTTGAATTACTAAAATGATGTTACAAACATATACTTTATGAAACATAGCATACGATGTTCAAAAGATTTAAGGTGAGTTTACCAAATAAATGTTTTTGCCTTTTCAGTCTATGAATAGTAAGTAAGTCATTTAATATGTATTGCTTTATTGCACTACACAGAAGTTTACCAGAAACTGTCAGGCCTGTAGCACGGTGTTCTTCTAGGGCAGTCTGCTGGATCTCATTCCAGTATCTATCAACAGCTGGCACAACACATTTGGTCTGAACGCGATTGAAGGTTGTCTTACTTGGAAAAGACAGACCAAGAAATTTCGCAAATAGTGCCACCTTTTTATAATTATTTCCCGACAGCGTAACTGCAGCCATTGCCTGGAAGTTTGTTGTGTACACCCTGTTGGGCATCATCACAGTAGAACTGGCCCATATGCAGGCCACATGCTCATCTGTACATGTCTAAACCAACACAAATAAACAAAATCTTTATTACAGACATCCAATAAATGAATATTGTTACATAAGGTTGATACAATATATCAAACATATCAATTTTGTTTAATATATCTTTTTCTAATGCTAGTGGAACATCATACATTTTGTTAACTGGAACACCACAAAACATATACTATAAAGCAGCGATTTTTTTGTCCAATTGGGAAAAGTACCCGTACCGGTCCCATTGGGAAAAATTGAGTCGTGAAAACCTGAAAATTGGGAAAAAATCGAGTCGTGAAACTCTCAAATTGGGAAATTGGTGTATTTGATTTTATGCTCCCAAATACTTTAAAATTGATAACTAAGTGTTTTCATGCTGTCAATATTATATTAACCTAGGTTAATATGTTAAATGTTGCATTTTCCAAAAAAAAAGTTTTTTTTTTAGTTTTTTTTTTTTAACCTTAAATTGGGATTTTTTTGGACAGCAATTGGGAAATTTGTAGTTTTTTCGTAATTGGGAAAGTGCCGTTTACCGGTACTTTATAAAGAAGGAAAAAAATCGCTGTAAAGTCATACTCAAAATCAAAGTTGTTAAGGATTGAATTAATAATGTAATGAAACACAAGCCATGTATCAAATTGTTTAAAGGACCTTTTATTCTTATTGAATTTTAGGGATTAAATTTACTTAAACCACATCCGCTGTAAAACGTTTTTTATGAATGTTATAAACACATAGTTAATGTATATGTGGATTTACTCGGATGTATCGACAACCCTCACAATATAAAGTACATCAAATGTAAAATGAAAAAACTCTTTATTGAATTTAAAGCAATTAATATCAAAAAATGATGTATTGCATACCCATTTGCATTTAAAGATGCATCCAATTTTGGTTATTTTTTTTTGACAATGGCTTTCCAAACTGGGCACACTCTGTTAATGGAACCATTTCCAGGAGACATTCTAGTTGAACACTGGTGACAATGAATTTCTCCTCAAGGAAGGTGTCCTTTGTACATTGCGTTAGGTGTGGAATGTCTCGCTGCATGGGCTTCTCTTCTTCCAGCTGTTCGTCTTCATCCACTGCAGTAGCAAAGTCGAACACATCCTCCTCAAGCCCCTGCTCCTCAAAGAACTCATCATCTGACTGACTGCAATTTTATGGCAATTTCTATTTCTGAACAATTTACGCATAGAAAAAACAATATTTGTCACAGAAAATTATGAAATAAAAATTAGAATGTTCCTTCACATGTTAACACCAACTTGTAATGCAAAATGACTAAAGCCTAAAAGTCATTAATTAAAATTCTCATGCACATTTAATTTGATTGTACAGTGTTGCACAGGACAAATGGTCGGTTCATTGTGTGAAATAATGTTCAAGTTGATATACAATTTTCAAAATCAAGGTATCAATTTTTATACCCAACTTCCCAAGCTAAAAAGAGTTTTTAAGAATGTCAAATTCAAAAAGGGAATAACAAATTTTACTTACACAATGGATATATTGATCCAATCATGGGGCTAATATGTTGGATCATCTGGGTCATAATCAGGATCGTAGAAGTCATCTAGATCTGTGCTAGACAGATCAATGTCAATCCTGAAGTCATAAATTCAGACAAGTTGAATATAATAAATTACTAAGACTACAATGTACTTAACAGTTGTTTAATGCAGGAAATATGAAAAGATACACAACATGCTATAAATAAATGAACTTTATAATGTAATTAAATGCAAGAGGAATTCTGTTTTAGTAGGTAAGTTGGCACTATGATACTTTTTTATTAAATGTTTTTTATTTCTTATAAACCACATGCTTATATTGCACTATCAGTTGACAAATCATTACCGGTGTTTTTTTCTTCCCCTTTCTTCTTTTTCTCTACTTTGCATTGTCTCTGCATATCTAGATAAAAAAAGCATTATACATATACATTTTTTACGTAAGTCAGCTTGCCCTTTTATTATCTGGAATAATGGTCACTTACGTGTGTGATTTGATACAAATGACATTTAAGATAATCTCTTATGTTTTCTTAGTCATTTAGTTTGGATCGTGCATACATTGTATTACATAAATGCATGAATTATAAGTTTCCGAATAACGTATAGTGATAGAAAGTGTAATTATTTATCTTTTGATCATTAATTTATCATTTATCTTACAAATAAAATAATGAAGCCAGTTTTGTAACTTATCGGACTTCATTTTTTACCTGAAATCTAGATAATTTAATCATAGAATCAAGCAATAAATTTATAGAATGCTGCAAACCTATGTGTCTTCGAATGTCCTTGTTCAGGTTCACTGAAAGACCCCCTTCTCTTCCCTAAGCTTGTTGATGGTCTTGGAGATCTGTTTATTAAACCAAGTAAGGTATGTTATTAAATTATTTATTGCAGATTAGTTTTCCCCCTAACAGCCAACTGCCCACAAAGACAAAACAAATATTAAAATATGCAAAACATAATTCAATCAAAGTGTTATGTGATGAATATAAATTAAAGGTGAACATTATTATTTAAATTTCAATTGTAAATGATTTATGGAATAAAATCATGAACTCATTGGGTATTTACTGTTCAAATGGTCATTAATATATATTTTAGACTTACACTTTTTTAACTTCGCTTCCTGATGTTACTGAACTGACATCTGGCTCAGAGATGTCAGGCCTTAACCGAGTTTTTGGAGTCGACATTCGTTGACCAGGGACTTCTAATTCAGGAAGCACCTGTTGTGACCTTTGGTCCAAGTAGCTTAAATCAAGACAGTATTTTGAGTCAGCAATATATCAATTGCACCAAACATGAGTTTTCAAAACATTACAAACAAACCTACGCAAATGTTATTGTAGTTTAAAAAAAAGTCAATAACAGCCCAGATTGCATAACCAAACGCTTATTGGTGAAAATCTATGTCATGAATTTGCAAAATTTATTGTAATGCATTGAAAATTTTATATTGAAACAATACATCGCTGTCATGCGCTGACGTTGCTAGCATGAAGATAACCCCATGGTACAAGCAAACTCAACATATTTTTAAAACTGTTTATTGTATCGTCTTGTGACCAAAATGTGGTAAAATACTACAAAAGAAGAATAGACAATTGTTTACTTTATTGCGTCATAATCAGTGAAAATCATTAAATTCAAAATGCATCTTTCTTCGACTGCATTAATAAATATCAACACAGCTTACAGAATTGTGAGAAGTATGAGTTAGATCTTAACATAGCTTTATACTATATATAAGTTGCTTAATAGAAAAACGAGAACGAAAATTATTGAGTACAGTCAAGTTACCATTACCGGATCAGTAGCGTAATAAAACACGCTATTTGAACTGTCGAAACATGAGCTGTGTTGTTAACAATGACCAAGTGACATTGCCAGTTATAAATTATATTTATTTTTATTTGTTATCAATTGTTTTCCATATGTGATCTTGAATCTACACTTTACGCATGGTGTTCTTGTGTGAATTATCCTAAATAAATCGAAAAGATATGGGCATCTTATAAACCATGTAGATTGTTTGAATCATATTTAATCATCGATATTGAACATGGAACATAAATAAAACATAACGATTGAGATCATTTATCGTAAGAAACAACACTATTTGCATATATTTTAATATAATATATTATCATTACGCATATTATCACGCTTGATCCGTTATTGCCCTAATTCTTCATTTAATTTTAGGTGTTGCAAAATCTTAAACACGAATCAAAACTGAAATGGACTTTTGCAGGCGGAAAAACTACTAAATGGCCTTTAAATTAATGTGTAAACTTTTTACTATCCAACAGAGTTATAACAGGTGGCCGCGAAAAATGTTCAACCTCGATTTGGAAACGAGACGGAAGTCAACAACGTCATATATACATGTCAGCAAAACATGCCGATTTTTTTTACAAAGAGTAGCTCCGATTACGACTTTATCGATGCGTTTTAAGGAACCGGCCTTGAAGATGCTGTGTGCAAAATATCATCTAAAAATGTCAACTATTTATCGCGATACACAATCTTGAACATCAAAGTGATCCGCTATGGGTAATGATCCGGTAATGGTAACTTGACTGTAGGAATCATTTGAGAAACAAACAAAACGGGGTTGTACTAATAGTATATTATCAAACCTAAATGAAACCTACATGTAACAAATTACAAAGCAAGAACTTACACCGTGGGGGCTATAAAGACTGGAAATTTGTTATTTTGAGTGATTTGCACAGACCCCGCCTTTTAACAGTGGAACAACCGATGCAATTACACTGATCATTTGTGTTACTTCATATAACTTTCGATTTCAAATGCGTTTCTAAAACTTTCTATATATATAGAAAGTTTTAGAAACGCATTTGAAATCGAAAGTTATATGAAGTAACACAAATGATCAGTGTATTTTTAAAGCG
>VMBQ01001246.1:70986-100076 GCA_007657795.1 Dreissena rostriformis
CCCACCAAAAATTTCCATTTACTATAATTTTTTCATTTCTACACGGATTCACTTCAAATTGATACTGAACTTCTCTTATGACATTAGGGTCAATCTCAACTATGCATGGCCCCAATCCCAACCCTGGGGCGCCCCGCCCACATAGGCCACACCCACCAAAAATTTCCATTTACTATAATTTTTTCATTTCTACACGGATTCACTTCAAATTGATACTGAACTTCTCTTATGACATTAGGGTCAATCTCAACTATGCATGGCCCCATTACCAACCCTGGGGCGCCCTGCCCACATAGGTCACACCCACCCAAAATTGCCTTTACTATAATTTCTTCATTTCTACACCAATTCACTTCTAATTGATACTGAACTTCTCTTATGACAATACGGTCAATCTCGACTATGCATGGCCCCTTTACCAACCCTGGGGCACATCTAGGTCAAACATTCGGTGTGGGGATACGCGTCGGCCTCTGCCGCGCCATTTCTAGTTCTATATGGTACAGGTATTTGGTGTCATCAAACATTATATGAGTCGGATGTTTTTTGATCTGATATAAGATATAATACAGCAACAATGAAGACAGTATGATGCTATGGGTATACCCTCTAGCACCATGCATTATTTACACAACTGTGTAATTTAATGTATATTCATAATGTGTATATTTTGAGCCTTTGTTTTTTAGGCATATTTAGCTTGTTTCAACTATGAATACGATATATTACATTGTATCCTCAGAGCAAACTACTTTCAGACAAACACTGCGCGTTTTAATATATCCATATTATAATAAATACAATGTGTAAACCTAGACATAACAAAACGAAACAAATATTTGTAGTTCGTATATTTGTAACAATTTCATTCAAATTTGTTATCCTTTATTTTGGGTTATATAAGGTGCATTTGTAACACAGAAATACATTCAACTAATGTTACTGACTTATGGTCACTACTCTTGATTCCGATACAAAATACACACGTTTTTTTCAGAAACCAATCGCTATTTCATACATACTTTTAAACTGGATATCAGAAACTTACTTGATTTCTAAATGTTTGCTTCGCATGTGTACTTTCTGAATTGCAATAGCACCAACGCGCATAGTGGAACAGTAAATACGAATACTGGATTAATCAGCGCAAATTAACCTGATTTTGTACAGCATTTCTTAAGTACAGTGCCCCATGTCTAATAATACAAACAGCGTTTAAAACAAATCAACCATTTAAGATTTCCATAATCTTTATGATAATGAACGCAAAAATAGGTACACGCCGCTTGTTTAACATATAACACGTGTTATCGAATACTTGTTTATATAACACGTTTATGTTAAAATGGTATTACATGTAAGAATGGAACCAGCATACTTAGGTGAAACGTTATGTTTATAAAATATCATACACTTATGGCATACCGATACCCGTTCTAACTAATGAAAGAAATGCTTTGCCTTTCTAAAAATCATTCACTATTACGTTAGCTTGATCGTTCATATAAACACATATAAGCCTCATATAACCAAACAATTGTACATCTGGAACGAATTATGTATAAAAAATTACGGAGATATTCGGTCTGCCTGGAAATGAACTATACCAAGAAGTAACATTAAATAGAAAAACAACTGCGATCGACCAACATGCAAAACAGAATCACTGTATCAGCTGATATATAGTCCACAGTTGTGTACATGATTTTAATGTAATGCACATGTGTATGTCGAACTTAAGCACACCACGTTCCAATTTTAACATGATCGTACACAAAGATACCCTAAATGTTTTTCAACGTCGTGAATTACCCTTTGCAGTATAACCATTGTATTTCAGAACTTATTTACGTATGGCATGAAACGAGGTCAGCATCTGTATTATGGGGTACAACTTTGACTGTCGAGCCATATACATTTACTGGCCTAGAGTTGCAGGAAAACGGTAAAAAGTAATATGATAACATGATCTGTACGATTTCCATTCGAATATTTCTTGCAATTGTGGCATAACCCATTATAAGTTTATATTGAATAGATAAATCTTACGAATTTAATTTTAAAAAAAATGACGCAGTATGAACTAATACACGGACAAAAAATTGTCTGAAATCAACTAGGCTGTGAAATCAGTCCAATTGACCATAAAGTGCTTGACAGATAGTGTTTGATACCTTGACAAAGCACACTATGTGTTCGTTATGTTTTGTCTATATTTATTATTTCACACAATTCAGCTTCTACACATTACAATTTTCCAATAATCTACAAACAAGGTGTCTACATCGGTCTTCAAAACAGACTTGAAGAGCAATCTAGCGTTTGATTGTCTACATCTAAGTGTTATATTTTTTATGTTGGTGGATGCTAACGGTGTGCGTCTGCAGACAGTTGATGCATCAATTACTTGATATACGTCGACAACCATTGTTTTCACTCGTCTGGATGTCAATTCGATAGTAAAGGTTGTACTCACTCGAGTCAAACAATAAGTGTTCTCCTGATTGATCAATAGATTCAATCGTTTATGTCTTTGAACAATAAAGACAAATCCCAGGCTGTAAGTTTAATGCTATAAAAAACACCAACTTTATATGGTATGTTTGAGAACTAAACCTTGAACTTGGCAGGCGGGTTTCATAAAATAACAACATATTGCTCAAATGAATTGTAGGTGAACTGAAATTTACACCAAACCAACACACTAAAACGTATATCTGTCCAATAATAAATCACAACATTTTCGACATGATAGAATAGTTCAAACAAAAACAGATAACATATCCCTGTTCAAGTAAACACCGAGAATAGATTGTGACAAAAAAATAATTTCCACCCTTAGGCAATAACTCGTACAATTCGGAAAGCATGGTATGGTAATCCTTTAATCAAACATTTCGGGCATGAGCAGTGGTAAATGTACAAACATGTTAAGAATTAATTTTATTACAATGTTCGGAACGATTTGCAGTGAACGCTTCAATTTAAAAACGCTTAAACAAACCCCCATTTAACATCTGGATCGAAAAATGCTTGCCAACTACTATGAATATACGCTTGTCTGCTGATATAAACATCGAATACGAACGTGAACATGTAGATAGCAAAAGTGCGCACCTGTATTACATTACCTATGTATACACGTGTTTACATGTTTTTTGATGAATATAGTTCTTTGATGCAAAAGCGCATTTCGCTGAAAAATATATAGTTATACCCAAATATTTGAAAAAGGTTAAGTTTCAATCATTTGGAATGAAGGAGATATACACTGATCAGATATACATGAATGAACATACCAATGGCATGTGTAGCTATCGCATATATTAAAAATCCGTTACATTTGCATCTTTATCAAGTTCAGGGCGAGATGACATATAATTTAGTATTTATGTGATTGGTGTTGCACTGCAGAGTTTATACGCAGACCTCTTTTTGACTTTCTCCAAAAATACGTATTTGTGTACGATCAACATGCTTACTATTCAGTAACCATGTGTTTTCGTCAATATGTTCCAATTGAACATTAATGTATTAATATCATGGTTTAAATGTTATTTGTACAAATATGTTGTCAGTTAAAATTAGTGTTTGTTGCATATGTTTAAGTCCGGCTATTTTCTATTAGTTAGAAATATAAGCAAATTATAGCATCACCGAATATAACTTTGAAATATCATTTAAATATTATTACGTACCGTAAGTCACAACGTATCCTATATCATAAAAGAAGTGTCACGTAATATAAACAAAACACATTTTCAATATAATTAATGTTCATTTTGCTAGATCACTTTTTGTGAGTACTGTAGAACGATCGAATCATTTGTATAACCACTTGTATTATAACCATTTGTATATTTATAAAACATATATCACAACCGAACTATGTTTCCTCTATGTTTTTTTTAACAGTATTGTTTTAACAGTATATCCCCTATTATAATGTCGTACTGTGTAATGAAATATAAAATAATTCAATTTGAACTAAATTGAAATCCAGTTTCGTCAGCAAAGGATCATTCTTATAATCACTATAGGACTTTTGTTTAGAAGCAAGTCACACATACCATAAAGTTTGATTAAGCACACAGCATGCGCCAAACACAAACACAAATGAATACAACTGGAGTCACCGCCTTTTAACGGTCAATGGAAGGCGGTTAAACCAAACCATACGTGTCCCATATTTATTCATTAAGTTTTAAGCATAAGTTGCATCTCAACTAAAATTTAAATTACACAACCAAAGTCAGCATGGGAATACTTTTTAATTTAAATCCAGTGTAATTGCTGACTTGTCTAATGTTTACCTGTAACTTCGAAGCAGGAACATGTTCAGTTTATATTTCATCGTATGTAAATGCGTCATGCAACGCGCCCTCGAACAAATTGCTTGTCAAATTAAGCAATCGCTCAAGAACGTTTAAACGCTGATATTTAATTTGTGTTTAAATGTGGTAAACATAAGCATAGTTTAAGCAAATTGTAATAACAGTGCAACATATTAAGCGCCGTTGTCAGGGAATTGCTGTGTGCAAATGTTGCTAGGGAAAATGGGTTCCGAAAAAAAGCAGCCGTAAAGAATTCGATGCATGGTAGTGCTTACTTTCTACATTTCTCTAAATGTTTTATTTATCAATTGTGGATTTATGGTACACTAATGCGCCAAGTTTGTTTAAGTATGTTTCAAGCTAGCTTCGAATAAAGCTAAAATTCCAACCGGTAAATACTTTTTGAATTATTGTTTATACCACATTAAACCGGATAAATAACAAGGAGTGCAGCGAATATGAGACGTTTTAATGAAAGCTTTATTCCAGATTCACCTTATGAGACTACCTGGAAGCATACTGATTACCTAGCTCAGGCATGGTGCAATGACAACGTTCAGCATGTCATATTGTAATAGACGTTAACGTCATTTATTTTCCCGCGTCCATTTTGGAGCGACGTCATATTAAACGTTTTATTGTGTCTACGTCATATATTTGTAACATTAACAAGAATACAGTTACCTGTTAAAAAACGAGGAACCAATTATCGGTAAATATTTAGTTTTGGTATTAAATATAATTATAATAAGGTTCTATAAAGATGTAATTTATAGTTCCTTAATAGCACACTGTGTTTAAAAGTATAACATATTATCGTTAGCCATTTAGATTTATCATTTCATTGCATGAGAATGACATGCTTAAACATGGTTCTATATTTGGAAGTTTTTTTGCATGTCGAAGTGTTCAAATGCTGCCAACCTGATGAAAAGGAGTCATACGAAGATAGTGTTGACACTAGTTTAAAGACTGTTTCAGGAGTTCAAGGATAGATATTCGAAATGGAGATCGGCAATACTACCGCTTGAGGATTGTGCCCAAAAAAAATCGATGCAAGACAGTCTCAAATAAGCGTCAACACCGTCTTGATCATCTAGGTCACGGTTAGCGCAGGCCAAACAACGTAAGTTGAAAGCGCAAAGGCAACTGCGACACATCGATGAAATGTTCGAACTCGAACAAGCCGAGCGCGACTTTTTTCGGCGAAAACGAATACTTTCCCAAAAGGCGGATAAAACAAGATGCTGAAGACGAAGAGAAGATTTGGACAGAAGTATTAAATGACGATGATAGTTGAAGACATCATACATTTCCGGTGACGTTATACCGCCAGGACACACTGTGACTTCCGGTCGTACGATAGGAACCAAAGAAAGTGAAACGAACATAACTGAGCAGGTCGTGTCTGTTGCGCGCCACGTCGAACTTTCTATGCAGACCACCGGCAATTCTCCACGCAATTTGACATATAATGGCGACAGAGTAGAGTCCGGTTGCCCTGGTTTGACCAGATATTGAGACTGATATTCGCGCTGGCCACCTCTTTGGCATGGGGGCCAAGCGCATGCAGACCTTCCTGACAGCTTATACTTCCGGTCGAGACGGGGATCTGGCTGATGCGGCGTCCAGAGGTAGCAGGACCTCCCTGGCTGATCAAACTTCCGATCGAGACATGGATCTGGCTGATGAGGCGTCCAGAGGTAGCAGGACCTCTCTGACGGATCATACATCCGGTCGAGACGAGGATCTGGCTGATGCGGTGTCCAGAGGTAGCAGGACCTTCCTTGTGGATCAGACGTCTGGTCGGGTCGTGGATTTGGCTGATGTGGCGTCCAGAGGAAGCAGGACCTTCCTGGTGTATCAGACTTCCGGTAGGGATGTGGATCTGGCTGGTGCAGGGACCAGGGGCACGACGACCAACCTGGCGGATAAGACTTCCGGGAGAGACGCGGGACATGTCTACTCGGCGTCAAGAAACCTGGTTTTACTAGACACGATGATCAAGTGAGCGAAATGAACGCCAGTCTGCCGTCAGTAATGAAAGAGCTAGCAGCGCTCATGAAATCGAACGAAAAAGGCAGCAAGAATCCCAACCCAGGGAAAAAGAAAATACGAAAAAGGATAATCCGCCTCAAAGGAAAGCTCCCGGAAGTTGAGGAAGGTTAGCCGGAAGAGTTCGTGTACAGCTGGCCCGTGTGTTCGTTTGGCGTGAAGCACCCTCCCATACCCACCTTTCAGCCGTCCGACGGCGTCCGGTGCATGTACTACTGGCAAATCAACGACCAGTTCCACTTCATGACGCTACATCGGGCACTATCTACAGAGCTCAAATTTATAAAGGCAGACACCGACCAGAGCGGACTGATAGAGATGTGTGAACTGCGAATCCTGCTGAAGTCGACACTGGGCGAGGATGTCTCCGACCTCACGATAGAGTGCACCTTCAACGAGATCGACATCGACAAGAGCGGAACACTGGATTTCCTCGAGGTTCTCACGGTTGTGGACTGTCTGGTACAGATGCTCGGGATGGACTCGTCTGTACCTGTGTGGTAAAAACCCGTACTTCCGATTTAGTTAACCCTATTATCAAGTTATGCTTGCTTGAATGTTCAATCTAGATACAGTTAAGAAAGTGATTTACAGTAATGACTATTTGATTTTATTGCCTTGATATTGCAGTCGCATGATGTTTATTGCGATGATTTACTTTTGTGGAAATAATATTTTGTACTTTGATGTATTGAGTCCCTCTGAATTATAGTGGTGCATGTGTAAAAGCACTATCTTTATATATGTTTGCTGTTGATTTAAAGACATTCTTAAGATTATTGCAATTCAATTGTTTTAATAAGTTGTCGCTGTAATGGTTTTGTATCATACTGATGTGTTTATGATGTTTATGTTCTTATATGAAATATTAATCATTTCATGTTGGGGAGTTTGAAAGACGTTAACGTCATTTATTTTCCCGCGTCCATATTTGCGCGACGTCATATTTAACGTTTTATTGTGTCAACGTCATTCATTTGTAACATAAACAAGAATACAGTTACCTGTTTAAAAACGAGAAACTAATAATCGGCAAATATTTAGTTTTGGTATTAAATATTATTATAATAAGGTTGTATAAAGATGCAATTTATAGTCCCTTTAAATCACACTGTGTTTTAAAGTATAACATATTATCGTTAGCAATTTAGATTTATCATTTCATTGCATGAGAATGACATGCTTAAACATGGTTCGTAATATTTAATCATTATAAACTAATAATTGTAAAAAATACGGTATTTTAGAACTTTTCATTTTTTCATCATTCGTGGTTTACAGTCTCTTTAAATTTTCTCATGCAGAGAATCGGTTCAAGGTTGTATGGATGAATAAATAACGTAACCGATACCGCATACTCGACTTCGTTTTGAATGTATAGAACAGGGACTGTTTACACATATGGTGAAAAACTCGCAAACAATGTGTGTGTTTTCTTCATTATATCAAGTACAATAATTATTTCCTTTATTTGCATTTATGAATACTATCGTGTCAAACTTATATGGTATAATGCTACAACATATCACCTAACATGCAAATAACCTAGAAGCATTTAAATTGGCAGATAGTGTATGCATACCAGATATGCCTGCCCCACGCATAACATAAAAATACGATTCCAAATATGAAAAAAAATCGTAAACAATTACTGTGTTTGTTTTCATTATATTAAGTAGAATATATCTTTCCTATATTTGCATTTATGAATAATATAATGTTGTCAAACCTATATGGTATAATGCTACAAGATTTCACCAAACATGCAAATAACCTAGAAGCATTGACATTGACACATAGTGTAGGCATACAAGATATGCCTGCCCCGCACATAACATAAATATACAATTAATATACGAGAACTTATATAATTAGATTCGCATGTTTTAAAATACTTTATAACTCTTAACGTGATTACTGATATGAAATGAAGCATATCAACGTTTATTACAAACCACTAGTATATAAATGTGATCTGCCCAGAGTTAACATTAGCATATGAAGACAACGTACAATAACAGCTTTTGGACGATTTACATGAAATGAAAATTCAGATATGGGAACACACAGTTCATATTGGACGGTTCAATTCATGGATTAATGGAAACATACTCGACGACATTAATCTTAGTAAATTTGAAGAAACGTATTAAAGTGTGGGATTGTGGGATATGTTTGACAGTGACATATAGTCAGAGGAAGCTTATCTTGTAAGACATGAGGTATTAGGCGACAATGCACCAGCTAGATACACTTTGGCGTTTCGTTTACATTGTATTTAGTGTTCATTGTATTTTAATCAGTGTGTACACCTCAAACGCGCCAGTTTCCTTACGATATTGGCGATTGGTATTTGTTATATCAAGACTACACCATGAACGGTTAACTCCTGCATTAAGAGTGGTAGCTACATTGTATCATGGTTTTCCTTCATCAACAAATATAACGCTAAATTATTGGCATGTCAAAATATAACCATGACGCCAACCTCATTAACGTTATGATAAATAATGACCGTCATTACAATTTGCAAGTTGGTCTGCTTTCAAAACTATATGCATACATCGTAATATGCTTGAAATAAAAACACATATGAACAGGCAAATACAGGAGATAAAACGTATGCTGTTCTTGTTGTTTGCATTTTAGGGCTATTCACAATGCATACTGGTTTGCTACCTTATGCCAAATTGATTAGTTGTGCCTTCGTAAAGTTTTTTTTATTACTTCAGTCTTTCAAAAATATCCATAATTACGTGAGTTCCTTAGCCCTGTTTTGAGATGTCATTGACATCACACGTAATCTGATTAAGCCCTTAAATGAAATTGTAACAGCATGTCAAACGATGAGCAAACCTGCTTCATGCGGCCATCTTATACATTCTTACTTAGACGTTTGCCGAGGGCGATTATCAGAGCTGCTTTCTTCTCTTAATGCGGTCGGCTTAAACCCGAAAACAAACATGTTTTCCTTAAGACCAAACGATGGGATAGTTGATATTGATTTTACTAAAACATAATGATACGGCTCAAGTTGTGACAGATAAAGTTTAAGCGTTCTCAGCTCGATTCCACGAATTCAAGCAAATACAGTTTAAAGATAAAAGTAGCGTGAAACAATAATTGCATAAGAAATATTGCCCTAAGATATATTTGGAAAAAGGATCGAGAAGTTGTTGAGGAAATAATAAACTGTTATTGGATATTTTAAATTATCTGGAACATGTTGTAAACGGAACTAGTGTTGCTCGAAATATGCATGTATTTGGGATGTTAATGATAAGAATCACGAAACATATCGCTTATGTTCCATATTTCCAGACAAACGTAGCACATCATTAATAATTTCCGCGAAACTTAAAGGCAGTAACAGGCTTTGACAAAGGTACTCTAAAACTCGTAACGACTTTCTATCATGCACGCACGTTCCTGTTCTACTGTTATTTTTAAAAATTTTAAATGTTATCAGTATGCGGCTAATTTCTACATTAGCATTTTAAATGCGCAAATAAAGAATTAACCTTGCAAACATTGATTATCGAACATCGAAATGATTTATATCAAATGATACGTGCAATCGGATGCAATTACATGCATACATTGTTCATGCGCCTCTTTTTATGATTTTGAATTCATGTAAGAACAGATTACAATGTATGCTCCTGGTGAAATTTAATATTTCAATTATTTAATGTTTTACATTGGATCAATCCTTTTGCGAAAAAAATACGAACCAGTTTTCTGTAATACAACTTAATTATATGTTCGAACGAACAGCGCTGAGTGTTAATAATGTTGATACAAATGTGAATACATTATATTACGAGTCATGCAGTTTCACCAATGAGCTTGTTTCCGCAATATTTTAAATCACATGTTTTAATCTGTATTATATTTAAGACATTCATGGTTTCCGAATCACTCATATCAATAAATATTGTGTGTATGTCATATGGTTTGATGTAAAACCCACTTCATTCCAGAGCAATGACTCCTGTGTCGATACTGTCTCATTGCTGACAGTAGAATATTGCAAGTAAACATTGTCAAAATTAGATGATAGTGTTCGCGAACATGTTGTGAGTAAATTTAATTTTGTATGTCACCATTTCCTCCTGTCAATATACAATGGTATAATCATATTTTTGATATACACATATTAGTGAATGTTATAAACTAACAACGCCAGACAAGTTACACATTTTTATTAAATGAGCTTGTCAAATGTATTACTGTCAGATATGGTATTCGTTTCAGACATATCCTAAATTGGCGTGTATTTTAAAGCAGACAGACAACGCTTTAAAGATATTTGACGTATTTTACAATAGTTACGAATCGGGATGATTTAATGTGACGCCATAGTATGTCGACTTGCGGGATACAGTTACCTGTATTTTGTTTTCTCTTTGTCAAATCCTGCATAATTGAAGTTTAAATTTGACCTTTCGGAATAAATTTTCCTTAAATACGAATAAGCTACGGTCCGTATCGATGTGTTTTTTCTCCAACACAAGGCATAATCGTATACACGATTGCTTTGTTCTTGTTTATTCTGGCTCCAATTCTTCCTATATTGTTCTGTATCCTTTATGTACAAATTAATTAATGTATTTATGTACGACGTTATAATATCGATCTTAAATACATTACAANGGGGCCGAATAAGCCTGAAATTTCGGACTGGGCCGAAAGAGCTTGGGGCCGAAAGAGCCTGCTACCTCAAGAAGAACTATAGCTGGGAGTTTGATTATTGCAAATAATTAGACTACTTAACTTGACGATTGACAACATATTGCCTCAATAATATTTTTTTGTTAAATGCATTTCGATGTTACTTTCGATTTTGTATTATTTTTGACACTTGTTGTTCAATCAAGGATTTCTGACAGCTGATAAAGGTGTGGCCCCAAATTATACTCCGCAAAAAGAACTTTATTTTGCTCCATCATTTAGTAGGCACATATTTACACGACATTCTAGTATTTCACAAGATTGGAAAACTTATTACCTGTTAAATATTTAATTTTCTTTCGTAACTGCTCGGCTTCGTCTACTTCGCCTTCCATTTTGTCGCTTAAACCATTAAAAATAAATTAATCGAAAACAACACAAGGGGCCCCAAAACAAGCTAGCAAACCGAAACTTGAACTGAAAACATCCGGCGACCTAAAAACCTCAATATGGAAGAATTGGAAATCAAGGCCAAGAATTGGCTAGATTTAAAAGCTAATGGCAATAATTTTCAAATTAAATTCAAAGAACGACAAGATACTGGACTTGTATTCCAAGTTTTCAGGCCCAATAGTGAGACTGACACAGAGCCTATGCAGTTCTCTGTGAATTGTCCGACCGCAAGTGCTGACGATTGGGTGGTTGCAGGCTCTTGGGTAGGTAAACTCCTATAAATATGAGGTCGATTTACATCATATATCAATCGGTAATTGACGTCTAATTATTTGGGCTAGGGTAGGTAGAACATCTCAAAGCAGAATAGAATCAAAGGAAAAATTGCCCACGGGTGTTGGGTTTAATATGAGCCTCGCTCTGAGAAAAGGGGGTTAAATGCTTGTGCGTAAAGTGTCGTCCCAGATAAGCCTGTGCAGTCCGCACATGCTTATCAGGGATGACACTTTACGCTTTTATGGTATTTTTTGTTTCAATGAAGTCTCCACCTAGCGAAAACCCAGATTAGGCAGAAAGTGTCGTCCCTGATTAGCCTGTGCAGACTGCACAGGCTAATCTGGGACAACACTTTACAAACATGCATTAAACCCCTTTTCATAGGGCAAGGCTCATATGATTGTGTTTTCATTGAAACAATGGGAGAACAACTTTTTATCATACATAAACTGTCAACAGGATGTACAGTCTAGTTACCATTACCGGATCATTACGTTTACCATTACCGGATCATTACGTTACCCATAGCGGATAACTTTGATGTTCAAGACTGCGTATCGCGATAAAAAGTTGACATTTTAAGATGATATTTTGCACACAGCATCAACAAGGCCAGTTCTTTAAAACGCATTGATTGAGTCGTAATCGGAGATACTCTTTGTCAAACATTTCGGCGTGTTTTGCTGACATGTTTATACGACTTTGTTGACTTCCATCTCGTTTCCAAATCGATGTTGAACATTATTTGCGGACACATGCTATAACTCTGTTGGAAAGTAAGAAGTATACGCATCAATTTAAAGGCCATTTAGTAGTCTGTCTGTCTGCAAAAGTCCATTTCAGTTTTGATTCGTGTTTAAAATTGTACAACAACTTAACTGAAATGAAGAATTAGGGCAAAAACGGATCAAGCGTGATGGTATTGATAATATATTATATTAAAACATATGCAAATCTTGTTGATTCTTTCAAATAATGATCTCAATCTTAATGTTTTATTTATGCTCCATGTTCAATATCGATGATTAGAAATGATTCAAACAATTTGCATGGTTTATAAGGTGCCCATATCTTTTCGATCTATTTAGGATTTTCAAAGGATAATTCATACAAGAACACCATGCGTAAAGTGTACATACAAGATCACGCGAAGAAAACAATATAAAAAAAAAATGAATATAATTTATAACTGGCAATGTAACTTGGTCATTGTAAACAACACAGTTCATGTTTCGACAGCTCAAATAGCGTGTTAGATGCCCTCCTGAGTGGTTTCGATCATGTGATCCGTTATGGCTACAACTGATCCGTTAATGCATGAATTCTGAGGTGAACAAAAGGTATCATAAATACATTTTGCCTGCGTTAAAAAATAAGAATATGCGCTGAAACAGTAAGCAAAGGTAATATGTTACCAAACTGGTGTAAAAGAAGACTCAAAACATTTATTGCTTTTCACCAGAACAACTTTATTACGCTACTGATCCGGTAATGGTACCTTGACTGTACAAATAAGGCCAAAGAAAATAATATGTCTGGTTCCGGTGACCCGACCGACCCTTATTTTTACCGCCGACCCTAAACTATTTTCCCGCTCGGAGTAAGAAATTTTTTAGAACGAAAATAATGTTAAGGTGCAAAACTCACCAAGTTTGAAATTACCTGTAACTGAGTACGAATAACGACGATACGGTTATGCTCTGTTTTTATCGCGTATTACTTAATCCAATATGGCGGTGTCCACATGCTTGTTAGCCGTGACAATTGAAAGCTGCCGACACCTTCAGAATGCTATAAAGGACAGGGATGGAAATTAGTGGTTGCCTAACCGGGGCAAGTAGATTTTGGCCTGGGCAACTCAATTTCAAAAGTTTGTAGTCTGGCCGGGCAACTTACTTATGTTAAAGCTTTAAATAATAAAAATTAGCAACCTTGGATCAATAATTAGTTAAATAATATTCATTATTTAGGCATAGGAAATGACTCAATTCAGGCTCATAATAATACATAATCATTTAATGCATTGAAAGTGTGTCATGTCAGCAATGTTATTTAATTATCTATTTTATTTAAAGAATGTATTAGATACACATGATGCGACATAAACATAATTCTGGGCTCGTAACTCTTCAGCTGGGCAACCGAAATACTTAAGTAAAAAGTTTGTTTACATCCCTGAAGAAGGTTGGGGCATATAAAATGAGTTAGACATATGAGGAACTGTTTGCCTCGTATCACCCACAACCAGATAACAGACTTCAAAATCTTGTTTCACCAAACATGAATGGAGATAATTGTTATGAGGCTTGTGTCATAATTTTTCTTTGTTGAAATGATACATCTATTTTTTACATTAGAGTGTTCATAAAGACAGAATTATTTTATTTCCATTAATCAAGCTACAATGTCTTGACGTTCAGATAAAACAATTTACAATATCGTCATCTGTTCAAGATTATTTACAGACACATAAACCATAAATATTCAAAACATTATTGTATGTTTTTACTTAACAGCATACTCTGTATGAATTTATCTGCTGTGGGGTTGCATCAGTCAGAGGCGGAATTCCTGTGTACATCATCAGCATATGGATTACACTACAGAACTAGGCGTAATATGTTTTCATGGGGGAGTCCATGCAATGATTTCTGTATTCCCCTGGATCAACCCTACATGTGTCAGTTTGAGTTGCATTATTTTGCAGAGTTTTTGGAGCGACAGTGCTGGTCTGAAGAATTATGTGGAAGAAATCATTGATTACTGCGATTCAACAAAAGCTACAAGCGTGGAAGACATACTACAAAAAGTAACAGAAGTTTGTGAAAAGGTATGTTCAGAGTGACTGGTTAATGAATGACAGTAACAATACATAATATCTAGGCCGTGTTAGAATCTGGGTCACATGCATCCAAAAACTAGGTCACCAGGTCAAAACCGTCAAATCTTAGAAAAGCATTGTTACCACTAAAGAGGCCACATTTATGACTCAATCTTAATGAAACTTTATCAGAATGAAACATTTTTTGACAATGTCTAGACAAGTTTGTATCTGGGTCACGAGAGTCCAAAAGCTATGTCAGCAGGTCAAATCTTAGAAAAACCTTGTAACCAATCTTAAAGCCACATTTGTGACTCAATCTAGATGAAACAAGGTCAGAATGTTTATGTTGACAATATGTAGAATGACTTCAAATTGGGTAAAGTGTGTCAAAAAAACTAGGTCACCAGGTCAAATCTTACAAAAACCTTGTTAAAACGTTAGACACTACCTTTATGACCTAATCTTGATGAAACCTATTCAAAATGTTTATCTTGACAATATCTTGGCCGACTTTGAATCTAGGTAATGTATATGTATGACCAAAAACTAGGTCACAAGGCAGGCCTTTTTCTGCCTATCTCACGGGTCCGATAGTCGGACCCATTCCCCTTGCCAAATATGGATGTTTTTTCCCTGTTCTCAAAAAAAAATCTTAAAAAAAAAAAAAAAAAAAAATTTTTTTTTTAGAAAGAAGTGTCTTATGACTCTGTATTATTAGACTCTATATCTCAATTTTATTTTTTAAACGACCTACAAAATATATAACTATAATTTATATGATTTTCATCCAAAATGGCTGGAAAATCCCCTGCCCAAATACCCAGTTATGCTTTTGTTGATGAAAATTCTTCCCAATTTGGAAGATTTCGCGACTCGAAAAATCCCCATTTTGTTAGGTACTTTTCCCCCAAATAGACAGAAAAAGGCCTGCAAGGTCAAATCTTACAAAAACCTTTTTACCACTCTAGAGGCCACATTTATGACTTATTCTTTATGAAACTTGTTCAGAATCTTTATCTTGACAATATTTAGGCCAAGTTTGAATCTGGGTCACTTTTGTCTTTAAACTGGGTCACCAGTTCAAATCTTTAAAAAAAATCTTACCTCTCTATGGGGCAACATTTATGACTCAAGCTTGATGAAACTTGGTCAGAATGTTTATCTTGACAGTATAAAGGCCAAGTTTGAATCTCGGTCAGAAGCGTCTTAAAACTAGGTCCCCAGGTAAAGTGTGATAAAAAACTAGATCTTCAACAATTAATGTCTGTGAACTCAGGTGAGCCTTTAAAGACCATCATGGCTCTCTTGTTTAATATGTTATAAGCCTAAAAAAATAAGGTTATTTCACTAATGATTTGTAAAGCAAAAAGAATCTTTTTCATGTGCTCTAAACCTTGTATACGGTGCTATATGGCCTGTATTCAGTTGTTCTTGGAAGAAGATGATGACGAGGATGAGGATGATGATGAGGATTATGACGTGGAGGGTGGGGAAGATCCGATGTATTACAACACAGATGAACACTTTATGGAAGAACCAGAAAGAGTAACTGAAAGAAAGCAAAGGTAGAACTTATTATCTTAAATATAATCACCTAGGTCATTTGCAAATGGCGATCATGGCTACAAATTGTGCAAAAATTAGCTTAAAAAACTTAATATGAAAAGTTTTATGAAAATAATAATATGAAATACTGGAAAATATCATGTTTTCAGGGACATCAAAAAGGATATATATTTATTGTAATACCATGGCACATGCAAACTTGCATAGAAACGAATGATCTTAAGTTTTTCTGCAATAACTATGGGTTGAGGTTACACATTCCAAGCTCAGGCTACTATAAAACAGTTCCTTAACAATTGAAAAGTATATTTACATTTATACTTAGTGTAATACTTGCATGTTTTTGGAAGTGACACTTTTGTTCTATGTAATGTGTAGTGTATACAATTTATCGACTCAATATAAGCATATACAAAAAAGAACTCTCAGACCCACAGACCCATGTGGTGTGTTGTGAGTCCTGAATCTTATTGCCACCATGTAGAAACTTGATATTATCCAAGTTGATTTTCTTCATGGTTTTACCTAGTGCACTGATAAATTAACAGCCAATAGCATTCTCATTAAATGAAAGTATCAATCTGTCAATTTTTATGCGCAAGTTCAATGTCCCTGTTTTTTAAGATAGTAAATAATGAAGAGACATATACATGTAAGGATAAGAAACTGTTAAAGGCCATGTTTGAATCGAAATAATGTAGGTAAGTCTTTGCTTGTTGTTGATTAACCTACAGCCATACGTTAAGATGCTTGTTACGAAATAACTTGTGTTTTCCACTCTTGCTTTAATCCCTTCACATCTGAACTTCTGGCCGTGGATAATTTGAGAACAAAGTATTACTTACATGTAAAATATTTTAATTAATCAAAATATAATTATTATCAGCCATGAGGTGCCTATCAAGGCCATGCTTCTGATGGTCTCCATTTATAATTCAACTGTTTGTTAGAAAAGCTTGGTCCCTGTTGAGTGATAGTTTATACAGCAGAGCAAAAGTGACTTAATGTTGTAAACTTTCTACGGAGTGCAGGGCTTTTCATCAGGAAATTGGAAAGAGGCGTTAGCCTTTCAAATTGGGAATTTCATGCGCGATAACTGCTCATTTTGGGAAGANTGTTTCAATGATAACGTGATATCGGTCGTCAGTGATTGCATGCGTGAAAATTAAACTTTCAAAAATTTCCCTTTAACCAAAAGGGTTAGGTGATTCATATTATGTGTGTAACATCGGGTAGTAGTCCTCTACATACTGTGTTCAAATTATGTATCTGGACCGGACATGGTCACGACTCAGGAGTCACATAATATTTTACATTATATAGGCTTAGCGTGAAAAACATGTAGACTTTTATAGTTGCCCTCTCTACAGTCTGTTCAAATCCTGACCTGGTTTCGATTTTTTTCTCTAAAACCGCAAGGCCCAGAGGTTTGGTATTTGGTAACATTATGTGGTGGCTATCAACAAAGTATGTTCTAATCAAGTTCCTTGGTCGAAGGTACGTGTCTCGGGTATATGTATTTCGTGGAAAGTTTAAAAACCTTTTACTCCAAAACCGCAAGGACCAGCGGTTGTGTGCTATTTGGCATGTTCCTCTTTATGGTTGGCATTAACAAAGTTTGTTCCAATTATTTTCCTGTGGTAAAAACTGGTTTATACCTTGAGATGACTTGTTTGCCTTGTATGTATACATTTAAAACTGTAAATCAATCTCATCTAAAACCGTAAGGCCTAGACGTTTTTATTGGGAATACAACATCTAATTTATTCTAATCATAACGACTTGGTTTATATAAATAAGTGAAGCACTATTGCATTTCTATTTAAAACACGTTCGTGGTCCTTTATTTATGGAAAGTGATCAATTGCTAAAATAGTACAGTACGGCACAAAACGAAACAACATACACACGCAGAAGAATAATGCTGGGGTCACCGCCTTGAAACGGTCAATGCTAAGTACTGTAGATTTAAACCGGTTATAGAGCGCTCAACCTCACACTTGGCCCAGCAATAATCATGATACATATACGTGTAAATAAAATTTAACTTCATAGCATTGCGACTCAAATTAAACAGTAATAAAAGGGAATTAAAACGCATTCAATTTTATTACTTTTTAATTACTCAATGGAAGGAAGGAGACCAGAGCAACATTTTTGTGAGGCACGATGAAATGAAATTACGAACACGTACATGTATCAACTACATCCCTTTGTTTTACAAAACAGATTTAAGAATATAGCATCATATAGTTAATATTTCAGATCATCATCACGTGCATACAGGAAGAAGCAGCAACACAAGTCTACTCTTTTGGTAAATCGTTTTCCTTACTGTATATTAAACACATTATCCCAACTAAAATCAATCAAATATCACAATGTGAATACATGTGGGCGATTTGGAGCATCATGGTCTTCATTTTATCAAGTGTAAGGACCTCTGTTCGTGACCAGATATTACTTACATACAGAAGCTACAGCTTTACATTTACTCTGCTATCATGTACTTCACTATATCACAAAACTACCGTGTTGTTTTCAAAAGTCATGTGTTACGCACCCAGAAAGTGTACAATTTCGAGAATATAGTGTTTTTATTTTTAACCGAATACGGTTAGAATACAAATATATCTCAGGGCAGACTACTGCAAACAATATATAGAATTACGCTTTCTATGAAACGATAGCTAACATAAATATAATGATTTTATCACATGAATATGGTTTTGATAAACATTTACCCATTTTATTTTCACCAAAACCAAGCTTTAAAATAACTCACTAATTTAATGCCTTACACGCATGAATACGGACGTATTACACTTGTAATCTAATTGTTATAGTTGATTATCGTGATTAAAATTTAGTTTACAAATAACTAGTAAATTATCGTACACGCATGAATACAACATTAGTTTGCTGGTAATCTAGTTGTGATAGTCGATACGCTTATTTTCCACTCACAGCAATTTTCCTGATATTCATTGCGATCAGCTATGATTGCCATTTTAAAGACAAGTTTTTACAATGCAGGCGTTGACGTCGTACACGCCCGCATAACACACCTGTGTCCCTCTGGTCACTATTCTTAATTGACGTTCTTAACATGTTCAATTTTAACTGTTACGAGCAATATACATATTTTTTTAATTATATATAAAGCGCAGCCAGCAATGTTTTACGGGTTTTGACGGTCGACCACGAATTAGTATTCGAAGCTTTAGTCGCCCTAGTAACAATCACAACACGAGAACGTATTCGGATGTAATTCAATATTCTTCTTTGTCCATCTGTAAACTGTTGCCGAAGCAGTTGCCTGTCGTATTTAAGGCTTACTACGAAGATGGTTAAAATGAGAAATTCAATCCCTCAAACCAGCTGTTAGAAATAATGTTGTGTTTTTTTGTTCAGCAAATACGGTGAATTTAAAAACGGAACTTAAACATTATATGTGTCGATCATACGCACGAAGCATTAGTAACAACCAGTGTTCGTGTCCAATTGAGAACACAAGGAAAGCGATATGTATTGAACCATTTACCAAACTGTAAAAAAAATTATATTAAATGTAAACTTTCAACATATCAAATGCCAGTGTGAAGTGCCAAATACCATTAGTTGACGAGACATTATAACATCACATTAACACAATACTGAGATACAGCACGATGGTCTAGACTTTGCTTTACATTATGAAGGGTTCAGAAATGATGTCAAATAAAAAACAAAAATGACTAACCGCCTTTCCTGCGAGTTGTAAGGGCTCAATGATTAAATGTAATCAAACGTTTTTTGGTGGACATGCGGATGATCCTAAATAGATTCAGGTTGTTCCGGTCGAATAATTGCAAGGATTTACTGCCCTTTTATTGATAATATGGAATATCTCAGACAATAATGATCATAATTTTATGAAACTGTAAATGCATTACCCGTAGGTGGGCATGTACATGTTGTCATGTCATTTCGATCAAAAGAGTTTAACGGAGTTATTGCGCCTTGAATAATTATTCGTTCGAACACAACATCTTAAAAACTTATATACTGAATCCCAATAGGGTGGCATGCGCATAAATCAAGACGTTTCGCGAAAATGAATATTCAGGACCCAATTGTTCTTTCATAAATAAACAAACATGTCACAATAAAGTGTAACGCTTCTGTGCGAGATCTCATGCATCAATTATCAGAATATAATGAAAATGTATATGCGATGTTATGATTGGTTTGACATGCGACATGACATAATTATTTTACATAAGTTATTTCCGAGAATAATATTTAGTTTTCGCGTTAGGTTTTGGACGCTAATAATCCAAATGTGAATATAATTTATAAAAAGTATGATAGCCAAAGTAATTTCAGGAACAATTCACAACAACAACTTCAATTTAATCCACACCTCATCGTGAGTGTGGGTCAACAGCTTCAATCATTTTTGGGATCATATGTAAGACATATGTCTGCAGTAGATTATATTTTCAATTTAGTTATTGACAGGCGAGATGATTATATTGCTCCTCAGAAGATTATAACCGTCATAAAATGTGTTGATTTAAATGTCATAAGGGTAGCATTACTATTCAAACAATATCATTCGGAAATAATTAAGTCAGACTAATGCAAAACAGTTAATATATGTTAAAGTAAACTTAGTTACATCAAACTATGCAAGATTCAATGTGAGTTGTGTCTTATTTAATTACAAAGGTACAATTTGCAACCCGATTAAGCATTTGTTTTCATAGAAAGTTTCGCACCGCATAAAAGCAACATGCTTTCCCTTTGTGTTTTCTATTTCCTCTGTAATGCAGTACACATTACATACTCAATCGTTATAAAACAACTTATAATTGCTAAACGAATATGTAGGTCCGTGTATATACCGTCTTTTCCTTTTTCGTTAAACATTCGATACAACGAAAAACGAAAATCAACGCATATTAGTTCATATTCCGATTTTCTAATAACCGAAACAAAAACAAAATACGAAAAAAAAGTTAACTTATTTATATCGTTTTTCGTTGTACTAGTTATAAAACAAAAAACGAAATTGATTTCCCTATTCATATTTCGTTTCAATCTTCATATAACGAAAATAAATGTTTGAAAGTTGGAGCGGATTGTTTGATCCCGTTTACTGTTGTTGGTTTGAAAACACGGTATACGAAAAAACGAGTGGCTTTTGAGCATTTTTTTCTCCCTTACATAAGACTTAATCACTAATTTCCATCAGCATGGCTTCTTACGTGCTATTTTCGCGGAGGAAAAGACACGCCGTAAGGGAAAGAGACGTGGATATTTTCACTGTTTTTCCAGGTACTGTATTTTTCCAAATTGGAATGATCATAATTTTGACATCTAAATGATTTCCAACGTACCGGTATTTAATGTCGATCAGCCGATATGACTATTAATAGCCTCGTAGGACACTTCTTCTTCCTCTTCTTCGCCCCTATGTTATGTAAATTCAGTACTTATTAAAAAAAAAAGACTCGTCTTGTCTTATTATCATGGGGGAGTTGCTTACATTTAAAGAGCTGTAATACCCCTTCCACTGTGTCCCGTAATCCTAGTATTATTACCGCTTAGACCCGCATAACGTTATAAGGAGAACAATTATCGGCGACGGAAGCTAAAATGTCCCCCATGTTGATCTTTTAACGCCACCTTACATAATATAACGTTAAAGTTGTATTAGTATTGCGAATATTGAAATAAAGAACAGGGCAAAATGCAAATAAATAAAAAATATTTAAATCTTATGGAATGGTAAAGTGCAATATATAATTTCCAATTTGTTCGATTAAGAACACATACATGCTACATTTAACAACTGCATGGTGATATGTCTAGTGATTGCAGCTTTAAAACAAGAGTTATAACCGAACACCTTATATGAAACCGCTTTGCGCTTGAAGTGCATATTTAATAACTAATTAAACAACATATTAAGTGCTCCGAAAAGAACGCTCAATATTAAGTTAATGCAAACAAAACATTGATCGTACAATGATTTTATAAGGCTCTAATTTATTTTTTACTTTTTAAACGTTACGTTACATAAAGAAGACGATTATCATGCGTCACGCCTATAGGAACTACTTGCACGCGTTGAAATGTTCCGTTTAAGACCCTGATTGTCTCCTTAAATGAAACTCGAATACCATTAAAGAAAAGCTTTTAGTTAAAACCTATTTATTTTAGCTCAATTGCATCGGAAGCATATGGCTTATTGAATCAGTTTCCTGGGACTAAAACCAGTATTTGGTGTCTCTTTGGAGGGGGGAAGGGGAGATCGAAAGAACGCTCCCACAGTGGGAATCGAACCCGTGACCTCCCAGTCGCTAGGCGGATACCATATCCACTACGCTACGGCAACATAGAAAAGAAAACGGAAAAAATAAAAAAAAGCTTTTGCATCGGTAGCTATGCGTGTATGATTTGCTAAGTCAAGGTTTATTGAGTTTTAGAGTTTATTTTCTTGATTAGTTCTTCAATAATTGTAAAGTATATTTTCTTTGAACAGAAGACGCGAAGGGCGTGACGGGACACGAGAGCACGAAAATGTTTACGGAGCCCGGGATACCCTGAAACATATGAAGGACAAGGCCTGGGCCGTCCAGAGCAACTGAGCCAACTGATTTCTTGGAAGGTGGTGGTGGCGGTAAGCCGGGAAGAGAACGCGCCATCAAGAACGCGTTCGCTTGCATCATCTGTTAAAGTACATTCATTAGTCAAATAGTGTATTTTTTATTCGTTTTATACACATCCAGTTCATTTCAACAGTCCTGCGAAAATTGGAAGAAATCTGTACAACAAAACAAAAACGTTATTGAAATAAATTTATTAATTTGTAACAATGTCAGAGATGTAACTTAGAAAGTATTTGAACTAATGGACTATACTTAGCGTTGATGTTTCTGTTATTTGAATGTAGTGGTCAAATCCCTAAGGAATGGTTCACACACTATTTTACACGTCGATATGTCTGTAGTGTCTCTTAGAACTGATCATATTTGTGTCGACCTTTTAAATCTGTTTTTGTTGGTGATTGCATATCCTTTAAAGATAGGCCTTTACGGGAAATGATGTATTGGTAAAGTATAGTTCAAAGTACATGTAATAATTACTCTTATATTTATTGTTTTGTACAATATCTTCAGAGTATGTGAATCTCATTTCAGAACAACTCGTCAATGTGCTGTACGAGTAAACGTTTTTCAATGAAACTATTCTTATGTTTTAAAACTTTATGAATTTAATATCAAGGACACAAACACACTCATTGTTAAAAAAATATACTGCAAGCATAATTGAGAAACACCGAAGAGAAAGTAATGTACGCACCACACATGGACGCTTTTCTTTGTTAACAAGAATAGTTTATGTTTGATATAGATTTACGCTTCACTGACCACAGTGATTCGCTGAACAAAGTGTGATTATATAAAATATACCGTGTCACGATAGAGATTAACGCTTCACTGACCACAGTATTTCGCTGAACGAAGTGTGATTATATAAAAGCTACTCTGTCACATAAGGCATAATTAATATTAAGAACGCTTTATTTTAAAGAAAGTATGGCTTAACAAATACAGTTCAAGCACAATAATTACTCGTGTAGTGTTTTTGTATACTATATACAACTCACCGTGATTTATATATGTTTTAAACCATCTAGAACAAGCAATTAATATGCATCTTGTTGTTTGCTACATTTGTACAAATGAACTCTATACACAATTTGTACATACGTTCACACTATAATAATCTTACAAAAACGTATATATATATGTGGGTGTATGTATATGTATATATATGTGTGTGAAACGAAGTACAGCTTGATATTTTTTTTATTTGTTATTTGCACTCCCATTGAAGAGTTTGTCTCTCACTGTCAGCCTTTGTCATTCTTGTTGGAGGTGTATGTCGGACATAGATGTATTAGCGACCATGTGTGTATGCTTGCAGGCGAGTAGGATTATGTGTGCATGCGTTTTTGTGTCTTTGCACACATGGATTTGTTAAATTCTGTTTTATATACAGTCAAAACTGACCTAGCGGTCAACTCGAAATAACGGTCAACTACAGACAACAGTCAGTCTGGACTCCCCCCGACGAAACTCACTCTATAGTACACTTGGGAACAACGGTCAATCGTCCATAACGGCCAACGGCCAGAATATTTCACTCCCAAAGTAATTTTTAAACTCGAAACAACGGTCACGAGTCAGTCGTTTCGAGTGTCGAAAAGTGAACACACAATTCAATCTGCGTTGTTGTATGTTACCTTTGACGTCATAGCGTCTATTGTGCGTCTATTTTGCGGGTAAAGAATTTGATTGCGGTAACTGCCTTTGATATGATAAAAGCGGCACGTTGCGATAAAACAAATAACGACTTAGCGACGATTTAATTTCTGATTGCATGAAATGTGTGCAAGTAACAATAACAATGTGTATAAGTAGCAATTAGCAGCCCATTCATAACGCCATAGTTATAGCGCGTAATAAAATCAATAAATCTTTATCGCTGATAAGGTGTGAAACACAACATTTAGCTAGCGTGTGTTATTATAAGAAGGTGATAAAAGGATTAGTGATCGTTTATTGTGGCACAACGGGCCACGTTTGCAACTTTTATAACAAACTTTCTGCATTTATTGAAGCTGACATTTTGTCACGTAAAACGTCTGTTACCCAAATGCCATTTTCAAATTCCAGGGGATAAAGTCCCGGAAGACGATGTATGAAAATAATTTGAAGATAAATTGTGCTTAGATGTGTTTAATAAAAATGATGTTTGTGTGATGTTTGTCTACTAGTAAATATTGAAACTTTTTATATTCTTTGCATGAGAACGATAACAGCNCAAATGTGAATATAATTTATAAAAAGTATGATAGCGAAAGTAATTTCAGGAACAATTCACAACAACAACTTCAATTTAATCCACACCTCATCATGAGTGTGCGTCAACAGCTTTAATCATTTTTGGGATCATATTTAAGACATATGTCTGCAGTTGATTATATTTTCAATTTAGTTATTGACAGGCGAGATGATTATATTGCTCCTCAGAAGATTATAACCGTCATAAAATGTGTTGATTTAAATGTCATAAGGGTAGCATTACTATTCAAACAATATCATTCGGATATTATTGTGTCAGACTAATGCAAAACAGTTAATATATGTTAAAGTAAACTTAGTTACAACAAACTATGCAAGATTCAATGTGAGTTGTGTCTTATTTAATTACAAAGGTACAATTAGCAACCCGATTAAGCATTTGTTTTCATAGAAAGTTTCGCACCGCATTAAAGCAACATACTTTCCCTTTGTGTTTTCTATTTCCTCTGTAATGCAGTACACATTACATACTCAATCGTTATAAAACAACTTATAATTGCTAAACGAATATGAAGGTCCGTGTATATACCGTCTTTTCCTTTTTCGTTAAACATTCGATACAACGCAAAACGAAAATCAACGCATATTAGTTCATATTCCGATTTTCTAATAACCGAAACAAAAACAAAATACGAAAACAAAATTAACTTATTTATATCGTTTTTCGTTGTACTAATTATAAAACAAAAAACGAAATTGATTTGCCTGTTCATATTTCGTGTAAATCTTCATATAACGAAAATAAATGTTTGAAAATTGGAGCGGATTGTTTGATCCCGTTTACCGTTCTTGGTTTGAAAACACGGTATACGAAAAACGAGTGGCTTTTGAGCGTTTTGAACGTTCTTTTTTCGTGGAGGAAAAGACACGCCGTAAGGGAAAAAGACGTGGATATTTTCAGTTGTTTTTCCAGGTACTGTATTTTTCCAAATTGAAATGATCATAATCTTGACATCTAAATGATTTCCAACGTACCGGTATTTACTGTCGATCAGCCGATATGACTATTAATAGCTTCGTAAGACACTTCTTCTTCTTCTTCTTCTTCTTCTACTTCGCCCCTATGTTATGTAAATTCAGTACTTATTTTACAAAAAGACTCGTCTTGTCTTATTATCATGGGGGAGTTGCTTACATTTAAAGCGCTGTAATACCCCTTTCACTGAGTCCCGTGATCCTAGTATTATTACCGCTTAGACCCTCATAACGTTATAAGAAGAACAATTATCTTCTATATTATGAGACGGCAGCTACAATGTCCCCCATGTTTATCTTTTAACGCCACCTTACATAATATAACGTTAAAGTTGTATTAGTATTGCGAATATTGAAATAAAGAACAGGGCAAAAAGCAAATAAGTAAAAAATATTTAAATCTTATGGAATTGTAAAATGCAATATATAATTTCCAATTTGTTCGATTTAGAACACAGACATGCTACATTTAACAACTGCATGGTGATATGTCTAGTGATTGCAGCTTTAAAACAAGAGTTATAACCAAACACCTTATATGAAACCGCAGTAGTTCTTTCTTTGGGTTGAATAAGATATCAGTTTGTTTGACTCGGAAACCTGATTTTTTAATTGAGCCATAAAACGGGCACAAAAACACAAGAGTCGTCTTTTGCAGATGAAAAGAAAAATAATCAGCAGCTTAAGAGCAATTCTAAGTGTGGCGAATCATTTCTTTATTTTTGGTTGAGGACTGTAATTTTTGTAAATTTCACCACATTAGAATTTATTTTGTTTTTATATAATTTGAGAGTTCCTAGTGCCTGTATTTCCTACAGTTACCACTGAATACTCAATAAGTTTCTTTACTTTTATTTTTCTCCAATCATAAACAAATAACCAAGGAAATTAATTCAATAATAAATTCCAACAAACATCACATTCATACAAGTTCAAGTATCTAATTTATAATTTGAAGTTAAAGCCACACACCTTGAAATGAAATACATGTTAATCAATACTTATAGATGCAATTTGAAAGTGTGCAAAATTGTTATTAAATCTATAGCCTAGTTAGCAAGGAATTCATTATTTTTCAAACGGTACCGCTTTTAAAACCGAAAGTAGGATTTCTAGACGTATATGTCCATTTCGACAAACACAATTATTTTTAAGCTTTAAAGCTAAAAAAAGACGGATTTCTACCTCATAACCACCAGATATATTCTTATTGGCAAATATAAAATTAATTCTATAGTCCAGTAAGCAAGGAATATTTTTTTCAAACGGTACCACTTTTAAAACCGAAAGTAGGATTTCTATACGTATATGTCCATTTCGACAAACACGATTATTTTTAAGTTTTAAAGCGCAAAAAAGAACGGATTTCTACCTTTTAACCACCAGATATATTCTTATTGGCATAAATAAAATATGTTTCTTATTTATACTTAAATTTACTGTGCCAAATAAGATGTGTGGATTTAATATCCTAATTGAATCACACGTCAAAAGGTTTAAGTACTATAAATATAATCCACAATTCCAAACAGGTTCTAGGTGGAACTCTTGGTAGAAACTAATGTTCAAATACTGTAGGCCCCTTAAATATCCTCCAATCCTGCCAATCAGAATGTTAATATTGACCAATCGTAGTCAATTTGGCGCGCAGTCAATCCCTTGAAGTTATTGGTGCCTAACTGGCTACTGTTTTTCACAGGTCTTGCGCCAATAGGATCAAATCTGCGCCACTGTATTGTAAAGAACTCATGGAAAGTCAGTATGCGCCACCTGCGCCACTGTATTGTTAAGAACTTATGGAAAGTTAGTATGTCACGTATGTGCCACTTCCTCAAAGTTCATTTAAGTACAAATGCAATTACATATACATTTGACTACAGAAATAAAATGAAACATAAAACTCATGAATTTCACGACAATAAGACCCTTTCTGGTAACTCCAGGTAGACAAGTGGCGTCAATGCAGAAGACTCCAAAAAATCCCATTACAAAACTAAATTTGGAGGAATTCATCAAAAGTGGATGGAGAATCAAGTGAACATTTTCTATTAATTGTAGACTTTATTTTCCTTTTGTGTAATTTCATGTACTTTAGCCCCCAGGACCGGTAAGTCAAGGTCAATATTTTAGGATGAAAATATTAAATTCATAATATAAAATAACAGCATCTTCAACAAATTAATTCTTAAGAATTTTTCTGATTTTTAAGAAAATATCCTATTGGGCACACTTAAGCATATCCAGTCAGTAGAGAACTGCAGTACATTGTTCAAACAACTCTCAGATTTCCAAACTGCCATTCCAGTTCCAGATCAGAATTACAAACGCTGCAACAGGCAAGTGGTTAAACCGTTGTGTGGAACCCGAAGAAAGAATTTATTATTTCACGTTTGCACATTGAATTGTTTAAACAGTATTCTTTTATGTCTTTCCTCATTGCTGTTGACGCCAAGTCTCCTTGGTTGAAGTACAGGATGGCCTGTGCATCTGTGCCCGTTCTTCCAGCTCGTCCAATTTCTTGGACATATGCTGAAAAAAATAAGACAATTTGACACTTTGTTTTAAGTTGTTAGCAGTTGTAAATTGTGTTATATATTTGACATAACACAAAACATTTTCTATTCATGTACATTTGTTTAACTACAACATTGAATCAGAAGTCATTTTTAAAAATCATATTTCTATTTGTAATGTCACTAGATAAAGCACATATAATACTTTCAACAATTTATTGTAATGTAATGTAAAAAGTACTTTTGAAGTAATTAATTTTTTTCCCTGGTCATTCATCTAACATGCTCAAATAATTTTAAAAATCATATTTCTGATCAAATATTATTATGAATTAAACTAAGTTAAGATCAATGTTGCTGTTTTTGTGATTAGATCAATTGCAAGGTATCCTGTTATGCAGGTTTTTAAAACATTGATACATGGATTTACTATAGTATTTACCCTTTCTTGTTAAGATATATTTGAATCTTACAGTTATGATAATGATTTATATATATA
>VMBQ01001246.1:105487-199602 GCA_007657795.1 Dreissena rostriformis
ATACGGCCGTACGCCAGTTATTGCAAGCCCTGATAGATAGATCTAGATAGATAGATAGATATGCAGATATATATATATATATATATATATGTGTGTGTATTAATGTAGAAATAAAGGCATTAAAAAAGAGAAGTGTAACAACTCCCATACGTAATAAATTATTAATTATCTAGATGTTTCTTCCCTAAACACTGCAAAACACTGAAATATATTGTTTCAATCCATCAATCCCGATTCATTGAATGACAATGTGTCGGGGATAAAGTACGCTTAGTACAATAATACATAGATAATATTCATGACACAATAACTTCCAGTATTCAATTATTGTTACCACTTGATATAAGTCTAATGAATACAATAAATGGAATACATGTAAAATCAGGAGAATACGTGTACATCTAACAATCACTATTTACGGATGTCGCAGCATACTTGCACGAAAACAATGCACATTATATAATAACTTTTAGAATCACTAGTCCTGCTTTGCGAACTATAAGGTGTACTTACCACATTTCAATGCAAAAGGCTTAAAACGGTAATCATACGAATATGAACAATCATCTGAAGAAATAAATAAAAGTTGATAGGGCATTAAACTTCGTTTTGAAGCAAATGCACATGCATATGTTCACTGTCTAATTAATTAATTAAAATAAAACATTTAAATGAAAAAGAAATAGTCCTTAGTAATAAAACATTACATATTTTCGGAGAAAAGTGGAATCGCATCAAATCTATGTATGCCTGTTCACTTGTTTACTTTAAACGTTTAATACCCTCATCAGCTTCTTAATATTATGGTAAAGCTCCTTATGACGTGATGGTTTATAAATGGCAAAATATATTATATCTTGATAGCGTTGATGGAGTTTCATTGTTTGCTACATTACAATGAATAAAACTAGGAATATGTCCATACAATCAAAATAAAAACGATAACCACATGTCTGTTATCGATAAGCACATGTTTGTTATACATTTCGTCTTGCATGTCACTCTTTACGCAACGTGCTTTACTTAAATGGCGATGACTATCGATCGGTACTGTACCATTTTCTACGCCGTCCAATCACGAAATTGGCGAACTACGACAGCGTCCATGTTTGTTTGCTTGCTTGTGTGGCTAGGTATGGATCGAGTTTACTTTTTGACCACCATTGTTTAAGCATGCAAGAACTTTCTATTTCGTATTTATGGATTATCTAGTTCAATGCGTCCGTCCGATGTTTTATTTAATATGAACTCATCCGAATAGTTTGTCCCTGAAAAATAGTTTGTATCTAAAATTAATAGCTGTCGTCCTTTCTTTGCTTGAGTTGTTGTCAGGGAAATGTACAGTCCGTAATACTGTTTGACTGCGTTCTTTATATACGTTTATGGTTGTACGCTTATTTTACTGTTAGTCAATTATTCCAAACACGCATAGCTGTACGTTCATCACGTTTCAATACATTGTCAGTTACTTACATAACATATATTTAGTACGCGTGAAATTCATGCGCCGTAAGCTATTTGAAATTAGTTTATTGTAATTACCATAAATGATAATAACTCCTTTTTCTTCCCATTTTTATTCCTAACTTAAACATTATCTTGAAGTTTTTCGTTTGCAATGAATTTCTGTTTGAGTGCTTATTTAATGCAGCACCATTAAGCATGATGACATTAATACGATACTAAAAATTACCCGAGTAAGCAAGTTACGAAACCGTTAGTCTTTAAACCAATACTCATTTATTTTAGTTTACCATATTTCATTTGCATTTGCTATCCATAGCAGCCATTTCCAAATGTAATTTAAATGTAAGTGTTGATAACAGAAATATAGATTGATCATTCAGATTAACTGAAACGACAATGATGATGTTGGAAAACATAACACTTGAATAAGAACTTCATAAACTAGTGTTTATGGATTGATTAAGACGGCATAAGTATGTATGCGAACCTATATTTTAGCTGAACTGATTGTTTTTAATGAAATGTACAGAAATGACACAACATCAAAGCTTAAGTAGTCATTCAGTATGTATTTCTGAACAAAACGACATCGAGTCGATGTCTTAGAAGTGTTTCTTTTACTAAATGAATAGAAACTTATACCGTGAGGTCTTTCTACCTTTTGGTATATATGCATCGCATGTTCTTTTTAAATATTACAGTAGTATTTGGTTAAGAAATATGAAAAATTATATACAAAATCTCCCAATCATTCATCAAATGAAATAGTAAATATGTAATAAGTAAATATATAAGACAACGTATAGAGGACCCTTGGGATTCCTACCATGTGGAAATAGCGCCTAATAGTCTTTTGTTCGGATATATTGAAAGACATACGCATAATGAAAACGCGTATTTATGACCTAACATGTCTGTGATTATTCAAATTACATCCAAATCGAAATGTCCATCTAGACTTGTTCTTCACATATCGCATAAAATACATATCAGATATAGAGAGACAATCTTGGTTATTAAGCAATAACTTTTGATGAATGTTCGACAATTCGAATTGAAACTGTATTCTATTCAATGTTATACTTTTTAATTAGTATTGTAACAACAACATCGTACTCTAAAAACCATCCGCAAATAAATTGAAACCCGAAACGGTCATAGTACAATAGCATTTATATATGATAAAAAACGTTATCCTCAAAATACGTAATGATTTTAAAAATAGGAAAACGAATGATTTTGGGAACTAGATCACATAGTGGTATAACGTTTGCAAAGATCTACATAATTATTTAGCAGATAGTACAAAATGACATTTATCCAACAAATGCAGACAGTGAATAGAACTGCATGGTCAATTCAATATTCAATCAAAAGTTTGCTTATGTAATTGATTTCTGAGAAGATCCGTATTAACGCAAGGATTAGTTGCTTTTAACTAAATTTAATTTACAGTCCATATTAAAGATTCATGATTACATGTTATAATAATAAACGACTTACATTTTGAGAAAACACAATATATACTATCAGTTAACGTCTTACATTAAGAGTTTCTCACTAGTGCCCAGGTGCTGACTTGACGTATTTTCGGGTTTATACTTATGTATGATTCGTGTACAATCTGTCCACATATTGTATGTAATATGTGTTGACGGATTGTCAGATTACTACATATTTTACACTCAATGAACATTGGCGATTATGGCAATCATTTGCGATGAAAGCATTCCCTGTGAACCTTTTATATGAAAGCTTGATCACATCAAACTCTCGACTTTGCAATAATTAAAATAATTTTCCGAATTATCTACATTCTGATAAAAAATTATAATAGTTCAATTGGTTATAATTCGTGTCCGAGATTTCATACTGCCTCTAGAACATGAACGTTATATATGAAGTATTACATAATGGGTGGGACGAAAGCTGTGTATAGTTTCCCCATACATGTGCTGTCTAAATAGATCTCGGGAAATGTACGACTTAAGTCTAAATATATATATTAAAAACATCACAGTGCAACTTACTACAAACTCATATGTAAATCATTTGAATAAATTATACTCACATTAACAATAAGGTGCTTTTTTTATGAATACACTTTTATATGTGTGTTTATACAACTGTTACAGAACATGCCTTTGTGTCTTTCATATCACATATCTGTACGCACTGACACACTACTTTGTATAAAAATGTGTTCCATCAAATTTAAGTATTACGTATGATGTATTTGGTTGACATTCATATGCCTTTTCAGTTCAGCTGTTGTTTTTTTCAAGATAACTTTCCTTAAGTGACAAAATCAGACATATACGTCAGAAGGTGATGGATTAGAGTACATATGGGGCGAGATATATGTCCATCTAAGGCGAACAAATGTCAGTCCTTATATTGTATTTCTTGACGCTATCTCAAAGACAATTGCTTCATAACAACATTGAATATTGGCAGGGTTTACTGTCTTAATACAATCTTATTTTCAACGGTATTGCAATCAAATTATGTTACGATGATAACAAGTAGACACACAGTTTTTTGGGTAATTGTTTGATTCCTTGTTATTCTGCTTCCGTATAAACGATACATACGTTTTATTTTAATTTCTTGGTCTAATATTTTGCATGGGATATGTGTGTGTGTGTGTGTGTGTTTTGTTTTATCGCAATTCTATAGTTATTGTATAAATCCATAAGGAAATATCTGTTTTATCGATCGCCAATACTTATTTGTCTTAGACTCAATTTGGTAACATCTGAGTTTTAAACATACACACGAGCCAGCGAAATGCGTAATTTTGCTATACAAATGTGCAATATTTAAACTGATATGTTCTACTGTATCAATATATGTTGAAATCACTTTAAAGAAGTGTAGATTGTTTTTGGTTTTTAATATGAATTGGTGACCAAGATATTAAAAACGTTTCGTTTCTGGTGCATATAACGTTTAACACGTGTTCTTACCTCACACAACATATGTTGTTATGATACCAATCACAGAAGCATACCTTTTACTGGTAAAAATATATAACGGCTTTTGCCATTTCAGACGTTCTCCATAGAATTGATCATCTAACCTCAAATGTGTGCAAGTTAACATCATCCTAATATTGACACTATATAAATTCTACAATGTGGTTTAGAACAATTATTATTACTTAATTGTAATAAAGAACCTCCCTGAAGTGTTCTTCCATCCTAAAATCCTATTAAGACAACACGGAAAAGATGTTTTAAGTTTTAATTTAACAGAAAATACCCCCGGGATTGAATATCACCAGAATAAAAGGAGAAAGTGTGTACCATCCCAATATGACATTTCGGAACGGATAACACTAGTTTTGTGTTGCTTTATCTTTATTCCCTCGACACAACTGTTCATGATAACATGACGATAATCTTACAAAAGAAAACGTTCGTGCAATCTAAATGCTATTAGGGCAGACACAAGGTTTTATAAGGTATTAGCCATGTACGAGTTTATTGCGAACCCTAATCTACTCAACCATTTAGTCGACTTGTACAACCATGTGGTATTAGTAAATTTGTACCCAATAGGACTTTTGTCCAGCCTGTACACAAATATCGTTTCAGCCGTTGCCAAAAAGATATGTTTACTACTTTCATTATGTTTTATTGTTACATGTTTAATTAACTGTTGTTATTGAGGATTCTATTACAATGTCTTTGCAAAAAAAAACTAAATGTAAGGTAAATAAAACACCAAAGCCATTTTAAGGTACTACATTCGTGTAAACTACCATTATACTTGTATATTTTAGGTAAGTGACCGTTTGCCTTTAATGCGCGGGACAATGCATTCACACATAAAACAAGTTTTACAATTGGAATTCTATTCTTGGCATGGTCAAAGTATTTGGCGTTTAAACTGGTTGATGACTTGATTATTGATATGCCATTTTGCATGGCGTACAAGTATACTATTTCACCAGATGAAAAAAAAAATACACCAAACATTCCATGAATAATCATGTGTTCATCACCTTGGAACATATGCAGATAGATATGGTTGTATTTATTTGTATTTCATTTAACTTAAGATATAATATATGGAAAGGTAAACAGAAGTGAGCTTAACAGAAACAAATATGAGAAATAACAAGATTACCGACAAGAGTTGTATGCAGGGATACATTTAAATGGAGTTAGACATGTATTTAAAACCAAAAGGTGTGAAGTATTATTATGGCTTGATAGGTAATAATAGTGTATGTGTTTTCTGTATGTGCTCGTCCCTACTGACATACTATGATATATTATTCTCGATTATACTAGCGCATTTGGCGTCCGTCAAGGATGTCTGCTACCCCCCTCCCCCGACCTTTTTACTGTTTTATTGAGAAGATAATGCTGGAAACTCTACAAGACCACCACATCACCTATCTCAATTGGTGAAAGAGCTATCTCGAACTTGAGAATGGTTGATGCAATTTACCTACCTGTTGGCACCAGCAGTGAACTCCAACACCTCACCAAGAAAGTTGCATAATGATACTCGAAACAATCATAAGTCAATATATATCAAACAAAATGCATCTTATACAGACCATTAAAAAGATAAAATTATAATGATATAAATACAAAATAATTCCATGTTTGCTGTTTAAAAACTCTGCCTACTAAATTATTCACCATAAAAATGAAAATTCATGGATGAATTACACTGTGCATTTTTTGCCTGAGGTTACATACTGGTATTCTTTTGCAAAGTTCCCCGAATGCTTTACAAAATAAGTTGGAATGACGTTTGTATTTACAAGAACAAATAAAACCATTAAAATACAACTATAAAAGGAACAAAGCACGAGATCACAACTGCGACTTAATGTTGTAAGATTATGCCCATTTTTTAGTTGTGTTATTGACTCTATTATTGTCATTGTGTTCTATGTACCATAAACGGCTATAAACATATATACATGTATACATACATTTGCTAAACAATATACTCCCGTTTCTTCGAAGGAGGCGTTACGGACATTTTGGAGTGCTGTTTTGATGTAAGGCAAATATCGCTTCCAACATATGAAAACAGTAAGTCACACTGTCTGTCTACTTTTTGTGTGTATCATTCCTTGTTCGTGTTAATGTAATGATTTAAGATGAATATCGTATAAAGTCGCTTTTACCATTATGTTATTTAAATGAAATAAACTAAAATTGTGTTATTGCAGAAAACAACACTGTGCCACTTAAACTAATAAGAAAAAATTGTAACGGAAATATACTGAGTTTTATCCCATCATCAGACGGCCATTGTTTAAATAAACCACTGTGGTATATATTTTCCTTTATTTCGACAATGCTGAAATATACCTGTCACGCGCGGCGGACTTCGTTTTTGGATTTATACATGAAATGAATGTTTACTTTTCAAATCAATATACCGTATATAAAAAAAGCAGAATTTCTACTTTAATTTATCTCAAAACCGGCTTTCCGTATTTTTATTTTTCATTCAATTGATTGCGCAATTTATGACGTATCTCCTGTGACGTAATTTATGTGACGAAACACACCAGTTTAATTTTGATTTTTAAGATGGACACGTCANAATGAGACGTAATTTATCTAAACAATACATCTGACAATTTAACAGCAGGCGAATCAATACCCATGAGTAGCAAATCATCACGTTGAACGTTGATTTTCTAGATGTACTCCCCAGACTCTTACGTAAAATGTGTTGAAATAACGTGTGGCTCTTACCGTTATTCCAAGAAAACGGTTCAGATTTTTCAGACAGATCGATTAGCTGTTGTGAGTAATCCTTCCAAAAGTTTAAGTAGTTTGCAAAGGTGTCGTTCTAAAACACTATTTATTGAATGTTGAAATATGTTCATTGTACACAAACTCAACAACCTAATTAATGGATGTTTTCAATAACTTGTCATCTTCATCATATGTAAACATATATGGAAATACACATAATGTTATTGTATAAAAAAATATTTTTTAGCGTTTTCACTGAACCCTTTTTTGTTCAAAAAGAATGTTGGAAAGGCAAATATGTGATAATGGAATATGTAAACGTAAATCAATCATGATTACTATTATAAGTGAACTATATTTTGTTGAATTGTTGAAATTATACATAACACATAAGAACAAATTGCGCAAGCAGCGTCAGTTTGTAATATCAACATGCTATTATTTGTATAACCAATTATAATATAAAAGGTCCGGCGTTCGAAGCAAATACATAACTATTAAATGTGCGTATCTACAGAAGTAATGTTTTCTTTTTAAATCCGAATTAAATCATACTATCGAATTTTCCAGATTTATTTAAAGTGAGGGTTTAACAATAGCTGTACAGACGCTTTATAGTAATAAAATATGATGACAGTTTAAGAAAAACTACGAGGATGTAATGCAGGGGCTTAGAGATTATATTTAATTTGACTAAAATACAAGTAAATACTTAAATGCATATAAATATTTATTGTATTTGAACATATTCATTTAAAATAAAGCGATAATATGCGAATTTAATATCAACATAGTATATTTTCAATATTAAACATTTGAAATAATATGAAGTAGTGAAAAACTAAATAGTGTCTATGTTCCGTATGACCATATCTGCAAATAAAGATTGGTCTTTACAAAAGTCTATATGTTGTTTTGTTTTACTTGAATGAGTTTGCTTTTGTACAAGCGGTCATTGTTCGCGAAATTTTATTACCGAATATACTAAAAATATGTTTTTTTTTTCAAGTAATGTAATATACCAGTCGTGATATTTAATAAATATAAATTAATAATTGTAAAAAAAATACGGTATTTTAGAACTTTTCTTTTTTCGTCATTCGTGGTTTACAGTCCCTTTAAACATAATTTCATGTTAATATATGATCGTTTTAGCCATGTTTGGTCAGCTTCTGGTTTAACGCGACAATTTCGAACCAGACAAAAATAATATATCCGTGTCTGTAGTAGTCTTATCATATGTATACGACGAGTATTCAAAACCACCAAACTAGTCAAAGTGAGATGAAGTACGTACTTTTTGTTTTTGTTGAAAAAAGAAAGGGCATTCGATGTTTTATACTAATGATCCATTATGTATGACTAGTGGCTGCATCCATAACATAATACAATGTACTCATATCGACGACAACGATGCTGCTTAGAGAATAAGAATGACTGCATGTCATGTAAAAAAGTAATTGTTTGTGTTCAAACGTTATATTAGTTATCGTGTGTTCTGTTTTTATGTATTGTATCAGTTTTTTAATAATTCCACATCGAATAATCGTTAATGTGTTCCAGAGCAGGTGCACTACATATATAGAAACACCGAACTTGAAATACTTGGCAAACTTATTAGCGAATACATACTCAAGAAAAATATAGCTCTAATGCAGACAACCACCATTGGGACAATCCATAAGGGCAATGTCGCCTTCCAAGTGAAGAAAGTTGCTCAACTATAGCGCGGTTAATTGATGTATGCGGCTGCGATGGTATGATCCATTAGATGTTTTTATATATTTTGACATCCATTGTTCGCTTACTTCTCCAGAGGGATTTAATTATGAAGTTTGCATACACTCGAAACAGATTTCAATGTTCCCCGCATTTATAAATACAGTAATGCATTAGTTTGCACAGGAAACAAATCTCAAGGCACAAGTTTGATTTCATGACCGATAGCTTTAATAGCATAATACGTCAATTTTTTTCACCGTTAGTGTGCATATTAGAACACCCCTGTTGAATTTGAGGTGTGTTGGTAAATTAGAATGCACCAACCCAGTTACATCATCCAAACAATTCATAAAACACGTTCAGAGAACTGACTTGGGCTAGATTTCAAAGAACAACTTAACAAATTTGTATTAACTAGTCACAACTGGAAGAGATGTGTCAGGATACATTATTCAATCGTACTTCATTTAAGAATGTTGATCACTTTTAAACAAACCAATAAAAACAAAACAACGCACAATGACAATTATAACGAAGCAATGATATCAGCTTAGTGTATATTTAAAAAATCAATGAAATCAGATTAGTGCTTATTTAAACAGCTATTAGTATGGATTTCAACATAAACACCGTACTTTTTTCCTATTGAATATGTAAATGTTTGATAAAGGGGCAGACACAGCGGTCAGGCACTGGTGAATTAAAGTGAGTAAGAGTCGAAATAGTTGTCAGTCAGAGGTGAACGTAAAATTAAATATTGTGTGTGTTCTAAATGCAAGTAAAAAAGTTGTTCATTGGCAACGTTGGACATTATTAAATTATTTAAAATGGTTATGTAATAAATATTATTATGTTTCAAGTATGCATGCAAACCTTTAATAACACACTTATATTAGTTTATTATATTTGTATCTGGAAGTGACTTATTTAAATTTCAACACGTGTATGAAACGCCAGCAATTGCACACATACAATGACCGAAACGTAATGTGTATTGCCATAATAATAGCACAATCATGGGTTTGAATGGACAGAAGTGAAATGCGTGATTTAATCAAAAACAAATGTGAAAAACATATCGGCTGTTAAATTAAATAACGCAATTAACCGTATATTTGTTGTTAGTAATATGTATCAGATGGTTTCATGCGGAAGACGTGCTCAGTGATACCGGGTTAAATTAACTTATATTGCGAAGTTCTAGAACAAATAGTGGATACCGAACATGTGCCAAGCCGTATGATATTTACATTGATCTCTTTAAACATATGATTAAATTGATCCGTGAGAGCAGTTGTAAATGCCAGGGGTTTTACTCAGCATGTTAAGAGATACATGTAAGCGCATTGCGCTTTATTTAGAAAGACTGATTATTGAGTTTTTTCACATGATTGTGTTAAAATGCCCGACGAAACTTTAATCCGAAAGTTAAAGATCTCAAAGTTATCTGCGCTACGACAGTTTTATTCGGGAATCAAGTTGCCAATCCGTTCAATTTGCCTGTTTATAGGGTGATCTTACAAGGACAAATACTTTACACGAAATACATTAGCACATTCTATGTGTAAATTGAATTTGTCATAACAGTAAAATTCAGGAATGCATTTCAGGTTAAAAATGATAACTCACAATTCGAAAATAATACAATCAAATAATATTTCGTTGTAATATACCCAATATTTAAAATTAGTATTTAAACAAATCAATCAACTGGTGAGTTAATAACATGATTTGAGATCGCACACATATGCTACTGCATATATATTCAACAGGGTTGATTCACATGTTAAATAGCAATCCGATATGCAACGGTTCTATATAATACTCGCTTGCTTAATCTAATTTAAATTAAATCAAAACTCGTTTTTGTAGTTAAAATATACATCATACTTGTCGAGTACATATCTGACACATCATTTTATTTAATAAGAGCACTTTCTAACGAATCATATATGAATTGCAGATTATATATCAATCATTCGGAAATTAAAATGTTTCATTAATCATAGTCGGAGTGTTTTCTTTTTGTCTAAATTCGCAGTAACACTGTGTACACAACTATCATACTATATTTTACAATACCATACTTAAAATGCATTAAACCGAAAACATAACCTCCGTCTGGTTATAATGAATACGAAATATGTTTAATTAAATGTTGAATATCAGTCAGACATATATTTTCTGTAACTCTCATATTTGTTCAGTAACAAATTGCACTCAGATATACATTTTCTTCATGCAAAAAAAAATAAAAAGATGTAATCATTATTTTTTTAGTCGGAACGGCTAGCTCTGTTAGTAGAACGCTGGAATACAAATCCGAGGACAGTGGGTTCGATAACCTTCCATAATGTGTGTGCGGATATGTCATGAAATTCTTTCCACTACATTTCTTTTCCTTCCTTTGATTCAAGAACGGCAGTTGGCTGTTACTCGCTTACGTGTGTGTACTTAGTACTGGTTTATTATTGAATACCAGCTAACCTATTGTCACCGTTGTGAAATTAATGTCATACTGTCAAAACAGTTGACAAACCTAACTTAACACATACAACACATAATTAAAACTCATGATAAATTCGATTACTGTATGTAACTACACGAGCCAAATGTGCGATGAGTTAAATTATTTACTTATATGTATTTCATATAAAACCTAAGAATTTGTTTAACTGAGAAGAAATACCGTCCGTAACACATTGTGTTTTAAATTAACATCTTGCTGAATAATAGCAAATTGATTCACACAATAGCAATAATACATCAAGTACAGGAAAGTAAGCATGTTCGTTAAAGGAATATTGAAACAGTAATGATACAGCTCATGCATTTCTATATACATATATATGATCCTCTAATTTGTTTAATGTTCATTAATATAAATGGGCAGTATAGAAGTTACTGGAAAACACAAGGTCCATGTATAGTACTATTCTCGCCTATGAACGTGCTAACTGTATTATTGATTTGTACAAAGGACACTGTCTATACAAGTGACACGACTTTACACACAGCGCATTTGCGTTCGACCCAAATCTGCGTTCCGTTTCATATGTTCGAAGAATAAACATGTGCTCTCAAGTGACATTAATTACCAAATGTCTTTAGTGAAGCAGCAATAAAGCGTGTTATACTCGTTTTAACCATATCATACATTAAACATTACAATACAATACACGTGTAAATGCATAGCCAGACGTGTTCAAAATAAAAATAAAACTCTTAAAATCAGTTGCTCCTTCTATTATGTAATCACACACAGGGCAATTTAATCCAAGCATTCATACAACATCTGGATGCTTTATAAACACTGCGAGTCTGTTTGGCTGTAGAAGCCTAATTATTTAAAGAAAGCGGATAAACATCCCAGAGCAAAACACATGCAAGCGGTAATGCTAATCAATCGTTTGTGTCGACTGAATTGTCATTTTGGATGTGTTTGTGAACAAGGGCAGCGAACCCCACATTTGCATTTTAAAAACAAGAAAACGAATAATAAATACATTAAGTAATCCAACATCGTAATCTATGGCATGCATGGACTAGTATAAGTCTATCGGGGTTAACACGACACTGTGAAATACAATTATCATTCTGAATGACATCGATTAGCAAATATGTTAATACAGATAGCACAGATATGTATTTCAAAAAGTACATCACTCCTGTTTGTGTTGTTTTTTCATAAATATTATACGGAATTACGTTTAATGAAAACGCTTCTATATGTTGATCACATTCTGCGGGAATTCAAAGTAAATGTCAATTCAAATGTCAATGTAGACGGCAGGTGTGTTGTGTTTGAAATTATAGTTTTAGAACTAATATTGTTAAACATTGATTCACTCCTTCTCATAATTATTCATTTTTACAATAATAATAACAAAATATAGCTTTAATTTCAAATTTGCGTACGTTATAACATACATACTGCATGCGAGGTCATAACAACAGCAAGATTTGTATCAATAGAAGCAGCATATAGGTGACAAAATATACATTCAAATGCTATTGCATTTACCGAAATATGAATATTTTGATAATTCGAATCTTTTATATACGACTGTGTAACTCATGCATCTTATATGTAGGACAACACAAACTATCAAAGCGCTGAAGGCACTGAATTAGTTCGCTATTGCATAATCTTAGAAGCAACTCAGTTTTCAAACTTATGTTATAGCTTTTTATACGCAAGTTTGAAATGAACACAATACATTCAAATTTTAAAGAGTTTGCCTTAAAGCACATGTCGAGATGTGTGTGACTGTTTATCCTCATATTTATGTTATAGAGATAACTTGGACAAAATAACAACAATATGTCTTTATTTTCACAATTGGTCGCTGCACTTGCAACCATCTTCAGAATTGTGGCTGCCTTGCTAAATAATAACAAGCCTATAATCATGTACATGTTGTGATATGTGTATCTAATACTCTATCTATTTTCTTTAAATTATTGAGAAACAATTTTGCCCACATGACAGACTTTTAATTCAGCATTAAACCCCGTTTTCCATGAAAGCAGCCAATATGTACAGATGTCAATGATAAACGTATCAATGTCATCGCACAAGCTGTTTTAAACACTAGACTGGCCAATATGTCCCACAAGCTCTTAAACCTATTGTTTACATAATTACAGGCTGTCGTCTGCTGCAGTGTACCAGTTAAGTATAAACAGAAACACTTTAAGCATTTGTCGTCTGCTAAATTTGACTGGAGTTATCCACACAGGCTAAAGCATTCTGATTTGCAAAATTGCGTCTGCATTGTTTGTGAGCTTCGCTCACAAATAAAACTGGTTATTTTCAGTTTAGCTATGCATCGGTCTTTAAACAACAAACAGATGATGCGCTAGCAAAGGGCGTCAGAACGATAAACCATATATAAGCGATCAATACACATAACGTACATGCGAAACTATTTGCAATTTTAAAATAACTAGATTTTTTAGTGTGCGATTGGAAGGTTACATTGTGTTTGTTCCGATATGATCAGGTTTGGGACTTTTTGTCTTCATTGTTTATATTATCAATGTGTCGCTAATGGCTACTGTCGTCATATTCTGAAGTGCTTTTGACATATTTTTGGATATCCAGGTTGCCTTTTTGTTGAAATATTCTGCCAAGTGGGATGTTGATGTAAAAATACATATTATCCTCCGATTGCATTTATAATATAATACAATATGTCCATGCATGACATAAAACATACAACTTTTTGGAGCGGTTGATGCAAAACAAATTGTAGTTAAATCAGTTTTAAGTTCTAACAGACCTCACACTCAGAAGAACAATAATCACCATGAATGTAAATAAATACAATGGACAAAAGATTAATAACAGATCATAACACACATTCACAAGCATGATACATTAATGGGCCACTGCGTTGGCGAGGACAATAAATACACATTGGGCTTTGGGAGGGGCTAAAACTGATTGATTGATCAACTGATGAACTGATTTGGCTTGGACAACCTCACACGTCGCCCATACATATTCAAAAATAATATCACGCTACTGGTGGTTACGACAAACGGATCAATCCATAAGGAAAATGCCGCATTTCAAATGCAGATACAAGGGTAGGTGCTCAAGCATGGTGCGGTTAATTGATAATTGTCGTTGTATGGGATGGTGTGATCCATCAGATGTGTTACATATTTGGACTACCATTGTTTGTTTGCTTCTCCAGATCGATTTTATAATATAGTTTGCATACACCCGAAACAGATTTGAATGTTTGCCACATTAATAAATATAGTAATGCATTCGTTTGCACAGGAAACAAATCCCAAAGCCCACGTTTGATATTAGGAAAAACCAACTCCGTTATGCATGTTTTTTTAATATGCCCGATGGCTTAAATGAACTACTAATTCCTACGTTTTGAATCCTTAAATTGTAAAATTGCTATTATTATTAAATCTGTCTTGTTGAATTTGAGGTGTGTTATTTAATTACAATGCAACAACCGAGTTGCATCATGCCCAACAGTTCATAAAACATCGTCATAGCAACGATTTGGGATAGAGTTTAAAATAAAACTTTTCAAAATTGTAAAAAAAGGCAATTTGAAGATTTTGGAATTGTGAAGATATTACATTTTAAATATTTATTTAACATGTGTCCCCTTTTTGCAACTTGAAAGTGATTTGTTTTTGTGTATGAGTGAGATGTGAAGTTTCATTTGATTCTGAAAATACTGGTTTTAATTGCTTAGAATGTTAGTGTTGGATATTTGTTTTTGAGTATTATATGTACATATAATATGCAGAAAATATAAACCACTTACATAAACATTTGACCCAACCACTCGTTACACAATCAAACGTTTATTCGGTGTAATTTCAAACAAATACCGGTTTGATTATACAATGATCTAAGCGTACTTATGTATACACAATGTAATGCTTCGAGCATGTTGATATCTAAATGGATCAATGTTATTTAGATATATAATACATAGTAATGTGTGCAATTATACTAATACAAATTATGTTGTTTAAACTAGAAATGAAATTAATTTACACAGAGGATTTGCGTTTGCTTTTATGTAATATATACATGGTAATTTTGATTACGTGCATCGTGCGCATTCCGCCATACTTTACGATATAAAGACTTACAATAAAACGTACATCTTTGGTAAATTTATAAATGAATGAACGAGGAAACAACGGTAAGAAAATAGTATGTTGAGCATCGAAGCTATTGGAACTGATACAATATGTTATACACGATAAAATACAGCGAAGCTGAGCCGGAATTCTATAATTATATATGCAGTGGCCAGATCATAGACATCCGGCCAGGAGTTGTTGTATGATATTTGCTAAATTATAGCAGGAAACATGAACTCGATTGGTAATGTGGAATACAAGTGTTCGCATTAGTTTGTCATGTATACACAAGCAATAGCCATGTACATGAATCTAACACTTGATCAATGCTCCTTTCATTACAGTGTTTAAGACCTACAATAACGGATTTGTGGTCGTATATTTCATGCGCCCTAATGCCCGTTTAAACCATATTACATTGACAATGAATTTAATAATAATTCAACTCGTAATTGCATAAGTTAGAGAGGATTGTGTATCGTTAGCGGATTTATGACGTATTGCTTGCGGTTTACAACCAAATCCGTGTCATCATATGCAACGCAAAACAGGCCTTGATTATCTCACTAACTGAATTATTTACTTCATAGTTCTGCCCAAGCAGGCCACCCTGTCGACATATGTTAAGTCGGTGTTTTGTCCAGATAAGTGAGATTGGCAATAACAATCAGGTTCATTTCCCATGCCGATATTGAAAACATACGCTTTGCGGTCGAACTTTTTTATTGCAGAACTGGAACCCGTGGAACTCGACACAGGGTTTTTTATATAAGAGATATTCACCTTACAAAACAACGTCATGTGAATATATTACAATACAACAGAAAGAGACAACATGCTGAGCATGGACAATTATGGTACACGTTTTTTACACTAAGTATCAATGGGACAGACTAGCGTGTTAAGATGAAGTGTCTACAGCTCGGAAACATTTATGCGGTCAGGGCCTCGCGAATATTTATGTTTAATCCTTGCTTATCACCACTATTTCCAATGCTATATTACATAACAAACCTAATTCTTTCGCCGTTTACTGGAAAGTGTCGCTCACAAAAATGCTCAAGGCGTAATAATAAGTATATTAAGTTAGGCGCCACGTTAGTCTGAGACGCCTGTAGCAATTGCATTAAATAAACTCGTCCGATTGCTTTGTGGCGGATTATGGAAGCATACGTTGTTGACTCGATTCGACCAATGTCATTGAGTTGAAGGCAAACTACTATTTATGCTACATTAGACGAAACGTCAGTTTGAGACGACAGCCTCCATTGCCTTAAATTCAGGCTGATTATTGCTTTTTTCTGGGAAATAGAAGCGTAGGACGATGGTATGATACGATAAGTTATTCTTTAAATGCAAACTATATTGGTGTTGAATGTTATTGTCTAATTAAGAATATGTTTTGTGAATATTAATATTTTGAAAACAGCCGTTTGATAAGTATTTCGTTTCGCCTGAGAAACCGTTTAATTATTGTAGAATCGCAGTTGATATATTAAAAAAAATACAGTAATACTGTGAAAAGTTTCTGACTTACTTCATCATGATGTTCATTGTTTAACGATTATACAAGCAGTTTATACGCACAATTTATAAGCGGAAAACACTTAATTTTTTTACACAATAAAATATCGGACATATCTATGGTAATTATCTTGCGCGAAACACAAACAAATACTATATATTNTATAAAGTTATCCGATTCCGTTTAAGACGTTTTGAACAAGTACGCATTATACTAAATGTACACATTCAAATCATAACTGTGTGTGCATTTTGCCTGATATAATTGAATACATGCTAAGCATCACATCGAATTAATATATCCTATAAAAACATCTTCCTAATATAATGGTAAGCCTGAATGTTGCTTACAAACACTAAAACAACGACGTGTTCGTGTTATTTCTTCGTGTTCGTAATGGATATTGAATGTCTTATGTTCCCGAAGCAGACTAAAAGTATGAACCGGGAACTAGCATAATACATAAACGGGAAATGCTAACTGCGAATACGGTGTTCTCGTAATGTAATATGAAATACAATATGTATTAGCTTAAACAAAATCCTTAGAAATATATCAAATATGTGTATAATATACCTATACAAAATATGTATAACATAATGGTGTTTTTGCATACATTATGCAAGCTACTGCATAGGAAGTGTTGAGGGCACGTTAAATAGAATTTGTTGGTGTGGAGGCGTTAAAACTCATGCTTTAAGGTTTGTTTTCGGCGTAACAATGAACACTTATGACAATGGTGTTTCTACATTGTAAACAAATGTGTAATAAATAAATATATTGAATGGTGGATAATATTTGGATACGTGTTATGACAACCCAAATAGGACCCTTGGGATCGCTACTATGTGGAAATAGCGCCTCATCGTATTCTGCTCGGGAATATTGAAAGACATACGCGTAATGGAAACGCGTATTTATACCCTAACATGTCTGCGATTATTCAAATTACATGCAAATCAAAATGTCCACCTAGACGTGTTCTTCACATATCGCTCAAGATATATATCAAATATTGAGAGACAATCATTTTATTAAATAATATTTATGTTATAAAATGTGTTTTTTTTTATTAACCTCACCGTACTATCATAATCATCCGAAAATAAATTGAAACCCGAAACAGACAATCGCATTTATTTATAATGAACCAGTTCTCCTCAAAATACGTGTGCATAATTCAAACACGAAAACGAATTATATCTTGGAATTAGACCACATAGTGTTCTAATATTTGGAAAGATCTACATAATTATTTGGCAAACAGTACTGCATATCAAGTATCCAAACATGCAAGAGGTGAAACAAAAATTCGACCGCAAGGTCAATTAACGTTTAAATTAAATGTTTGCTAGGGTAATTGATTGCTACGCACATCCGTGTTAACGATAGGATTTAACTAAATAAATTGAATGTATAGTCTATATTAAAAGTAAACTATTACATTTACTATTATAACGTCTTACATTTCGAGAATACACGTACACATAATATCAATTAACGTCTTACATTTCGAGAAAACACGTACACATACTATCAATTTACGTCTTTTATTTTATGCTTTCCGGTGGTTTATATAAGTGAGTTGAAACTGATAATTCACTGTTTCAAACATTGAAAATTAACAGTGACAATTATCGATAATTTACATGTCCGTACCGAAAGTATGTGTTGGCAACATGAACAACTAGTCATTTGTAAGCATATTTCTTTTTAATTCAGTCCACCCAATGCAACATATACCCTGTATATTTGAGAGTTTCTATTAAGTGTCCAGGTGCTGTCGCGAAGTATTATCGGGTTTATACTTATTTATAATTCGTGTACAATATGTCCAAATAATTTATTTAATATTTATTTATGGTTTACCTTATTACTCATGCTATTTTCAACTCAATAACCAATGGGGAGGGAAGAGTGTCCTACAGTCTGCTACACAATTCTAACAGTTTTTATACTTATAATCATTGTACTTAATTATAGTTACACGTGTGATATTGCATACATCATCTAGAACGTGAACGTTTAATATGAAGTATTAACTAATTTGTCGAACGAAAGCTGTATACAATTTCCCCATGTATGTGTTGTCTTAATAGATCTCTGGAAATGTACGACTCTAGTCTAAATATATATTATTCACATCACAGTGCAACTGACAACGAATGCATATGTAAATCATTGAAATAAATTATAATCACTGAAACAATACATACGACTGTTACAGAAAAAGGCCGTTTTTCTTTCATATCAAATATCTGTAGGCAATGACGAACTCATTTATATAGGAATGTTTTCCATCATGTTTTAACGTGTTATGTTTGATGTTTTTGGTTGATATTTATATTAATTTTCACTAAAGATGTGCTTTATTCAGATTACTCTTCTCAATTTCTCGCAAAGAAGTCAGAAGGTGATGAATTAGAGTGCATATGGGGCGAGAAAGATGTCAATCTGAGGCGAACACATGTTAGCCCAGCTATTGTATTTATTGAAGCTATCCCAGTGAAAGTTGCTTCGTAACAACAGTGAATATTGGTAGGTTTAACTGTCTTTATATCATCCTTTTTACAACGGTAATGTAATCAAATTATGTAAAGATGATAACACCTAGACAAACAACTTTGCGGGTTATTGTTTAGTTCCTTGTTAATATACGTCTGTTTAAAAGATGCATACACCTTATTTGTATTTCTTCGTCTTAAACTGTGTATGGGGTTAATGCGTTTGTGTGTTTTGTTTGATATTATTGTTAACATCAAACTTTTCTACCACTTTTGTCCAAAGAAACGCTTATTGCATATAGGATAGCCAATGTCAGTTGTATTTACTTCTTAGAATCCATTGTTCGGACTTTGCTTATTTTGGTTTCGAGCAAAGCAGGAATCTAAGTTGATCACATATATTTGCATTTTTTTTAATATTGACTATAATTATTGTTCTTTTATTTGAGTCATTGCATAGTCAATCTCAGTTTTGTGAATTTTTTAGAATCCACGGTTGGTATTTTGCTTATTTCGGTTTTCGGGCAAAACATGAATCTAAGTGGATCACACAAATTTGTGTATTTATTTGGAAAAAGCCAGTTCTTGTATTACGTTTAATTAGTAAGAATGTGCTCTTAAATTTGATGCTTTAACAAATGTTATTTGTTATACATGTACATGTTGCTTACATATCGGTTATATGTCATATGCCTTTTGTTTTAGAAAGCGCCTTTGATACTGTATGAAAAGGGCGCTATATAAATGTGGTATTAGTATTACTATTATCATTATTATTATGATTATTATTATAAATATTAATATTATTATCGCAATGATATAGTATTTCTAAAGTCATTGTACAAATCCATAAGGACACATCTGTTCTATCGATTGCCAATATTTTTTTGTCTTAGACCCAATTTAGTAATTTCGTTTAAACATGTGCAATATTTAAACTGCTTTGTGTTGTTTCATCAATATATCTTGAAATCAATTTAAGAAATGTAGATTTTTTTTTTTGGTTTTAAATATGAATTGGCGACCAAGTTAGTACACACGTTTTGTTTATGGTGCATTTTGAGTATAACTTTATATTTTATCATGATTCCAATCACAGAAGCATATATAACACTGGTATGTCAAATCCATTTTGTGTATATTATATGTATTTAGCTACTTGCATATATTTGGCAATGCGCCCTGTGGATATCTTGTTGCAATATTCGTTTCTACGTCATAGTGTGTGCTTATAGTGCCAGTGTCCTGAAACATGTATTTATACACTATATGATTATATTGCATTACAAAGATGCATTCTACTATAGTAATCCATGCTGAGATTTAAAAAAAACACACACTATTTGTGCGTTTGTCTAGACACATGCTAATGTTTGTGTTTATGTTCTATGTATTCGCCGTGGTGTAGTGGATATGGTGTCCGCCTAGCGATCAGGAGGTCATGGGTTCGAACCCCACTGGGAGCGTTCCTTTGATATCCCCCAAAGACACCAAGTACTGGTTATAGTCCCAGGAAACGGACTCGAGAGCGTTTATATAAGCCTACGGCTTTCGATGCAATCGAGCTTAAATAAATAGGTTTAAACTTAAACTTAAACTTATTCGACACTGAGAACGTATCGTATTTGAGCTAAACTGGCCATCAAAGATGATAGTCCACGTCTCACCATGCATAATTACTCTTGCAACTACAGAAAAACACTCAATTAATGTATTTGGCATCATACTTACCATCTACGGAGCCATGAACTGGCAGTAAACGTACGTTGCCATAATCCGCTAAGTTAAAGCTAAACAGTAATATCGGTTACATGCGCCGTGCCGCAGCGCATTCCGTCCTTACACAACTCTGGAAATCAAAGCTCCCTTTGTGTAATACTGCAAATAGTTTTATTTTCTACACGCATGAGGTAATTCACTACTTAATAGCCGCTATTAGCAGAGCAGGCAGTATCATGTAGTTAGTCAATGACCCGGACATTTATTTAAAATATGAACTTTTAAGAGATAAAGACTGATAGTTTGAATTACATACTCAGTAATATACCCCATACCAAGAGCGCAGTGTATTTTATTTAAACCTTATTTGGTCATATTCTATCGACCTGTATAATTAAAAATCTGCCTTCTGTAAATCGTAACATATCAAACGCAGTCAACACTTCGACTTAACATTAGCAATTCAAAACAAAACTCACGGGCATCAGCGATATATATATATATATGTGTTTATATCAACAACGTTGTCTTAAACGCGTCCAATTTTTATTGAATAATGCACACCATTCACATATATGAATACATAAATACATTGATTGGTTTAGAGAGAACGAAAAGTATCATTCCAATATGACGAACATAAATTATACAAATAACAATATTCGAAAGATAATAAACGGTAAATAAACACATGTTTCCGTTAGCATTATATGTGTTGTTGTGAATGTCCTTTTTTGATAAAAAATATATGCCTTTTAAGTTAAAACTTGCTTGATTGCTTCAAACATTAGTATACATTTGAATTAGTATACATACATAACAGAATGTTTCATATCATATTGAACGAAGTATATTTTTAAAATAATATAAAATCATAAATAACATAAGAAAATGGGCTATGATAGGTAGAAAAGAAGTAGAAATGACACTAAGCGATGAGCAATATAATCAATTGTGTAGTGAAAATTAAAGCCATGTTTCAAATTTTAACCAACCTTGAAATTTACAAAGGATAGTGACCTTATTCCATATAAACATTAACAGAAGAAGCATTAACTTTATGTTTTAAGATTCCTGTTCACAATTTAAGAGCAATTATTTCTGCACTGTTTGGTACAACACTGCTCGAGAAAGCACACTTTGATTGATTATGTTTGCCTTCCAGTGCCTAATGATTTAAGCACTTAGCAAAAGCATTCAAGAACAAAACACCTGCAGGCGGTACACTCCCGCCTGAATAGTCTTAATACCATATTAAATGTTAAACATACCGATATAAATGTTGTTTTCATGACCAGAATTATTTAACAGTAATGAATATGAATATAAACAAATAGAGGGCAAAACAAACCAAGTCCTGAGGAAGCATGTGGAAAGCATGATTTATAAAATACAACACGATTATGTTTACCTTCCAGTGCCTAATGATTTAAGCACTTAACAATAGCATCCAAGAACAAAGCATCTGCAAGCGGTAAACCCTCCCCTAAATAGTAGTTACAAATGTGTATAGCGCAGTGCAATAACAACCATGGTTCACATTAAGCAAATAAACAAATATACCTAAAGAATAGGAACTACATGTGTAGTAACTAAAAATCGTAGTTTAACGGCTTGTAACTATATAAGATGTATATTTAGCGATGACAGCATCTGAAAAGAACTGACAGGTTCACGGTTTGATACATCCGATTATTGGTCACACGAGGGAGCGACATTGCATACAGGGCAATGAGATATACGAAAGACGCATGTTTGTATTCGCATGCTTATTATTTCACTGTAGACATAAAAATCTGTATAACTAAAAGGTTTAAGCGTTAGCTCTTATATTCTAAAGAAAATTGTTCGAAGCCTTAGTGGTGTTCACATTGTTATCATGCTAGCTGTTCTTCATTTATTTCTGGCTACATACATTATTCTGAGATTTAAATTGTAATGACAATCCCTAAATGCCCACACTATGGAAAAAAGAAGCAGCAAAAAAAGAAGCCGATAACCTGATCGATTTTGCGATAGTTTACGCTTACTCGATTGGGAAAAAACATACATGAAACAATCATGTGTACGACATATGATATACCTATAGTACCACTGAAATCGAACCTTTTGTTAATTGGTTATTCAAATTATATTATAACAATAATACAGTTCTCAAATACAGATCGAACATTCATTGTTTACATTTGTCAAATTGTGCCAAAACAGTCTATATACACATCCATACATGCTCTCGTCAATACCTATTAACTACGGTCGTTTCCATTAAAAACAACTACAAAAATGCAAGTTTCAATTCATTAAAATTAAAGTATAAAAGTATGTGCATATTTATCAATATAATTTCAACACATGTGGAATTTACGAAAGCAGGTTAGCAAAACATTCAAATTAGTCATATTTATGTTTAATTACACATTGACACAACTGTTTTCACAAAGTTATTAGAAGTTTGAAAAATAAACGCAATGCATGCTAATGAACTTTATATTGTATGCATACAATTGAGGTTTATGATGTCATCAAGAATTTGCTCTTTACTGACACGTGAAATTCTATTTAAACGACGAACATTTCATGTATATTGACATTTGATTATCAGCATACAGTGTATGGGTATCACGAACAAAAATAGAGCGTTCTACATGGAAATAAAACAAAAACAACGCAGTACCAAATACAATAATAAAAAGGATGATTGAGTCGCCGTGTCCAAAACACATGAATTGGTTTTCTGAAACGTGTATATACGATTTCTGTCAATTGAATGGTCTGTCTCACATACGGCGCCTACACAAATTGCAGTAAAACAAGTCACTGATTGCTTTTGACTGGTTTAGTCGTTGATTCGATATATTCAGTTATCTAATTTATTGTATCCTATTATTATATTGACTCGGAATTTGAAGTAAACAGTTAGTTTCGTTAAAGTTGGCAACATTAATAACAACAAAACCAGAAGTAGTTTTTTTTTTAAAACAAGACTCTAAGCGTTATATGGATTTCCTAATGACGTTACTCACATCTGAATTTCTAATATGCATTCACAATTGTTGCATTCGAACATTCCATTGTATTTTTTTAAATGTACGTTTCACTGCGAAGAGCAATATCATGTTTATATGTTCATTTTCGTTCTTTATTTTCGTGATCAATATTGAGCCAATAAATACACTGCCTTGTATAAATGAATCACAACATTACCAGATGACACTTAAGACAGACTGCCAAGAATTCAGACAAAACATCTGCTATAAACACGCATCTGGTTTATTAAAATCGGAACCACCTGTTAATTTAGCATACTGTTTATAGTTTAAATCCGTTTCAATAAGCCTTCGGCTTTCGATGTAATCGAGCTAAAACAAATAAGTTTGATATTAATAGCTTCAGAAACTTTCAGATAGTGTTTGTAGTAAAACGATTCTGTACTAAAAATATACTTTTAGAACAATTGTAGAGGGCTTTCTACAAATAAACGTAAAACCAACACATATTCGGACGCCTGTACGTCTTACATTTATTTGCAACGGTGATCGACCTAAATAGCACCCCTCAGTTAAGTCTCGAGTCGCCTGTAAAAGTTGCAAAGGAATCTGATCTTGCTAGGAACTCATCTCTTATAAACTAAAAACCGGATTGAAAATTATCTAAATATCGATTTTTATCTTTGCAAAAATACACACCTTAAAATAATGTATAGTATTATTTAAAAAAACAACATGTACATATGGGGGCGGACTTTCTTCTTTCTAATACTGTTCCAATCCTAAAACACTCCTGGCCAATAAATAGATTTGCAATTTAGATAAATCCATACACTTTAACCATTATCGTACTATCTCTCTCTCTTCTAAAACAAAACATGGATAATACAAACGCGATACCGTATTAATCAAACGGAGAATAATTTTAGTATTTCTTTTTTAATTGTATAGGACTGTCTATTTTAAAGGTATATTGTACACGTATTGCCATCGGTTAACGACCGTATTCGTTTTATCCCAGACGATGTAAACCAGACAATAAAAAATTTCACTCAGTGTATAACTTTCTTCATGACTTCAACACGCGTGTCACGCTGTCGTCAGATTTGTAATGAGTTTTGTGTCCACTTGCAATATATTTGTTACTACAATAAGGTTCATTTCCCAAGACGCAATGCATGGAGTCGAGCTGATAATTGCACACATGGAATCCACGGAGCTTGACATATGTTATATGTCAGTTTTATACACATTTGGAACATTCGCAGTGAAATATATTCAGCTTCATGTAAATTCATTTCGCTCATATAAAAGAAATAAAAGCAAGTTCGAACAGAAACAAATTACATGGAACAGTATGGTTAAATATATGGTATTGTTTGTACCGTTTGTGTTAAACAAATAATAGTCATTTAATATATTACTGCTTTTACATTAACAATATAACAAAAAAAGAGAGTATAGAATTAAAAGTATGTTTTTGTTTCTAACTCAATTCAATGCAATGTCTTCTTTCGGAAATTGTGCAATGAATATCTGCATGATAGTGCGCATCTGAACAATAATCTAGTGTAGAAACCATACCTTGTGATCCACCTTCCCAACCTTTCTCTTTTCTGCCCTTGCCCATTGAGTGACAAATTTGGACAAAACAAAAGGTCGACTATATTTACGAGGGATAACCGGGAAATTATACGTTATTAAATACAAATTGTATCAAAAGGAAACATGGGCTTTATAGTACAATATTAACGTGATATCGTAGCATAGTAAATACAGAATAACAACTCAATATTTTACATATAAGTGTACTTTACAATGAAGTTTAATCCTTATAGTGTGTTGAATGTAAAATCATTATTATAAGACATATGATTAAACTAATGAATCTTACCATTAAAACAACACACACATATAATAATATATATATAGCAAACATTGAGATTAATACCCAGAGTACATTGCAACACAATAATAAAATTGATTTTCATCATGTCATGGGAATGGTCATGCCATTATTGTATTTCGAATACGATCACATTCGTATCTATTAAAAAAACCATTACTGTGTTAAATACAAACGCATACTCATAACATGGCGTTATATTACTTAGCACATAGAAATGATCCACCATGTCAGGTTTATCTTAAAATAAGACCGAACACCTGCACTCTTCAAGAACATTTTGTATTTCCAGAGAGCAGCCCACCTGTTCAGTAAGCATAATGCAAATAGTTACGTACTTCTGTTAGAAATGTTATCCACGTGTGTTAACATAAATTGACATTACCCTGATTTCGATTGCATCAAAATCATTTCTGACTCGTATCCGATTTTGTTATATTTCTATGTAAGCGTTTTGTTCGAAAAAAGCACAACATGCAGCAAGCGTAGTAAATTATACATTGCCATGCATAAAGAATAATGTATCACAAACATAATGAATTTACATAAACGGCAAATACTATTTTAAATTATACAACACTGTTTTATTTACATAGCATTATGATTGAACGTATTAATTAAATTGGAAATAAATATTATCGCGTATATTTCCTGGCAACACCAGTGTGGTGTCTCTGAATGTTTTTTTTAGAACGGTCTTAGGGCGGGGATCGAACTCGAGATTTTCGCATCGCTCAGCGGACACAATATCCGCCACTGCTAAGAGCTACTTTGATTGTTTGAATATTTAATGGCATGAGAAATATACCACCGATTAATGACAATTTTACTCGTAAAACACAGAACCAACTAATATTTCATGATTCCAACGATGTACGTTCATTAAATGCCAACCTATTGTACATTGTATTTTTAGATGAATTCTTCAAAGATTCTGCCAAAACTTCGTTAAACACGCAACTCAAAATAACACACGAAGAACAGAAAAATGTTTTTACGTAAGAAATTAATCCATTGACGCACATAATTGATCCTTTATTTTTGTCTGAATAGAGCAACATGTGTTCTTAATAAGTTTACGGAACTATAATGTTCACTAAGCTAACGAGAAGTTGTTTTGTTGTGTTTCAGATCGCCTTTGTATTTTGTAAAATTTCAAATAATTGAACACTTGCTATGCGATCCGGGACAAATCTGAAAAATGCAGGACGAATTATAAATGTGCTAATGGCGTCATATGTATATTCATATATATACATATATATTATATTTTGTTCATACTTTAAACTGCTGACTATAGTTATATGATACGGTTTGCTAAAACGCTTATATATTTAACATACTTTTTCTAATAACCATATTTAATGAAGCATTATGTTGATTTCATTAAATATGTAAATATGGATTTCAATAGCAGTCATACGAAACAACCAAGCTATGTAGCATTTTTATTCAAATCACTAAAGAGTATTTCTGAATTACATGACGTAACTCAGTATTTTTCTAATTTACGCAGCAATGCATTAAAACGGATTGGTAATTTGAATTGACATGTAGATATATAGATAGATAGATTAGATAAATATATTTAGAGATAGATTTATTTCAGTATAATGATACAACATGATAAATCATATCTACATACATGATAATATAGTAAAACAATAAACGTGTAAAAAAATGAAAACATGTCAATAACATCACACCAAGGATTACACAAAGAAGAGAACTCAATCTCTTATTTCCATTGTGGTCCTTGGATATTGATGGTATTTACATAGAGAGGCATTGGATGAATATCACAGACTTGAGTTATGAAAGACAATTATTTGCATAAAAACTTAGACATATTAAAATGTGGGTCAATTAAAAACTATATAGATCTAAAAGGATTATTACATATAAGGAAGATGAGTTTTAACTAACAACTTAAAATTAGATAAACTTGTAATATTCATAAAAGCTGAAGGTAGTTTGTTCCACAGAACAAAAGCGTTAAATGCAAAAGACTCAGCACAAAAACCTTTGACTTTGGGTAAAATATAGCACCCATTTTCACTTCACCTAGTCTTGTATGAATGAAGAGTGTAAAAGGGAACAAAGTATTCACTCATATATTTAGGAGCCAAACATTTTTTGATTTTGAAAACATGTCAAAGGGTAGTTTGTTCCACTCTCTTTTGAACAGGTTACTAATTCAAAACCTTAAAATGTTCATTACCTATATGTGACATATGACCTAGATTGAGGACAAACCTTATTAATTTATGTTATGTGACCTGAAGTTTATCTATCAAAAATTTCGTAATACCATGATACCAAAAACAACATGCGTAATCGAAATGACATTGGATTAGAGCAATGACCAGAAGTTTCTTAGTGTGGAATGAGAGAAAATCACGTTTTCTATACGGGAACTTTAACCTTGTATTGGCCTTTTTAACAACAGAACTAGCCATGGAATCACCATACAGAGACTGATCAAGTGTAGCACCAAGATATTTGACTGAAGAAGTTGACTGAATATGATTACTGAATATTACTACCATTACAACCTGACTTTAACCTCGGTTTAGAACCAAATAGAATTGTCTCTGTTTTGCCTAAATGAAAAGATAGTTTATCGTCAATTAACCATTGACTGACAAATTGTTATTCATGTGTCAGTGCTTTTTCAATGAAATACCTGTTTTTGTCTGCAACAATAATGGCAGAATCATCATCATACAGACGAAGTTTATTTGTAACCACTTCCTGCATATCATTCACATATATTAAGAACAGTAGTGGCCCCAAGATGGATCCCTGGGGAACACCGCAAGCAACCTTACCACTAGAAAAGATAGAACCAGATACATCAACAAGTTGTTGCCTGTCAGAAAGGTATGACTTAAACCATTGTAAAACATCAGGACTGAGACCCATAGCTTCTAATTTCATAAGAACAACTGAATGGTCTACTGTGTCAAAAGCTTTTTAAAAATCCATTAAAATCATACCTACAATGTGACCTTCATCCATATAAAACCTGACGAAGTCTGACAAATGAATAAGGCAGGTGTCTGTGGAAAAACGACCTTCAAAACCAGATTGAAATTTTTATAATAAATCCTTTTTTTTTAATAAGTACACATTTGGTCTATACATCTCTTTCCAAAACTGTTGAAATAATACTTAAAATAGACACAGACCGGTAATAACCTACTTCAGTTTTTTTAAAAAGAGGAACAACTCTAGCAGCCTTCAACTTATCCGGCATAGTACCTTGTATAAGTGACACATTTACAATATGTGTTAAAGGAAAAGTAATAATAGTTGCACTATCCCTAACAAAGGTGGGATACCATCTAAGCCAGTATATTTATTTTCCCCTAGCTTATTCAAATGCTTAACAAAATACTATTTTTTGACATCAATGAAAAAGAATAACTACTAGATGTAATGCTTTTTGATGAATACACATTAGATACAAACTGCCGCCAAATCTGTTCAGTGTTGCAGGTAGTTTAGCAGTAAGATTAAATGCAACAGTATAATAAAACATATTACATTTTTCAGCAACCTTTAATTAATCAACACAGATTTCATCACTTATTTTCAGACCAATGTTAGATGAAGTTGAAGAATTGCCCTTTTTAGAAGGTAGACCAAGTTCTTTTAAGGATTTCAATAAGGATTTGGAATCATTCTTATGATTTTCAAAAGATTCACTAAAATAATTTGTTTAGCCATAAAAATGCAATCATTGGCTTTGTTTCTAAGTGAGTTAAAGTTAACAAAATTTTCTTTAGTTTTGTGTTTCCTATACAAATGAAAAGCACTATCACGATCATTTAAACACTTAATAATGTCTGGAGTAGTCCAAGGTTCTGTCCTTTGTTTAATACGCATTTCACGAACGTGAGCAATATTATCAATGACATTTTAAAATATAGCCTTACAAATGTTCCAGCTTCAGAAACACAACCACGAAGTAACACAGGTGTCCAGTCAACCGCCAGTTATGCATGGTGGAAGTCATCTTTATTGCAACGTTTCAAAGAACGTGCTTTAATAGTGTTATGTTTTTTCATATAATTTTCATAAACTTTCCTTGTGCAATATGTAGTAAAATGGTCACTAAAACATGTATTTAATACACCTGACTGAGAAATATTTTCCGTGTCTGAAACAATAATAAGATCGATTGTAGTAGACGATGAATGACCAATTCTAGTTGATTATTGAGTAAATTCTTGGACTCAGAGCCGAATGTTTTACCTTGAAATTTTCGAAGATATCACATCTTCTTCATCAGCTGATCACTGGCTAACTGACGTCACAGTCACATGACCGGTGAAGGGTCACGTGACATGAGGATACTGTCATAAACCCGGGGTAGCTCGAGTCCCTCGTCCCTGTTAAGTGATGGCCGACGCTGTTTAATCTCAATCGCTTCTTTCACCTTGCGTTTCCATAGATGTTCTTCGGAGGTGAGTACTCTGGTTTTGTTAGGGTCGATCTTGTGACCTGTTTGTTTACAATGTTCATATATGGCAAAAGAAGTTCGTGTAAGGTGTTCTTTCAATCTAGTGTCTAATTGTCTCGCTATTTCACCTACATAGTCATTTTTACAGTCCTCACATTGGACATGATAGATCACACCACATTTCTTCATGTTGTCTGTTTTGTCTTTAACTTTGGTGAGGTTCTGTCTGATGGAATTGAATGGTTTGTGGAAGATATTGGCTCCATGTTTTTTGAATACTCTAGCCAATACTTCTGAGGTGCCCCTGATATAAGGTATGCCTGCAGTCGGTCTCTTTTGTGTTCCCTTATCTTTGTCTACTGCTTTCTCTTTCTTTTTGGGTAGTCTGAATATCCAATCCGGGTATCCGTTGGTTCTTAAAGCGGATTTCACATGTTCGATTTCATCTTTCTGGTCTTTTTCTTTTGTTATTAGGGTTTTGGCTCTGTGGAGTAGGGTACGTACAACTGATCGTTTGTGTTCAAGGTGGTGGTTGGACTGAAAGTTCAGATACTGGTCGGTGTGCGTCGGTTTCCTGTAAACCGTGGTTTTCGTCGACCCATCGTCTGCCACGTGAACACATGTGTCCAGGAACGGAATACGGCCTTCTTCCTCCTGCTCTGAAGTGAACTTGATATGTTCGTCTATTGAGTTGATGTGGTCCGTGAATTCTTGGATATTGTATTCGTGGATNGTTAACTGTTTAAAATGACACATATTGAGGAAGGAGCAAAACATAGGAAGTAATGCACACTTTGATTTATTTCGGGTACACACATCAATGTTTAAATCGCCTAATATAAGAGTTTCACATTCCATACAATGAGGTGAACTAGAACACAAATTTTAAGAATTTCCAGAAAGTTCAGCTGTTTCGGAGGTCGATAGACGATGCCAACAAGTATGGGTTTGGTATTCAGAGTAGAATCTCTGCCCAAATAGCTTCCAAGTTTTCGTGAAGAAGATCACGAAGACTCCACCACCAGAAAAGTCGAAGATAAAGTTTCGCATTCTAAACACATGACTGAACTTGTTCAATAAAATATTACATCAATTCGTTTCCAATATTAATAATGTTTGCAGTGTAAAACAAGTCTGGTGTGAATATTAAATTAAAATTTAAAACACACATTAGTTGGAACACTCCTTTAACCCTCATGCGTTTATTGCATCGGTGTATATATTTTTATCAAGGATTGTTGTGTTAAACATTGAGGTACATAACTTGCTTGTGATTGGTAAACGTAAGCAAGGCTTGTATAGGAGATGTGTATATAGAGGACGTTATGTTAGTGTCGTGGTAGAGATTCTGGCCCGCCAGAGGAATTAATAAAGCGAGTCAAAATTAAGATCAAATGGCGATGAATGCATTGTTCGAGCACTGCTTCTGTGTCCGACTGGTTTACGTGGTTAAAATATAAATGCACGTATATTGTGTCGTTGATTAAACGTAATATACAACTGCTGATATTTGTTGTCAATGACATATTGGCCTTAAGCTTGTGTTTGACCCTAAAGTTGATCAGGTCGATAGTAATCAATAATATAAAACGTACATAGTCACGTACAAAGTATCATTTTTTTCTTCTTTAAGATATATTTAATGTGTACGCGAATTATTAATATACGTTTTAATATCGAAACACTTGGGTTTACACATTATTTCACATTATCATGGTCGCTGAATGGTTGCAGGGTAAATATATATTACCATGTTCCAATCCCGCTGCGGGTACAGGTTATTTAACCAGACGCTGGGTATGCGTTTGCAAAGTTATGTTAGTCCTTATTGATCATGGGTTCAATGCCCATATCCTGTTACTATTGTGAATTTTCAATAACGTTATTTGAGGGTATGAATTAAGATTGTCGTAGGCTTTGTAGTTGGCTTAATTGTTTTGCACAATATGAATTTAAAACATTAAATCAGGCATTTACAACATTGAATCTTGTTCAATTTTTGATAGCACAAATCTATATATGCTTTGCTATGATAACATTGTGTTTGATTGTAATGATAAACATTTTAAGTCAATCAGAAGTATGATGAATTATATAAATTTCTACGATTTTCTACGCAATACAATCAAGATAGCTTTGAAAGTCAACATTTTTTATAAACGGTATTGTTATAATCTTAAGCATTCGTATATGCTTTAGTTCATTGCGGCCAGAATGTAGTTCAGTTAAAATGTATTTATTTTAGTTCGCTTGTAAAAGCTGTGGAACATATGACATAATGACAGTAAAATCATCAAACGTCTAGTAAATGAATATGCCCTTATGAGCAACATAATCATCTCGCCTGACATCAAAATATAATTTGTATAAGGGTAAGACCCAGGTGGTATCCATACATGAATTGTGTACTTTATAATTCGCCCCATATCTATTTTCTGGAGAACAATCAAACATGTTTCAGATATTGATTAAACAATTTACGCAACAACATACACACATCGTTATAAAACTATAGCGACACTATAATGAGTTTACATGTTCACATGTATTACTAATATAAAACCACTATAATATTTGGTGGTTGCACTGTCGACATTATAGATGTGGATCGTCAGATTGCACTAGAATTGTACAGACATATATTAAAAGTTGCCACATTAACGCGACTAATAAGACAATACAGGCTATACGATTGCGTTTTAAATCAAATGCTACTAAAAGCGTAATGTGCAATTATTACCAACCGTGTTGACAATCTTTTGAACTTGTAGATCAACACGATGGTAATGAATCGAGCAATGCATTGCAGTCGGTTGACATGAATGAATTTAAGCACTTCTTTTCTTTTTAAAAAGCTAAATATAATGAGATTTACAATCAAATACCGATATTTGTATCTGATATAAATCGACCTTGTATCAACGTATGCGAAAAGCAGAGCGAATTCGTATGTATGTGCTGTTTTTGTTTTGCTATCCCTATCAGGATAACAATGAGCTTTGATTCTCTAAAACAATTAGGTACGTTTTTCGAAAAAAGAAATAAACGAAAAAAAAAATAGAAAAAAAATAGGCTGTACCAATTCCCACCATCATAACATTTTCACCACACAGGAATAGCCTTTGCGTGATTGCCGGTTGTGATTGCTTCAGCGTTTGTTTTTTTTTAAATTGAAATATGTGTCAACTGCGCAATTACCCATCTGATTAAACAAGATAACAAAAACCGTATTTCCTCTTGTCGATCACGATCTTGAATGTAAAGATTAAATATATAATATGTTGTACACACTTATAGGCAAATACTATTCATATTTATGATAATTTGCAATGGTGTTCAATCATCGCTTGTGGATGTCAACTGTTTAACGGTTAACCTAATTTAAATAAAAACGTATTTGATGTGTGTTTGTAATTTTAAAACGAGCACATGATGAATTGTGTGACTGTGGATGAATGTAAACACAATCGTTTAACTAACGCTGCAATATTGGCGAAGAATTTTGTGTGTATGTGGCACACCCCGGATCCATGTACAAATTGATTTATGAGTGTGTTTGAATCAGAAAGTTGAATCTCACTTTCATTTCAAACGCACACACATTTGTTTAATCACTTTATAAATAACTAGTGACTTGAAACAACGATGACATATACATATAGGGCAAAGTAATGTATGATTGAATCCACAAAAGATTTGACTAAGCCTCAATGCTGTATAAACAAAGAAAAAGATTGGCGCCTAATGTATTAATGTTCAGGAACCAGATCTTGGTGGATGCGACCACAATTCAGGGTAAGCTTAACGACACATTCGTTTGTTTTTACAACCATAACAAATGTGAGTGAAAAGCATGTATAACCAATAAATACCACCGATAACACTGGATGAGAGGTTGAAACCTAATATATTTTTATTTTAGATTTAATGATATACCATTTTATTACAAAGATACTATCACATTTGAGAAAATATTTGAAAGTTTGATAAATTTAAGAGAAGTGTTATGTAAACCTTTTATCACGTAATCACTTTGTCGCGTAAAATATATAACTAAATTACAACATAGCAATTTTATAGTTCGCATTTAACACATACCCCCCATACCCTTATTTCAGAAATGTTACACATTTAAAATATAAGGCCATTGACGTAAAACAATACCATATAACAAACAAGTTATCACGTGTTCAAAGATGTACAAATTAATATACTACCAGTCACGTGCTATCAAAGCACAGTGTTTTTGATAAAACGGTTAACTAAGTATTAATTACTTTAATATTTAAGACGTTTGTTTTACTAACTATATGCAAAGTGGAATACTTACCTGTTTTAACTTTATGTAATGTTTATATTTAATTTATTTAACACGATATTGTTGTTAAATAATAGCAGAGACTCGCGAGCGTTTCACTGTATATCAAGCGTTTTTAAGGAAAGAAGTATTTGCTCGTGTAGAATTTAAGAGTTATAATCGTAGCTTGGGAGCTGAGCATCAAACAATAAAACTACGGTGTTGTAGTTTGAGTTAGTTTTATGTTGCATCTCGCAGTAACTATTAACACTAATGTTAAAGTCGTATTAGGCCTGTGAATAATGCAGAAACTGGTCCAATAAATGAATAACGAATCATTTTATAGAACATGGGCCATTGCCATTGATTTCACCCCCAGCTTAGAAAATAATTTATGAGACGAAAACTGTGGTAATGTCCAGTTATTAAGTGTGTAACCCATGCTGCTACCCTAGTGTAGCTGAACAGAAGCAACACAACGCGTTGCTGAACGACCGTACGGGTCGGGCATTCGCTTCGGGTATATGCGGTATTGTTATTTAACTGAAACATAATGTGTTTTGTGCCAATTAAGAATTTAATGAAACACCATCTAATGCGAAGAATCTTTGTTTTTTTCTCGAGCCAATTTTGATCCTGTGTATAATACGTGTTTGCGTTAGGTGAAGTTCATTTCATCTGGACAGCATCGAAAGCCTAAGGCTTATCGAGGCACTATATCGATACAGTTTCATATAAGGAACCAGTACTAAGTGTATGTGGACGAAATCTGGAGAGTGATTCCTGAGTGAAAACACTTCGCAAACAATATATCTACGACCCTTACGCGACACCAACGCAACTAAAGCGTTTGTGTTCATCTCAAGCAATGCTGAAACAGACATTTAAAACTGAACAATGCTGAAAACGAAATCAAAAGCATTAATACATTAGCAAACAAGTTAAAATGGTAAGATTATTTATTATGATTATGAAACGAAATAACTCTTTTAGTCAACAACTCGCTGATGTCTTGCTATCCTTGCAAATGACATACGTTGTTAAAATAACACACTTTCTAAGTCATCTATCTGATCGTGAAAAACATATAATTTGCCAAACAAGCCAACTATACATCATTCCATAATACGGATTGACAGATTGATAGGAAACCTCCAGAAATAATGAGCAGATCGACAACACAATTCAAATCGTCGTAGAATGGATACAGAATCATAGTGTCGCCCAGTGAAAACTATCTTATAAAATGCGCGTTTCACAGTTCAATTCTTTGCACATTTTTCCTAGACGTGAATTCAAATCGTCTTATAATGGATACAGAATCATAGTGTCGCCCAGTGAAAACTATCTTATAAATGCGCGTTTCACAGTTCAGTTCTTTGAACATATCTCCTAGACGTGAATTTGTTGTACACTTACAATATATTTTAACATTGAATACATATGTGATTAACACTGCATTTAGTACAAGTAAATACCATTAATATAAACTAGTGCACAAATTTGACAATTGTAATTTATTTTACTGCTTTTATACCTTCGTTAATTAATAAATGAATTGATGTACATAAAAGATTCAGAGCAATATAGGGAGAGTATTACGAAACAGAACCAGCATCAACAAGAACCACCCAATCGTGTATACGAAAACGCCTTGTGTAGGAGAATATACACATTCTTACGGATCGTAGCTTTTTCGTATTTAATGACAATATTTTCCAACTGTCAAATTAAAACAACACTATTGCAGAAAATGAACAAGGCAAACAAAAAATAACTGTATACAGCAAGTCGACATTCTATGACATGACATTACAACATCCCGATTCTCAACTTGTGTTAAATGTTCTAGAATGAAATTGGTTTTACATCAAGCCATAAGGACATACACACAATATTTGATTGACATGAGTGATGCAGCAAACAGTATTAACTGAACATGTAATATAGATTAAGCATGTTATTTAACTTATGCTGAAACAAGCCCATCGCTGAAACGGCATGACTCGTAATATTGTATTTGCATTTGTATCAACATTATTAACACCCAGCGCTGTTCGTTCGAACATTTAATTATATTTTATAACTGAATACCGGTACGTTTTTCAATCACAAAAGGATAAATACGATGTATGAAATGCAATAATTGAAATATTGAATTTCACCATGAAGATACAGTGTAATCTGATAATTTATGCATACACAATTATAAAAAGAGGTACATGAACCATATATACTTGCATCCGGTTTCACGCATCCTTTTATCGTTATCATTTTGATGTTCGATAATCAATGTTTGCACGGTTGATTTTATATGTGCTGATTTTAAATGCTTATGTAGAAATTAGCGGCATACTGATAACACGGTACTTTGTTTACAATAACAGTCGACCAGGAACGTGCTTGCATGATAGAGAGTCGTTACGAGTTTTAGAAATTCCCTATTTAAAGCCTTTTAATTGCTTTAATATCGCGGAAACTATTGATAGTGTGCTATGTTTGTCTCAGACTTGATAAATGGAACATACATCGATATGTCTCGTGACTGTTATCATTACCATGCCATATAACTGCATGTTTCGAGCAACACTAGTTCCGTTTACAACATGTTCCGGATAATTTGCAATATCTAATAACAGTTGATTATTTCCTCAACAATTTCCCGGGCCCTTTTCCAAATATATTATATTGTATGCAATTATTGTTTCACGTTACTTTTATCTTTAAACTGTATTTGCTTAAATTCGTGGAATCGAGCTAAGAACGCTAAAACGTTATCGGTAACACCGAGAGGCCTATCGTTATGTGTTAGTTGCATATCAATATTGACTATCCCATAGCTACGTCTTATTGCAAATAATTATGTTTCTTTTCGTTTTAAGCCGACAGCATTAAGAGAAGAAAGCAGATCTGATCATTGCCCTCGGCAAACGTCTGAGTAAGAATTTAGTATTATTTTTTATTGTTATAACAATAGTATGACATCATTATTGTTGTGTTTAAGTTATTTTCCTTTTTTTTTGTCTGCCATTAGTTTATGTATGAAACAATAAACATCTTAACATTGCGCAATATAGGTTGTTTTTTCCTAGAAGAACAGAACAGATATGTACTTTATTAGTTTTCACAGGTTACAAAACAATAACATTTTGTAATAACATGTGAACTTATTTATAAGAGAATTACTCAAACACCAAACAAACAGTTGAATATACGATACATACTAGTAGATCCTGTGGGAAAGTGGTTGTTATGTGACAATTCTCTCGGAGAGGGTCAGTAACATAATGGTTATTAAAACAAAATTGTGTCTACAAAGAAAGAGGACTTAGGTTTGGAACCAGTTAGTGTTAAATAATAAATAGTTAAGTACGTAATTATGTGAATACGCCACAATAACAAAAGTAGGATAAATCATTAACAACAACAACATTAATTATAATAATACTTCAAATAACAGTAACAACAATAACAAAATCGATAATAATACTGATAAAAATAATGATTATACGTTTAATGAGGATAATAGTGGTTTCCGCTTCCGGTGGAATCAAAACAAAAATTAGATGGAGTAAAATCAAATAAATTGTAGTGATCTGAGTGATATTTTATGATGAAATTGAATGGATAAATGTGTAGGATAAAGAGCGAAACGCAAGTATGACAATTTAGAAAACTGTATCATAAAGACACAAGTAGTATTTTGAAATGTATTCCTCTATCGGTATAATGCGGCAGGTGGGGTATTGAATTTATTGAAAAAATTGGATGGGAAAACTGGTTTAGTACCTACCTACTAGTTTACAGTAAGTTCGTCACGCATGACTGAACAGACTAATTGTTAAATTTCCTATTATAAAACAGTGTGACAAACCATTGACAATTAGACAATAGGTACACTACGGTACAATATGACATAAGATTAGTCGAGGGTGACCGAGCCGGGCGATTTTTTTTATCGTGATTGCTGTGATTAAAGTAAAAGGAAAATCACGAGGTTATGATAACAAACAATGAGTAAAAGACCCCATTCATCAAGGCAAGTGAAAGTGCTTTAACAGACGATAGCCGAATAGAAACACCAGTTTTTGAAACACCCACAACATCAAAGCAAACCAAAAAACAAAGTAAAAAGAAAAAGACCGACAAAGCTATATCAAATTCTGGCCTTATCTTCTTTGCAGACTTTGAAAAGGCTTTCGATTCACTAGGCCATTCGTTTATATTCTCTTGCTTGGAAAATATGAATTTTGGTGAAAGTCTCATTAAATGGGTTAAATTGTTTTATACCGATATCAACAGCATAATTATTAACAAAGGCTTTTTTTCGAACAGTTTTAACATCGAACGAAGGGTAAGACAAGGATGTCCACTTTCATCATCGCTATTTATTATATGCATCGAGTATCTTTCACACTATATCCAATCAAATAAACATATAAAGGGAATATCGCTAGAACCAGACGAAGAAATCAAACAGTCCCTATTTGCTGACGATGCAACTTACTTTTTAAATGACAGTAGTGACTCATTCAATAATCTTATAGAATCGCTAACCCTTTTTGGAATGGCATCGGGTCTCAAACTAAACAAAAGTAAATGCACTGTGCTTCGAGTAGGTAAATTCAAACAAAGTAATAATCATCTTAAAAAAGAAATGAAATTCATTTGGACATCAGATAAAGCAACAACATTAGGAATAACTTTTACAAACAATGAAAATGAAACAGTTCTAAAAAACATTTTGCCTAAATTACAAAAATTTAAAAATTGTTTAAAATCATGGCAGCATCGTAAACTTACACTTATCGGAAAAAACACGGTTTTAAAAACGTTTGCACTCCCTAAATTAATTTATACACTCACAGTTCTCCCAAACCCACCAAATGATATAATTAAAGATATAAAATCAGAAATATTTAATTTCATATGGGACGGTAAACCTGATAAAATTAAGCGAACTCAATTAATTCAATCAGTAGAATATGGGGGTATCCGACTAACGGACATAGATTCATTCCTGAATGCAATCAAATGCAGTTGGGTTAAACGATATCTAGATAATACCAATACGAGTAAATGGAAATTATTCTACCAGAAAATTCTAAAAACATATGGTGATTCCTTAATTTTTGAATGTAATATCAANGCTTTTCTACCCACTTTATGCAACTCATCTTTATTCTTTTCATCGTAATTCTTTTTTTTTTAATTTAAAGGAAACCACAAGGTCAAAAAGTATATATTAGCATATATTGTATAACATGTTTGAATATTACAGCTGCATGATTTCATTTTATGTTGTGATCATATACATGTATACATTGTATGTCTTATATTGAATAAAAAAAAAAGGATAATAGTAATTGTGATGATCGAGATGACGATAATGACGACGATGCAATGAAAGTTAAAGAAACGCAACCTGGGAAAAACTGTATTTTCTAAATAATCTTATAATACACTGCAAAATTAGAACACGTGATACATAATTCAAAGGTTATATATACATGGTAATATTGCAACAAATAATACCTGAAGATGAAATTGATGATTACGTGAAATTTAAACTATACTTAACCAATATAACATTTCCTTTAAAGTCATGTCGTTTAAACAAATGGAAAATGGTATGTTATATTTGATATGGATATGGGCTTAATATGTCTTTGTCTGTACGTGATACCTTACATAACATGTTTTCATAATGCTATAAATATATAACACTTTATAAATGTACTGTTGTCTGTTCAGTCCTCACCAGTATTCGTAACATTTGTTTCTGAAAATCAATGATGAAGTGAATGGAGATGTAATCACCTACTGTCAAAACAGACACTCAATTTGATGCAGTTTGGGCTATTTGTAATTTCCGGCTTCAGTGGGGACATCTGTAATTCGATCTCAGAACAGATACAAAGTAATGTACATCACGGAAGTAACGTATACTCAGACAAGACGAATGCACCGCAATCAATTATCCTTACCTTTTGTCTATTCATGACAGGGTTATTAACAGTTATTTTCTGCATAAGAAATACATAACTATCAATAGGTATACTTCATTGCTATAAGTAAGAAGGTTCGTTAAATATAAACGCGTTTTATCACGTTATGAATTGCGAAATGGCATGCTTATCTCGAGTGTTGTTCTATGCTTTGAAGTAAAAGATGTGAAACACATATGTCCCTATGGCATTATGGCACTTAAATCATCAGACGTCAAGTGAAAGAACATGCCCTAATGAGCATCATGATCATCTAGCCTGACATCCAAATATAATTTGTATAAGGGTATACCACAAGTCGTATTTATTGAATATTGTAATATATACTTCGCCGATATGGATCTTCATTTATGAGGGACATGAACTAATAGTGAAATAGTGAGGGAATATTCGCCATGAGAACAATCAAAGATGTTTCAGATATTGATTAAATTTACGCAAACACATACGCAACTCGTTATAACACTATAGCGACATGATAAAGATGTTACATGTTCACATGTATAACTAGTAATAAGCACTATATTTGTTCGTGATTGCCCTGTCGGATTTATAGATTTAGATAATCAGAATTCACTTGAATTGTGCAGACACGTATTAAAAGTGGCCACATTAACGCGATTAATAAGACAAGGCAGGTTATACGATTGGGTTTTTAACCACCTGATACTAAAAGTGTAATGTGCAATTATTACAAACCGTGTTGACAATCCTTTGAACTTTTAAAGAATCAGGATGGTAATGATTCGAGCATTGCATTGCAGTCGATTTTCATAATTCCAACGCTTCTTTTCTATTTCTAAAATTTAAATATATAAAGATTTTTACTTTCAAATATCGACAGTTGTATCTGATATAAATCGACCATGTATCAACATATGCGAGGAACAGTGTGTATTCGTGTGTTTATGTTGTTATTGTTTTGCTGTCCTTATCAGGATAACAATGAGCTTTAATTCTCTAGCAAATAAAGTTAGTTTTTTCGGAAATAGTAATGCACAAACAATAAGTTCACCAATTGCCACCATAATAACATTTCCAGCACACCCGAATAGCCTTTGTGTGATTGCCGGTTGTGATTGTTTCAGCGGTTTTCAAATTGCAAGATGTGGCAACTGCACAATCGCCCACCTGTTTTAACAAGATAGTAAAATAACGTATTTCTCTAGTGTAGTTCCCAATCTTCAATCAGAAGATTAAAACTATAATATGTTTTACACACTTATAAACAAACAGTATATATATATTTATAATAATTTGCAATAGTGTCTAATCATCGAGTGTGGATGTCATATGTATAACGGTTTACCTATTTAAAACAAAAGCGTATATGATTGTTTGTAATTTTAAAACGAGCACATGATGAATTTTGTGATTTTGGATGAATATAGAAACCATCCTTTAACAAAAGCTGCAATATTGGCTAGGAGTTAGTTTTAGTTGTGTGTGGCATACCCCGGATCCATGTACGCATTGATACAAGATTCGTTTGAATCAGAAAGTTGAATCGCATTTTTATTTAAAACACACACCCATTTGTTAAATCTCTTTTTTAATAACAAATCCCTTGAAACAGCGGTAAAATATATATATATTATATAGGGTAAAATAGTGTATGATTGAATTCACAAACGAATTGACAACGTTTCAATAATACATAATCATTGAAAGAATAGTGGCCCCAAACAAATAAACGTTTCAGGCGCCAGATCTTGGTGGATGCGACCACGATTCAGAGAATATTTGTATATTTGAAAGATAAAAAAAAGTGTCATGTCAACCTTTTATCACGTAATATCACGTCGTAGCGTAAAATATATAACTAAATTACAACATAGAAATTTTATTGTTCGCATTTAACAAATACCCTTATTTCAGCAATGATAAAAATGTTAAAAGTAAGACCATTGAAGTTAAACAATACGAACTACCAACCAAATAATCACGTGTGCAAAGATTTTCAAATAAATGTACTAGTAAAGTCACTTGCTATCAAAGCACATTTTGTTTTAAACGGGTAACTGATTATTTATTACTTTCATATGTAAGACGTTTTTCACTTTATGTTTGCAAAGTGAAAGAATTACCTATTTGAATTAATGTTGTGTTCATATTAAATTTATAGATCATGCTAGTGTTGATAAACAAATAACATGTACTGGTCCTAATCATCACGAGCGATTCTCTGTATTGTTTAAGGAAAGAAGTATTCGGTCGTGTAGAATTTAAGAGTTAAAACCGTAGCTAGTGAGCAGAGAATTATAAAATAAAATACAAAACGGTCTGGTAATTTGTGTTATTTTCCTGTTGCATTACGCAGTAACTATAAACACTAATGTTAAAGTAGTATTAGTCCTGTGAATAACGTAGAAACTGTTCCAATAAATGAATAACGAATCATTTTATAGAACATGGGCCATCGCCATTGATTTCACCCCAGCTTAGAGTATAATTTATGAGACGAAAACTGTGTTATATCCAGTTATTTAGTGTGTAACCCATGCTGCTACCCTAGTGTAGCTTAACATTAGCAACACAACGCGTTGCTGAACGACCGAACGTGTCGGACATTCGCTTCGGGCATATAGGTATTACTGAAACATTGTTGCCGATTTAGAATATGATTTGTTAAAGAACCCTATTGAATTATTTCCCTAAAGTGTACGTTCTTTTGTAAACAAACACTAATGACCTTTGCTCATCATGCAACTTTTTGATGATACCAGATTGAAAAGTTGGATTTAGTGTGTTCCAATAATGTGATTGAATGTTTTTGAGTTAGTTCAATGGCAAGTTGCTTTTGTTTTTAATTGAAAATGGTACATTGCTGATATCTAAATCTAAAGCATTAAAAAATTATCAAAAACATTTAAAATGGTACGGTTATTTGTTTTAGTTATTAAACAAAACATAGCTCTTTTCTTTTTCAACAACTCGCTTATTTATTGCAATCCTTGCAAAGGACATACGTTGTTAAAATAACAAACGTTTCAAGTCATCTATCTGATTGTGAACATATCTAATTTGCCAAACAAGCCAACTGTACATCATTCCTTAATACAGATTGACATATTGCTCGGAAACCTCCATAAATAATGAGCAGAACATTCGAATCGTCGTAGAATTGATAAAGGATCGTTGTTTCGCCCAGTGATACTTTTCTTATAAAATGCTTTTTTCGTAGTACTGTTCTTTTCACACATTTCCTAGACGTGATTTTGCACTTGGAGTGCAATTAAAATACATGTACATGTTAAGATCTAATGTATATGCGCCCTACTTGTATATTGCATTAAGTAAAAATATTTACCATTCATATAAACTAGTGCACACATAGGATAATTGTTATTTATTTAAAACTTCTTTTATTTGACTCGTAATATAATGGTTATTACATTTGTATCAGCATTATTAACACCCATAACTGTTCGTTCGAATATTTAGTTATGTTATGGCTGAATACCGATCCGTATTTCAACCAAAAAAGGATCGGTATAAAACGAAATCATTCAACTATTTAACTTAAACAGGAACATACATTGTAATCTGATAATGCATGAACACAAAATCATAAAAAGTGGTACATGAACAATATATAATTGTATCCGATTGCACGTATAATTTTATCTAAATCATGTCGATGATCGATATTCAATGTTTGCAAGGTTGATTGTATATGTGCGCATGTAAAATGCTTGTGTAGAAATTAGCCGCATACTGATAACATTGTACTTTGTTTACAATAACAGTCGAGCAGGGACGTTCTTGCATGCTGGAAAGTCGTGACGGGTTTAAGCAATTTCTTTTTTAAAGATGCTACCGGCTTTAAATATCTCGGAAATTATTGATGGTGTGCTGCGTTTGTCTGGATAAATGGAACATGCATTGATATATCTCGTGACTCTTATCATTACCATGCGAAATAAGTGCATGTTTCGAGCAACACTAGTTCCGTTTACAACATGTTCCAAATAATTTGCAATATCTAATAACAACTGATTTATTTCCTCAAACATTGCCCGAGCCCGTTATAAAAAATATCGTATTATATGCAATTATTGTTTCACGTTTCCTTAATCTTTAAGCTGTATTTGCTTCAATTCGTGGATTCGAGCTGGGAACGGTTAAATGTTATCTATCATAACAAGCGGCGTATCATATGTTTTGGTTGCATTTCAATATTGACTATCACATAGCTGCGTCTTATGGACACATGTTTGTGTTCGTTTTAAGCCGACCGCATTAGGAGAATAAACCCGATCCGATAATTGCCCTCTGCAAACGTCTGAGTAAGAATTTATGCTTATTGTTTTTGTTTTTTTTATTACAATAGTATGGAACCAATATGGTTGTGTTTAAGGTAGTAAACGAAAATTAAAAGTGTATATTGATACTGTCGACTGCAATTATTGTTTGTGTAAAACAAGTACCTTCTTAATATTTCGCAATATATGTGATAAATAATTCATTCCCGTTGCAAACTAACTAAACTATGCTTTTAAATATGCTGTCAATATGTTTTTGAAACAATTGGTGTGTTTGTGTCTTCGAAGTTACATTCTATTTGTTTTTAACATCCGAATTGTTATATTGCAACACGTTAACTCGTAAAGCACATACGATGGATGTTCTGAAAGTTAATTCACATACCCTGATTATATTGTAACAAATAATATCTGAATATGACATGTATGCTTACATGCACTTAAAACTAAACTTTACTAATACAACCTTTTCGTTATAGCCATGTCGTTTAAGGATATGTACGTTGCATCACAAACCAACAGAAGGTCTCCACAAATATAATCGTTATACGCGGGATTATACCTGCGAGACAAAACTGAAATATTGCTGGGACAAAGGCTTGTTGAACCGTGTTTGGTGGGTACGAAAGACCATCGTACTATATTTGTTCAATGAAATAAGTTGAATAATACACACCGTTTAGGCGAAAACAATACTTTATATATCCGGTATGGTATTGGTATGCGCGCCGAGTATTACGGTGTTCAATCTTATTTTGAAATCAACAATTTTTTATCCGCCCCCCTAATTATGCTCGTACATTTGATAGATGCAATGTATTTTCTGTCGTAAAATAAATCCATATCAATTTGTTTTAATATTTTAAGTTGCACCATATTGTCGTTCAATAATATACATTATATATTTATATGTATATATATATAATAAAAAAGTATACACACTTTTATATAGACATTCATTTGGAAAGCGACTTGGTCCTGATTGTGAAAGGTTTGAACGGAACCGAGTAATTGAATACAGAACGCGTGTTCTTGTAAATTAGATTTGTTTCAGAACCTAATTTATGACCTGTCATTGTTTTTAATCAGCGCATGATCTTGCCAATACTACTTAAACAACGTTTTATAAGGCACTTTGCTTGTGATATTTTTTGTAATAGCGTATATTAATATACACATTAACAGTTATTGAATTAAATCTTGTCAATTGTTGTAATCGTGAACAATTTTTGAACGGTTAAATACCCAAAATGTGTACGATTAACACGATCAGGGGCGCTTGGTGGTTATTTGGTACAATCGTAACAAATCTCAGCAGATCGCGGTATACCGTGTCAACGCGTCACACATCGTTTTTGTTGTGATGATCGCAGTTGCTATTATGCAAGACAACTGAAGTTATGTTACTAACTTATGCGATCTCAAAAAGTTGTATCGTTTCGCAACATAACTTGCTAATTTGGGGAACCCTTTTTTTTATAATCGTGTCGGTTCAATGCCGAATCGACTATCAAACTTTACATTCACAATATTTCAAATTGTATACCGAGCATCTGAATGGCATTTATTGGATGCGTCAATATATTGCAATGAGCAGTATGTGAATACATATGTTGATATATGGCTTCGGACGATTAATACAATATTGATAAACAATTGAGAATATATATTTTTTTTATTTGTTGTTGAAACCAATATAATGATAGATGTCGCATTTTGTTTGGTAAACGGTGAAAGTCATTATGTACACATTGATAATCGCCCAATACATTGAAAACCATTCGTTGTATAGGTGTAATGTTTCAAAGTAAGGCAAATCCCTTTGATATGGGTTCATTAAGTAAAAACCCACTATCACAGGCTTACAGGGTCATTCATTTTAAACTGTTGTTTTTTTGCTTTGTAACTTGAAATATTTAGCTTTCATATTTTACATATTGATTGTTTGTTATAAAGTCAAGATCATCATTATTGGTTTTTGGTTCAATAGTTGGCAAAATGTCGATGACATATTGGAAATCTTGAAAACTATGAAAAAAAACACGAATTGTCCTATTTAAGAAAAAAGCTGTATTGGTGTGTGTTTATGTACTTCAAAGTTCAAGGTCCCATGTGACATTAATGTCAACATTGGTTTCCGCTCTTCTTAATATAGTCATTATCCTGATGATGATGATGATGATGATGATGATGATGATGATGGTGATGATGATGATGATGATGATGATGATGATGATGATGATGATGATGATGATGATGATGATGATGATGATGACACAATGTGTCCATCATTATGTGTAACCTGACCACAATACGAGCAGCAGCTACAGCAGCAATATGGTAATCACAATCTTTACGGGGAATGAATATACACATTTTATCAATACCTCTACACATGTTTATTCAGAACAAATGTGAATAATGTTCATCAGTAAAATGAGGGCGACTGTTAAACTAAATTTACTTATACCTTTACAGAAATATAAATATTTCTATATTTATTTATTTATATTTGTCAACATTAATTCAAAGGCGACAGCAACGACAACAAAGTTAACGACTCTGTCATTTTATTTAAATGTAATACGAAGCCAACATAATCATGGAGTACACAACAAAACATACAGCAATTACTTAGGCTAAGCAATAAATTGAGCATAATGGTTATCGCGCTATAAAACAACGAAAACTAACACAATCATACATACGCTTATAGCAAAAAAAGAGAATAATGCTATAAATAGATGTACAGCAAAAGCAACTATTATCTTAACATGGTTTGAAATATTTTCACATAAAAACACCAATACAATTACTTATATCTACTTTTCTTCTGTAAACATATAAAAACGTATTTATTTAAGAAAGATATACCCGTTATAATTAATATAAAACATTTAAACCTTCACGTGTTAAGTCAATAGAAAAAACTAGCAATACTATATTGACCTGAAAAGTAACATAATCAGTTCCCAAATAAGAACTGCACCATATATGCTCTGAATGGATTCAACAATAACGTTATCTTACCAAAGTAAGAGGCAGCAAAACACAGATATGAACATATTTTCATCGATAACGGCGAAAACATATGTTCCATACAGTATTACCGATCACAATATCAGCTGCTTCTCAACGAGGTAAAGAAGAATGTAATCAATGAAAGTTTCTAAATAATCAATTTGTGCAAATAGTATTGTCCTGATAAAGGTTATAACTGACTGTCAAATATACACTTGTAAAACAGTTCGGTAAAAAATGTGCATTCATTTTCAATCTAATTTAAGAATATACACATCAATCACTTAACACATAATAATTACATAAACACATTTAATCATCATCCTATTCTTAATACTTCTAATTGATTCTTCAAGGGACGAACGTACTCACAATTTATAAATAAGTGTTACCAAGGGCTCTTAACTGAAGAATTGATCAATATTATCGTTTTACATCAACATTATATGTCCAACATCCATACGTTTGTATTCTCGACTCCCTTCCATAATCATACTCTGGCCAACCTCCTTCACAATTTCGTTAATGCGTCTCAGTAATGCCTGCAGAATAATATCTTTTATATCACACCTGCAGAGAATCTCTCTGTTTGTGTACATGAGCTGCAGCATCTCCAGCTCAATTCTGCTCCTGTTGTACCACCGAATTGGTTCAGGGTGCGCTATAATGGCTTGTCGTATCTTCGGAAGTCTCAATATCATCCCGGGACCTTCATTCATCATTTCTGTTATCGTTGATATCCATTTACGCTGTGTTTCCTCATCCAGCCCACAGGCTGCCATCATATTTCTATCTGGAATCATATAATATGGCAGCTCTCGAGTGACCAACGCAACTCTAAGCGCATCCAATCCCTCGTGCAACCAGTGCAAAAGGCTGCGTTCATGAAACAAGGACTGACAATTATTTTCCGCTATCCATAATACAATGTTTTTCAACGTGTACGACGAAACTTCTTTCTTTTGTGGATTTAGTACATCGTTCTTTACCATTTTCAATAAAACATACAATTTAATTTGAGTGTCATTAAGATTGTTTACTAGTTCGATCTCCCCGGTGTTGAAGCAAATTCTCCATTCAACGTGTTGATATTCACTGCCTTTAAATCCAACAGGGGTAAGCAATGCTCCAAATGATACAACTTGATGAACGACTTCCGGTGGCGGCCAGTGGCGAGGTCTTGAAGCCCATTTTGACAGGATGTTGGGGCATTGGTAACGTTATGCATGTACTGTATCTGTGTGTAATACTCCCCCCACTGTGTTGGGTATTGACGGTCCCGCACGGTCATGTACCTCGTTTGCCTGATGGTTTGGATGCGGCCAGTTATTAACATATAAGTCACTGCTCAAGAGTTCGCGACCATATCCATCATAACACAACGCATCGATTATTTTTAACTTTATCTTTGTGCCGCGTCTCTCTAGTACCAGTCTACAGTGTCCGGGGTATTTCATACTGATGTATGATCGCAACACGGTTATCTCCCTTGGACAGGTACTAGCTTTAACACCATCTTCTAAACAAAACACATTATTGTGTACAAGCATTTGATCCCTATCACTTTCTAGGTAGCAGGTCAGCCCCTCAGCCTTGCTTCCTGTTATAATCCACGTTGCATTACCACCACACCCTGCAGTAAGAAGTCTGCCCATCTCCATGTATGCGTTTCTTCGTGCCTTTCTGATCTCAGGTCCATATCTGAGCCAGGTCATCACAGTGCTTATATCTAAGGGGGAATTTCCCCACTGAACCTGAAATTTGTTGTTAGTAAATAGAACCTACTACATTTCATAAAACATAAATTATATTGATAGTCGGTATATAAATCAACAATAAAAAACATTTGGATACAGAACTTGAATGCACATCTAACACAAATTTGGCATGTACATACAACTGCGTTACATAAGGGTTGGTCCCTTATGTGCACGATAAGCTGTATCTGCCATACGACGTGTCAGCAATTTCAAAGCAATAAAATATGACTGTAAAACAAATGTTAATTTGTATGTTCACTATTTCAACAACCAGGTCAATATCCCGCTAACATTAGGGGTCTCTTGATTGTCTCCCATAATCAATAAATTACCAGAATTCCAATGAAGACAGTGAGCGACAATAAACGGAGAGACTTGATATACTTCTTAATTGTTTATTATATACAGTTTGTTCTAATTATCTCCATTATCTGAAATTGTAACAGAAAAAAATGTGTCTTTCAGTTAGTTGTATTATTTTTAAACTCAATTGATTCCAGCTGCATGATGAAATAGCATTATCTAAACTTTTAAATTTGAGAACTTATTTGGGCTACAAAAAACACTCGATTTTTAAACAGTTCTTTAATGATGTTGGTGAAAACTGCGAAACATTATACTGTACTTTTGCAATTTTAACGTAGATATCAAAGTAAAAGAAACGTCATGTAATAGTATTGTCACAGTTTTCCATGTGTAGAAACCGATAAATTGATGGAAGAAGATTCCTAAGCTTGCTATGTTAATTTTATTTATCAACCCTGCGTTTAATGTTGTTACATTGTCTTAAAACTTACGCATATCATAATGTCATGATTACACCATTTAGATTTATCAAATGAATGTTGTTTATAGCAAAGGATGGGGTCGACATCTGTTTGGGAAACACTGCTTCAAATTTCCTTCTTGTTACAAACAACATCTTACCATGGCTTGTCGGCTGGACACACTGTCTTGTCTAGGGAACCATTCGGGTTCATCACTTCTGGCGCCACCTTCAGCCATGTATACAGTACTGCAGTAAGATCTTATTCGCCTGAAAGTAGATTTTACTAGTAATAGTATGGGGAAGGATGTAAAAGTACAGTTAATGTTAAATAATATTAGCACTCTCCGGAATACATATGTATATACTCAATACATATTAATTGTGCATTATTGTTATGTTTGCAGCACTTATATCTAAGTTGCAGTAATTTGAAAGAAAATAATTGTGCCAATTTGCTAAAAAAAAATGCAATTGTAAATGAGATGGCGTCAGCTCGTATTACAGATACGTGTCATATAAAATATGCCTTACCTTGTACCCAATTTTCTATTTGTATTTGCTCAGCCAGGTCACATGCTGACAGTGTATTTTTCCATATATGGTCCGTAGTTTTTCATATCCGGTCACTGAAGTTAAATGACGTCACGGAATTACACAATATGACTCCATTCTATATAGTATAGCTTTGTGTTGTCCTGTTATTACGTTGATGCCGGGGAAGGAATGGTAGTCAGTAAGCGGTAAGAAAAATTCGTTCCACAGCTTCTGTCTGGTTCCAACAGATGTAACAAAATGGTAGCATTATTGTTATTGAACATTAACTTACACATCCCATAGCACACCGTGCAAGGTCAGGTATATGCCCATAAGTAGTAATACAAATAAATTAATATACTCGATGAAGTGGAAACATTTCTTCATTAAATGTGTGCTTACCTGATTCGATGCGACCAATTATAATAGTGTGCATCAGTGCCAAACTCGGTTTAAGGCCTTTCTAATTTCACAATATGCGATGCAAGTATATTCAATCGACACAACTACTTGGTTCTACATATAAATAGTTTAGTACACTGTTGAGTGACCAGGTAAAAATCATGATTGTTCTTTTTAAATCATGTAGTAATGTTTTAAGTAATTATAAATATATTCATTTACAATACGTTCATAAAATTTATCAACTTATGACTAAACTAGGTCTATAGGTGGGTGTGATAAATTGTTTAACATTTTTAGTAACATCACAGTAGCTTCTGTCCAATATCAGGGTAGGTACTTTCGCAGATAGTTCTGTAAAAAGTTTTTAAAATGGTTAAGCAAATGCGTAGCATTTTGTTATCTATCCCTTCGAGGACATTGGTTTGATTTCCCTTTGGTATTTTTTACAACTACGTTGGAAACAAACTCAATATCGTCTTGTTCTGTGATAGTAGTATCCATTAAAGGGAATTATTCACAGTTTGGTGAAATGACGTGTATCTTAATAATTGCCATTGATTGAAAAAGAATGTATACACTATGTTTTAATAAGCAAAATTACTCTCATGACTAAGATAAATAATAAAAATATTGGTTCGTTTTTCGAATTTTTTAAAATAATAAAGATTGTGTTATGGTATTCCTTGATAAGTTGGAGATACGTGTAGAACTAACATACAGTTTGTAATTCATTAAAGCTTTGTGCAGTGGTAGTGCACACACTTTTGCTTCCAGAGGTCCCGGTTCAAATCCATTGGAAGGCATTTTGTATTCAACATTTTTTCTTGCTACTATCATAAGCTCAAAAAATATAGATTTATAAGTAAACATATTTAATGACATTTACCAAATACCAAATTATGTAAACAAGTAACGCGTTTCATATTGCTAACATTATTACTTAAGTTTGCCAACTGGTTGACTTTCGACATCATTTGCGTTATGTTTTAAGAATGAAAGAATTACTTCATGGACGATCATTTGGTCTTATTGTAAGGAGAAGTTGTACATGTGGATGACAGTTTTTGACATGTGTTTGTAAATTTCAGAAACCGTTTTAATTAGGGTACCTTATAAAAAACATTGTGTAACCAATCATAAGAAAGAATCAATTTATTAAAATGCTAAACATTCCGTTACAGATAGTTTATACGCGTTTACTAGTAAATATCATTGCTAAAAAGCCCTTTTTTGAACATAAATATTGTTTAAATATCGTTTTAATTAAATGCAGATTGTTCTATTAAGAAATGAAAACGATAGGATATGTCTGCTAAATAGCGGGTTATTATGTAGCCATGTAATATCTACTTTTTTTTAAAGGATGTTCAAGGATATCAACAAGAACTGTTACAGAATATAGTTTTAAGAATACTGATTAAGCGGCCTAACAAACGCGACGAACGGTTAATAAGCATTATATTGAGAATAATACATACATATAGAAATTTTTACATAACTAAAGACATAAGTCACATGCCTAACATAGTCAAATAAATCCTGCCCGCGTCATCTATTTTCGCGAAGCATGGGCATTTTACTTGACCGATGTAGCAACATAGACACCTCGACAAACGCCATATCGCATGTATTTGAATACCTCAAGCAAAAATACGGCAAGAAATTCATTACTTTGTAGCGAATGGTACTCTAGCTCCTTGCAGTATTCTCTCCGCTAAACATGCGTCTGTTTGCCTCCCTGTGTGACACTTCCTGTTTCCCATAATGCATTGCAAATTGTAAATTGCGCTAAATGGTGTAAACACAATCTTAGAAAAGATAACCAGCCTAATTTCTTGCGTACTTTCGTTTGCACATTATCGAATAAGATTAGTCTCGAATTTACCTCTTTTATGTATCCAATATTATATAGTTAATACTATTCCTTTACAAAGATAAAGAATTGTTTTAAAAGTTTGATTTGTTTACAACGTGAACGGCCGTGTTTCTTTCGTCAACAACTTTACATGGCTGTGTGACGTCACTGCTTCGTCAATAAGATTGAGAATTGAAACTGACTTTCTGGTGGATATTAACATTGTTGAAATCAAATAAATAAATGGAATACACTTGATTGGTAAGTAATTATTCAATTGAAATATTGCGTGTGGTTACATAAAACATCAATATATAACTCTTTTGCTTAAGATTACCTTTGATAAAACGGAAACTGCTTTCGTCTGACACAAATAAATTTTCCGCCAATTTTAAATTTAAGGTCAGTGTTAGTCAGTCAAACTAATTGAACAAATGAGTTATCATTTTATTTAAAGTTTTGGAGTTATTTCTTGAGTATATTCTACATGATTATTCGAAAGACCCTTTCTTTTGTGGTGTATTAAGTTACGTTGTGATTGTAAACAATATTGCATCTTCGACTCGTACTCGCTCATTTTCGTACCAAACTGTGTCAAACTGTTTAAAAAAACCGAACTGTGCTTACATACACATAGACTTATAAATCTGTACATTTTGCATTTTGCTTAACAAAACTGACTGTGTGCTTAATACTCAACAACGAAGCAATTCTGGACCTATCAAGCTTAACAGTGACTGAAACATTTGCAATTGTGACTCTGTAATGTTCAACGTTAGTGGACTGTAAAGACACTGCAATTATTGTGAAGAGACTATGTATGTCTGATAGCAAAAAGAATATACAGCATAACAACAATGTGAACGAATAGTGAAATTAACAATTTGCAGTTATCAGAGATGTCAAATTAATTGTTGATATTAAAAATGATAATTCACAGGCAGCTATAGACATTTTTCTGTATTTCTATAACTTGATGAAATGTATGGATAATGCCACAATCAAAAAAGCACACTCCGTTTAGAGACCATTGTTATGTGTGATCATGGATTTGAGTAATACATTGTACATTAAACAGTATCTACTAAGTTGTTAAAGTATCAAATTTCTTGTTTTATTATATATATGAATGTTATATAATGTTTGCTTAATTATGCATGTGCATTATCACTGCATAATGCAGTGCTAGTAGCACACTTTGCAATATTTTAATTACAAAAGAATGTGTTGTACACTTGAACTTATACCTATAATCTGTAATCGTCGCCTAAAAAAACCATCTGACACACCATGTTGTGTTTTACCATAATTATTTTGCACATTATGTTGACCCTTTGAAAAACATGCAAATAAGCGAAAAGCAGAATTTTAGTCTTGTCAACTGGCTCTGATTAATTGTTTGAAGACCATATAAGAAGCGAAAGTGTAGGATACGGTATGCATTTTATTTGATGTTTGCTTGTTATTATTTCTCAACATAAGGCGTACTGGCAGAGTGGAGTCTTGTTTGGTTCTACATCTTTGATGAATTCAACTCAATGACATTTAGTGCCATGGCCGAGCGTGTTTTTAACTAACAAACGCGTGGTAGGAACTTATCCAAATATATGCAAACTCATAAGAGTGTGTCTAATACTCCATGTGTTGAGTGTACAGTAACACGGGCGAGAAGATTAGGGTATAAATGAACATACTGAATGTGTTATTTTGTTTATGAGCTTGAACATACAAAAACGTAATTTTAATCAATTGGTATGTACATGCAGTTTAAAAATCGGGTTGTTATTTTATAACCATGTTTATTTGGAAACTGTCTCATTTAAATGAAATAAGCAGCTGCTGTCTATATGTTTAATGCCACCTTCCATAATGATTGCATATCTTAACTCTCAAAACATGAAAATTAATTAAATGAAATGAAAATAAACGAAATAATGCATTTAATTTCAGGTGAAAACTATTTAATTATATTTTATTTAAATATGGTTTAGTAGATGATTTAATACAATGCTTGTTGATAACAATACATTCATGAAAAAAAATTCGTGATGATAAGTATGTTGTTGTTTATTTTTTGTTAGCCTCACACATAAAGCGACAGGTACACTGACTCATACATGTATATTTAGCAATAAGTTTGTGATGTGGGTCGTCATCATAAATCTTAATTTTTGCTACTAGTATTTTCTCCTTAGCGCAAACCTAGTAATGTGCAATCTGTGTATGCCATAAGCGATAGTTTTAACCAATTTTTAATTCCTGAGGATTACGAAAAATACAATAAGTTCACGAGATTTAATGGCATTAGCTCTAACAGTGCGGAAGATATGCACAGAGTATTGTGTCCAAAGGTGACATTTCTCGTCTGTGTGATTGAGGGGTATGCACTTCTTTCAAGATAGATGCAAACACTCCTGCAAGCATTGTTCCGTTTATTAACGTTAATTAAGTACAAACTGTTTTTCATTTTAACATTTTACATATGCAGGGGTTTCATTTACGATGTCGATTATTTAGACGTGGCACCTTGCTTTTTTCAAGCTTAAGTTAAATAAAATCCTTTCTAGTTTTAGAAATAATCTCGCCCTAAAACATAAATGAATTCCCTGCATATGTACAACATCAATAAAACACAGTTTCGCAAGATTTTTAAAATTCTTACATTGTTTTTAAAATTGAACAAAAATTAAAATACATGTTTTAGAGTTTGAAAACAGTTCAAGAGGTTACTTTATATAAGGCATAGCCTCATAAAGTTGTTTTTGATTAAAACCAATTTCATTTTATTGCTTTGCTCAATTGCATATTGTTATGTAAAGAAATAAAATGTTTTGTTGAACGATAATGTGCAGACATATATTACCCATGTTATCTTAAACAAACATTAAATAAGCTTTTGCCCGTAAATTAGGTAGTACCTTTTACCATATTAGGTTAGAGTTGATTATAGATCAGGTTTATCATGCGAGGCTTAGAAAACAAAAAAGCACGAGCCTTTTTCGTTTTCGTGCTGAGCATGATAAACCTGATCTCTAATCAACAATAACCTATTATTCTATTTATCCCACTTTTTTTCAGTAAACCTTTTTATTTAAACAACATTAGTTTAACTGGATAATTTCGCTGGAATTAATGACATCATTTTGTCGAAACAATGACGTAATTTCCTCAAAAAAGTGGCGTCATTTCGTGCCGTGGTATATAGCAGAAATTTAATCAACGGGGCTTTAATCAACCGAATTCGCTGTAAAAGTGGGATAATAATAAAGTACCTTGGTTACATTAAGAAAGATATATATACCCAACATTTTATCTGCTTTCGATATACAAAACCGTGGTGTGATTAATAAACTGATGGAACAACGATGTTACAGATAGTGCATACTATATTGTAGATTAAGTTTAATTTACACCTATTCATACATAGATAAAAACTAGATGCCTTTAACCTTGTTGAATATTTCACACATATAACATATACGCACATAATAATGTCAACAATTATTTCTTTGAACGGATCTCATGTCCATATCCAATGCTATGCTTGACCTTTCCTTCTTTTAATAAAGAAAACATCCATAAGAAATATATGTTTTAAATAGAATACCAAAAATAACGCGTTTGTATAGGATATTTCATCGGCCCGAACATTTGAACTTCTCTTCGGGACTCGGTGATTAGGCCTTTTAAGCCTTACGTTTCAACATTTACATAACAGTGTTTTTGTTACTGCGTTTAAATATCACATTAAATGTTAAAACGCTTACTGTTGAAAATAAAATGTTCGGTTAACAAAAACAAACACTATAAGAATAACAATTGTGTAAAAATCCTTTTGCAATAATATAATTTTTTTTATTATTATTATTATTTCATTACTATTATTATTACTAAATTATTGTTTAAGCACAAATGCTATTCTTGAAAACCAATGTTAATTTAGATCTTTCCCATTTTGCGAACTTACTTTAAATTAAGTGATTCACACTGCTTATATTTATATGACTTCCCCGTATACCAAAATGTCCCACACTTGAACCGGAAACATAATATGTATTTTGTACTGTGTATATTATATGTTCCCCATGTTGTATCTATGTTTACCTGGGATTAATAAAGTATTGTTCTGTTCTGTTCTGTTCTGTTAAAATCCTTTTGCAATGAGTAAAATCATGATTACCTGCTAATGTTCAGCAAACTTAACACGTCAATATCCAGAGTACTTAACAAAAACAAACACTATAAGCGGTCTAATATACTAAAAATAAGAATTGTGTTAAAATCCTTTTGCAATGAGTAAAATCATGATTACCTGCTAATGTTCAGCAAACTTAAAACGTCAATATCCAAGGTACTTATGAGCATTTGATAGAGAGGCGTGCTGGTGGACTTTGTCCATTTGTCCCCTGCTCGTTCACTGTTATCACGTCGAGCAACTTAGATTAGCCAGTTATCTGTGCTTGCAGTGATAGGCCAGACTTGAACGATTAAAGATTGTTATTTCTGACACATAATGTACTAGTTTCGTAAAACATCGTGTTGAGACAGCATTTCAGAAATGTGTATTTAAAGTAAATTATGCATTCGTTAAAGAATACGAATGCAGTATGGTGAGTTGTATATAACAATGGTACGTCTGCTGATATTGCGTGTGTGTAAACATGTTGAACTCATGAAGTATTGTTTAGTAAATCTATCATAATCATATTACTGTATTAAAACGTGATTTATAAAACGTAAAAAATATTGCAACATCACGAAGTGTGTGTTTTCCTAAACGCTATGATATGATTGTAAAGTATACCCGTGAAATTAATAGTATGTTGGAAATGCCAATTACTTCATTATCTTTTATGATTGCACATCTTTTTGCATTCGCTATATCAAATTTCTAATAATACATATAACTTGTTTTGATGGACTGTGAAACGATTTTAAATTAAATCTAATATTGTCAATTTAAGCGATTGTGTGAATTTTATTTCAAGATATAAATAGCTAATGGATGTTCTTCCACTACATAGTATATCGAATAAATTGTTAAAGAGCTGTTTATACAAAAACATATTTTACAGTTTTATAAACGTTGATGAGTTTCGTTGATAAATAATGGTACACATATTGTACATATTACATACAAACAAGTGTTTCATTTGAAATGTGATGTAATCCTTTATTGGTATCATAAAAACCTACTAACAGGGCCTTAAACTTTCAATTAAATGGAGTATACTTTATTTCATTATGCGGTTTTTTAATTTCATCAAATATAATCACAGACAATGTTAAAATAATGTGATGTTAGTGTTATGAATGTTTTTTCATACATATATTCTTACAAATTTTGAATGTACTATCACTTTTATTCTTTTAGTTAAATAAACAAGTGCGTGCATACTTATGCTCAGTACATGTAATACAATGCGTTGGAAACAGAGCTATTATTGTATCCATACATCGAATTCGCATAAGGCGAAAGTATATTACATTCAAAACGATATCAATAACTAGTAAACGCACTCAAATCACTAAAACCACAGAATCGTTTTAGAGGAATTCACCACAGCGACAGTTGCAACATCATCAGACTTATCTCAGTGACAACAATGACGTTATATTTCAATTCACAGCAACCATTACTATTGCAACTTGTTTCAGTGATACAAGCTATATTAATAAATTAATTTTAGCAACATATAAACAATGACAAAACGGATTCAATGCGAGGTTTATTATCTATTAAACTGTTAGCCGTAATAACAACATTTTTAGAAAAAAATAACAATATTGATCAAAACTAAAAAGCAACAGCAACGTATTCAATACTTTGCAATGATAAAAAAAACAAACATCGATTCCATAAAACAGTGCCGATCGCTAAATGGAATTGTAAAACGACAGCACATATTGATTAAATTAGCATCAGCTATGCCTTTATAAATTCATTTGCAGCGAAGATAAATATTCAGATGCATACATGTACCACCTATAATGCATAAGTATCTTATTCACATGTACATACAGTTATCACTTGACGAAGATCAAATTAATTATTTTAACGAATACAAGCAGCAAAGCTTTACTTTATCAGTAAATTCCTCACAAATGTAGTAAAAAGTTTAAATACACAAGGCAGCATAAACATAAACTGCTAGAACACTTAAATTAATTAGGGTAACAAATAAATAGGATCAAAATAAAATGGATACAATCCCATTTAACGCACAGCAAATAATGATTTCTTTTAGATACAAAATCGAACAAAAGGGTACTGTGTTCTGTGAACAATAACACAATCAAACCCAAAGGAAAGGAACACTACGAATATCTTTAAGTACTGTAACACGGGCATAATTGTTTCACATGCATGCATGTTATACGTATATTCACCAAATTAATATGCGCACATATAATCATAAATAATGTATGCAAGGGAGTAGTAGAATGCTATACACATGTTTTTTTTAAATGAAAATCACAGAAAACAATGCATCATAACAAAATATGTGCCTTTAAGATTGACCTTACTGTGTATCATAACGTAATTAGTTTTTAAGGTTTCCAAATCATACAGTTAATCGATTAATAACTTATCTTCAACATTTTTAAGTAATGTTAACATTCGGCGTGCAAAAAAAATACGCCTACGATTACCTTGTTTCAATATTCGAAATTATAAGTTTCATCAATATTGTCATATTGACAATCACATTAAACCAACTTCTACATTAATCCTCTGCCCGTTGATGAAAATCGATGTTTTTAAACATGGCCTAGTATTCAACCTGTGTGGAGCAATGCAAACATGGGACAATTGCACTGGTCTTGGTAGGATGTGAAACTTGAATCTCCCTTTTGGAGGGTCCTCGTACTCACCAACGTTTACTTGTACGAAAAAAAGTATACATAATTAGGCTGGTGATCGGTGATCACAGTAGAAACGATACTCGAATATTTATATAAAATGTTTAAAAGTTATCATAAAAGTATTAATGGTCCTGAAATATATCAACGAACTTGAAGTAATTTGCAACCTATTAAAACAAATGAATTATATAAAATTGAATGGAAAACATTATACTAGACAAACATGCGAAACTATAATAAATAAACATAACATATGAATTATCTTTACGACGTTTAATTTATGTGATATTTATTTCTAGTGTTTATTCTACAAACTCACGGGAAGGTGATGCTTTGTACCAATACACCATATATATTTTATCCTTTTACCAGATGAAAAGGATAACAACGATCGTATAAACTTGAGCTATATACTATCGCTATTTTTAGATCATTTTTGGGTTTTGCCAAAAATTGGAAAATCTGTTTTTGTCAAATACGCAAGAACAAAATCGTCGAAACATGCAATTTTGATGATTATTAATGGGGAAAAAGGGAGAAAATAATAGGATAAATAGAATATTATGTGAGTTTTTGATAAATATCAAGTTTATCATGCTCGGCTCGAACCATCATAGCGCTCGGCAAGTCTCGTGCTACCAAGGTTCTTAGCCTCGCATGATAAACTTGATCTTTATCCAAAACTCACATTCTATTCTCTATTCATACTGAATATCAATACACGTTTGTCAATAAACGATATTTACAATATATTTATATATTGAACCACATATTATGATTGGACTGTGCTGCTATGTATTATTTGAGAAAGCAGCTCAGTACCCCATGTGTTAACCAAGATTCGATTCACTCACCCGGTTAGCGTTATTCGGATCACAAAGTGTAACCATCGTTTAGCGTGTGTCTATGTCATGAGCGTTTGATACAGTAGACTTCTGATCAAATGGATCCCTGATCCTTTGCCGACATCCACTTGTTCTACGCATATGTATTAACAAGAGCAAGAACTGCTGAATAATTACTACAAAAGACAACTTTATCAGTTACATTTTTATTATATTTGTGTAATGTGTTACATTACGTAAACACATTTTGATATTCTATCATTGAACAATACAAAATATATGAAAGGAACAATACAAAAAAATAAATGGAATTTATTGACAAAATGGCGGAATATAATTTACAATAGACTAGCACTATAATAAATAAAACCCCAGCTATAGACTAGCACTACAACTGAGGAATGTCGCGGAGGCGACCGGAAGTACTGCCCTAAAGATACCCCCAACCCCAGTTGCACTATTGATTTAGCTTCTCGTTTATGCAATCATCGCCACTAGATAATGCACCGCATCCTATGCTATTTCGCAAGAGCTCAGCAACGGGCTCACATTTATTTACGCAATTCCTATTTCAACGAACACCTGGCTGTTTCGGAAATAGATATTATTATACACACGCACTCGCTAAGGCCACCACAACCGGCCAAATAAATTATCGGTACGCCGTACCGTAGATAGTCCAGTGCAACATATTGTACACGCGCAATCGCTAAGGCCACCGCAACCGGCAAAACAAATTCTCGGTACGCCGTACCGTAGATTGTCCAGTGCAATATATAGTTAAATATTCGCAATGCCACTCTAATTTCAAAAGCCAAAAAAGCTATTCCAGGTACGCATAAGCACGCCGTGCAATCGAGCAAGTATTAGAACAACCATGCTAAACCGAAAATAATTTTGAAAGCACTCCTGTCACCCTCACATAGACTAGCTATAGATGTCGACACAATGCTACATTCACCTCCCCAGGACTTATGTATATCATTATATTGTTACATATTTATACTTTTAATGTTTCCGATCACCTCCAAGACATAGAATGTCCGCCCAAATGACATATTAGAATGAAGTATCAAATATATAAAATGAATTAGTAATGGCATATAAGTTATGGTGTCAGATCGTCCTAGACCTTTAGAATTAACGTTTGTGATAAAAACAATAGTTTTGCGATTTGCGAGAGACGCACATATTGTTGCCGCATGTGCACAGAGTTTTAAGACAATCTCGAATTTCAAAAAGCAAGTACAGTAATACAAAACTTCTATTATATACTAACACATATAATTGATGCGCATGTAATCTTATTTTCATCATGTGCATACATTTATGCTCTGGTAAAACCTGTCGTTAATATTCCGTATTTTTAAAAAAATAAACCGCATTACGATAAAGCATCAACTACAGATTTAATCATATATTCATCACAAGAATGGTAGCTGGCCACGAGAACCTCCCTTTACTTTTATCTGGTGGGAATACTCTACCTTCTAGGAAGGAACGTGGGGCACGTAGCAATGCACTTTGACCATTCTTCAGAATATCGGAATAACGGCCTTTATCCAAGCATGTTCATAACATCAAACAACATATGTATACAATATACATATAAACATGTACTCATACAAAACATGAATTTGATGTTGCCACGTTGACGCCTTCGCTAGAACTTATTTGTATCGCTATTTATTTCTATAAATAGCCATACACAAAACAAACTTGCAAAACCGGTTTGTTTTCTCATGTCCGTCAGGACAAAAATATTCCTTTATACGATGTAACGCGGAGTACTTATTATGACTCACACAATTATGTGGCAAACAACTTATTAAGACCAATTCATTTCGTTTCAAGAAGGCACACATTACATCACTCTTACACGGCACGTTAAGTAGCACAAACACTTAAACACACTGAATGATTCTTTGTTCCCCATAATTTCTATTCACCGGAGTCGTGTCCTGGCGTCATCCTTGATATTGACCTTTTCTGGACGATGGCGACGTATCCATGCTTTTGCGCCGCAGCTATCCACGGTTGGTGGCCCGACGATTAAACTTCCCCAAAAGTGTAAAGTTAATGAACGTTACCCGAACGTGTGCCGTGGTTGCACGTAATAGATTGACAGCCATTTTGTAATACATGTCTCGGAAGTACATTCGAACATAACAAAACAAGTTAACATAATAAACAACAATCTCTTTGGGCCGGTAGGTGGGTTTTTTTCAGTCAAAGCTATTTCGCAAAAGACCGATATACAGTGAGACCCAAGTTTATATACCGTATTAGTGACGTCAGAAAGTCACTACTGAAATCGATTTCATGCATGGATTGTTATCGTCTGCTTGTATCTTATTATCGATACGAGATTTAAACCTTTATCTACCAAAGACATGTATTCGCTACTTCAAATAAAAGAAATGATATTTTATAGAAATTAATTTGTATGATTGTTAAAAAGTAAATAAATAAAACACACCTTTTAATCCTTAATTCCAAATATGTGTCTTTCAAACTTACTTCTTTTATACAATTGCTTCATTACACGAATATATATAATGTAAGAAAAAGTAATGTTAAAATAAAGTGCACACACCTTGATTCTCGAATCCACATCTTTCTGTGTTGTACATGACCAGCCCTATTGATAGAGTTAACCGGGCAACAGTCTCTCACCTACGTAAACAACAGCAATTAACTATGCCTAGTTTTCTTCCTAAACAGAATATTGAAATGTATCTTAAGCCTTTCAATTTCAATGTTCGGGAAAATGATAAATATTGTTCTCTGAAATTTACGAAATGTTAAGCAGTATACATTTTGTGCTTAGCAATGCTATTTTCATTCATGGTGCACATGGAGTAATGACAACAGTACCAGATAATAGGCCGAATTTGTAGTATTTACACCTATTTGATATATTTACAGCATCGTGTAGTTGTATGATTTAATTATCACATGAAATTGGTTTCTTTTTTGGTAGTTTGGTCGTGTAAAGTGTTAATGATATAACATAGTGTAACCTTTGTTTATTAAAAAAGTATTCAAACAATGAAATTGTATTGCACGAACTACTCAAACAAACGTTGCTCATAGTTGCTAAGCTTAAGGTTTATGAACACATACACACAAACAATCATTGAAGTGACCGTACGCTAGCCAATTTCGTGTTTTTTTTAATCATGTTTGTTGATCAACAAATATGTACAATGTCGTCCGGACGAATCTGCACAATACATGGACGAATGCCCGTAGGCCAGTACTTAAATAAGCTCATCAAATGTTAACATTATTTATTAGGTACTAATTTTAATAAGGGTATGGTTTTCTTTCATAGAAATAAACTTTATCTTCACGCGTGATAATATCAATCTATACAATCTGGTTCATGGAGCATAGTTTCAAAACTTATGCACTGATAATTAATATTCATTTAGTTTAAGTTACACGATATTGCTTCTATGGCACGCAAACACTTAAATTGTGCATCAACACATTGTGGCTTACTGAGTTTAAAAGAGTACCAAAACGTAAATACGAGTGCATATAAATTTAAACTATGTCAGCAGACTTTATTCACCAAGATGTACGTTTGTTTGGAGATGCCTTACGATGACCTGTGGTTAGTATAATGGTATGCTACTTGTTTAAACAAAGAAGGAATAATTATGTTATTTGTATTGACTTCAGTATATCGTGCCCCAAAAAGTTGTTATTATGTTGATTTGCTGTATATTAAACCTTTGCCATAACACGTACTGAAAGTGTTTTAATAGAAATAAAAATGTTATGAGGAAAATGTTGACATAATAAGTATGGGCTTAATTTGAGATTTAGAGCGCCATTCAACTCGTTTAAGCATACATTGCTTTGCATAGACCGTTCAGTGCTTTACAAAAGCGTGTCACGTGTTTAATTTCTGGTTGAATGCATTGTCATTTATTTTATATGTAATCGGTCACTTGCCTAAAATAACATACTAGCTGTTGTTTATAAAAATTGATCTCCTAATAATGTGTCGTATCTATTGTTGTGAAATTGATAATATTCCTAAATAGACATGATATATATAAAAAAATTAATCTTTCAAACTGCATATGAGCTCAAAGCCAGTATGCCATTTGTGTAAAACAGTAACACACGATTGTAAACAGTTAATCTATAGGTTCACGGAAGTACGACCTAAACTTATATGTTTGAAATTATAGAAGGCATGAATGTTATGGTATTAATTCGAAAAATTGATTTGTGTTTCCAATACGCTGTCAATTACTCGTCTGGTTCAGGACATAAAATTCATCCACATGTTACGTCGTGCACTGTAAGAACAAAATGCTTATATGAATAGAATGGTTAGAATAGCCATTTCAAACGCATACATGTTGCTGTGAAGTCATTTAAATTGTGTTTCACTCTGAGTGTTTTAACGAATCCATTAAACACACTCTGTGGGGTTTGGAAAACAACAACACAGCTTTCGGCTGTATATGGTATTTTCTATAAACGGTGATTGCTCATAATCCTACGTACCATTTAATTTATAGACGTGCTACGTGCTATCAATCTTTATTTGCATATCCACTAGTTAAATGTATTTGACCAATTCACTACTATACGCTGCAATGTATGTAGTGTTTTATTTTAACTTCGATTATATATAACATGTATGCTCATGTAATCGGAACAGCTCAACCCTAATCATTTAATCAAATCACTGTTAGTGTAGGCTTTCATTGTTTGGTGAAAACGAATAATTATTATAAAATAAATAACCCATTATGAGTAATAATTATAACATTGTGTAATTAAATGTACATACAACAATCAACCATGTGTCATGAGGTCGTTTACAATTTCTGAAACTGTATATTGTTACTGCATCCGTACACTTCAAATAGAATAAACCACTTTGTTTCATTACTAGTCTTAATTTGATTATTACTAGTTCGTCACAATGGTTTAATCAAGCGCACACATCATGGTTCAACCCACGTACAAAAAACATAATTTAAATCAACTTGGTGGTGTTCCCTCTGCGTTGGCATTACGCGGTTCGTAAATTGTTTATGAGTTTTAATTTAAATAACTTAACAGGTTTTGTCAGGGGTTAGTTATTGCGTGCGAGTACAGCATGGCTCAACATCATGATTTTGGCTTTGGCAACTGATTAAAGAGTTTACAATTGAACATATGAATGAAAATTATACAGTGCATCATTTTCGCGCAATATGTGTGTTTCTTACATGCATGTATGCAACTTAATTTGCTGTTGTTATTATAGTTTTATTGCAGACTTTACTGTAATGTTGAAAACAAGACACATATTGTAATTTGAATTCGTTGAGAATATGTAGTTCAAATGTGTGCATACTGGTAAATATAATGCTCTTTAGCATGAAGTTAAAGTCTTTCCTCTTTTTAGGACACGATATACTGACTCCAGCGATTTAGTGTTATTCTTTGTTACGTAACAATGTTGAATGAAGACAATTGCTACTGCCCTGTATTTTATATTTTAAATGCTATGTCATTGCAGTAAAATAGCTTTTACCAAGTCAGATCATGTTTGAATAATGTCTACTTCCATTAATAAAACATTATGTAAAGCAATTATATACGATGTGAATTTGAACGTTGCATGTTTTAAAATTTAAACCAATATATAATATTAACGAGCGATCTGAAAAAAATATATAAAATATTATATAATGACAATATAAATCAAATTGTGTTCACTTCAATAAAATTCAAAACAACCAAGCGAGAGCCGATACATTCCAAGCATTTGTTGCAGAATACAAATGCAGAGAATTGTGGGAATTTCCCTAAAGTGCAGATGGTATTGTACGTAATTGAGTTGTCTAGTGTACAGATGAAAACGATCTGTTAATTTCTAAAAAAATACGTGTTCTTGTAACGCTTCGTATGAACGTGTTTTTATTCATCAAGCTTTAAGCTGTTTTGATGTTTAGAGGAAGATCAACTCTACTCACGTTAACACGGATTGGTTTCGCTTGTTTTCACGATTAAGAAATAAGCGTAAAATATCGCACCTCCTTACAGTATCTTTTAAAATGTGAGTTGAAAATGGTGAAGTACAATCAATACACACATCGCACCGACTAACAATGGTTTACATACGATATCACGTTTTCAAACCAATACATTTTGTTTAATCAAACACCGTTTGCACCAATTAGTAATATATTAGTTAATGTAACGTAACGTTGGTGTATTGTATGATACATTTAATATTTCGTATATGATTGCATTAATTGTATTCATTTTTAAATAGCAGTACATATTACGCTACAATAAGGACCAACTTACTGAATGAAACAATTTCTTATATTTTCCTTTATCGCTCGTTCTATACTGCAGTAATTTTGTTTAATGCTAATACGAACAAGCAATACACAATTAAGCGGTCTAATAGTGTTGAATGGTTATATACGTGTGATGTTATTATCCATTTCAATATGGCGTACCGTTATTGTAGAAGATAATCTAGAAACATCCAATATGCAAGCATTTTAAGTAAAGGAAATTTATTTTTGAAAACCAAAACAAGCAATGGAAAAATGTTTGCGTGAATAATATGAATATCTATATTTAAAAACAGTAAAACATTTTATAAACAGCAATTACACTAGTAGACATTCATCATTCAAGTATAACTATGATGAGTTATAATGGAAAATTAGGTATACTTAAACATATTTATTTTTTCTTTTAACATTGTAAAGAAATTAGTGATAACAACTACACATATGTTTTAAATTGAATGAGTTTAATTGCGTTAGTTCAATTACAAAGTCAGTTTAAAATACATCGAAGTTGTAACAGAAATTGTAGGTGTTTGAAAGACAAATTACACATTGTGTGACTGTATATTATGCACCCATGTAAGTTGAAAAGGGAGAAGAACATAAGATGCTATTATTTTATTTAGTTTGCATATTCCATTGCGAATGAAAATTAATTAAATACGCAGTAGTGCGTTCTGTTCAGTAATATTATTTTAGAAGAAGACACTATTCACAATATTTCTTGAGTAAATAATAAATTACATAATGCAAAGATCAAGCATCCTAGAAAAGAAACAAGAAATCAATATGTATAGCGTTTCTGTCACGTTTACAGCGATACTTTTTCGTTACATAATTATAATGCTGGATGTATTGATAAATGTTGTATTGCTCGTTTTATTATTTACGAAAGAACTCGCTTCCAAATGCTTTCGCAGAGCAAGTAGAAAAAAATGCAATTTGTATCGCCATGTTGCAAAATCTCCGATGTTTTGAAATGTTAAATGTTTGTTTTGTGTCTCTGATTCAAAACCGTGCGTTCAATTGCGTGATCTCAATTGAAATCAATTTAAAGCAATTATGCGGCACGTCGTTTCTTCCGAAGTATAACTATTTTAAGTTGTGGTTTGCAGTAATCCCTAGATCATAAGATGGCCACACGATGTAGGTTTGCTTATCGTTAGGCATGCTGTTAAAATCTCACTTAAGTGCTTAAATCAGATTACGACTGATGTCAACGTCATCTCAAAATAGAGCAATACATAATCTTCTTACAAATCTTTTTTACAGATCGCAGGAGACATACTATAACGGTACTAGTGACACTACTCGCTGCGTATAATGAATGAACAAAGGTAGGCTCTTACAGCGGAGAAATGAGAGTCTTAATGTGACACAAGAGAAGTTATATGTTGATAATTCAAATAATGAATGCAGTAGAGATAGTGTCTTCTACAGTGTTCAAATTTACAGTAACATTTTGTCCGTTTAACGAGTTAACCTAACGTGCGTTTGCCGTAGCGAAGTTGTACGGTGTAATACGTAAAATTGTGTTGCATTCTGGGAAAAAATAAAGTGATAACTATATACTGTTATCCATCAATTTGTTGCTGATCAAAACAAGGACAGTTTATGGTTTTTAAACGTGTTAAGTTGACCCCCTTGTTTCATGTGTTTTGGCTAAATATTATCATGACATACTGTAGCCTATAGTAGACTAAATGGTATGTTACCTTCATTTTGTAAACCTATCTTGTACACACTATTTAAAAGTGCTTATTTGATTAAATCTAGGTAAACAGTTAGTTCGCAGCGTCGAAAATGATTATAAATGCGTGAATGTCATAAATTACTTTTTTTAGATTTTCTCGCAGACAATAACTTTGCCTTCTGAGTCGATATAATACCCTGTATTTTTACATGGACTTTAAATGTGTCTTGAAACTCCCCTTCCTCTGTTCCGATAAAATCAACCACAAATTCGCGGTTTTTTAAAGAACAGCGAAAATGGCTAACTTTGAAATCTTAAAAAATGCACACATTAACAGGACATACAACTATAATTAGATAAACCAGATACATGTGTACAACTTTAAACATTTTTAACATCTTCCTTTTTATGTATAACTCATTACGTAACTTTGGAACGATTCCAACCTAGGCTGTCTTTCCACATTGTAAGGACTTAAATAATCGTTTCGTCATTACAATTATCTGATACAACTGCCGTATGTTCGATTTATTAGTGGGCCATTTCACATCAATATACCAATTTGATCATCTCAAATGCAGATATGATGTATTTATGTCCTTTAAGCTAATGGCCTTATGGTGTTAATTTACCATACCATTTCCTTTCCTGCAATTCTTACTTTTGCCAAATGGTTACGTTAGTTTAGAGCCCTTAATTGATTTCTTACTTTGCATATTTTCCAACCCAAGCTCTTCGTTATCTAAATAACAATTTCATACCAATCACTTTATTGCTGGATGTCGAAAATAACTTGCTTTTTCCAAACAGTGTATGACTAGTGTTTGAGCAATATTTGTAATGTAATGTTAAATAGATCAATTATCATATCGTAGTTATATATAGAGATATAATATTACGCTAGAATGGTGTGCTGTGAACTTGTTGGCATCTTACTTGGTAAATACCAAAATAAATCACGAACTATTTAAGGTGCACTTATGGTTTCCGCTCCGCCAAACAACGGTATGGCAATGTGTGACGTCGACGTCTCTTCCTGTTTTAGAAAACAATGTGTTTTTCGAACCATAACAATAATTGCCAAAGTCCACCGAACAAACACAAAACTCGCATTTTATACATAGATGGTGACGTCACTACGTTATTGTCACCTCTATACTAAGACGCATCACATTCCCCTGGTTTCGGGAATTATGCTTCCGCCAAAGTAGTTCTGCGTAGGAATGAAAATGTTAATAATGAAAGAAAAATCGTTTTTTAATTATCAGAAGCACGATTACCTGACCTACTTTCGCTTTCACTTTTCACTCGTAAAAGAAGTGCTACCCAAAATTCCTTTCGCGTTAGTACACAGGTCAGTAAGACCGGTGTGTACACAATGGAAAACCCGTGAAGCTTATACTGATGTTCGTATTTGATTGTAGAATATAGAATGTTTTTGGTTATGGAAAATCGATGAGTATGTAATACATTCGTATATTAAATTTGAGTTCGTTGAACCTCCCTCCTGCCATATATAGGCATGCTAGATGGAAACACTAGATTAAGAAATAAATTCGACCCAATAGCCAACAATATCAATGTGTATGTTCAGATTACTGATGTTTATTTAACTTGGAGACATGACGACATAGCTATTTAAATTTAAATACAGAAGAGTTCATTCATAGACAGGCCGAATAGTTATGGCTAAACAATAGGGTTTTAGTCGGATGAGCCTCTATTGAAACTCATATAATTGGTAAGATATGCTATTCATACGCGTATAAGTGAATTATGCATCAGATTGATGCTAACCTAGACAGTTTTGCCAACGTAGAAAACAGACGCCGATCATAGTCTCCTCTCATTGAAATAAATAGATAAGCACTTTTTATTATGGCTTTAGGAAATCACTGACTAAATATTTATAATTTATTATACAATAACATTATCTATTGGCAATTTGCCTTATATAATAATACACATATTAACATGTGATGTCCGTCGTTGTGACTTTCAATCCCCTTATCGCACTTTCAATTAAAAAAAATAAAATATTATTTATATTATCCGAAACGATTTCCAAGGGAACAACGAATACACTTTTGGTATGTATCAATAATATGTTCCCTCAATTTTCTTGATTTTCTCATATGATCCAATTTGATTTACACTTACATGCTTATTTACAAAGAGAACTACTCTATATTAGTATAAGTGATCTTAATTTTAATTGTTTACCCTTTGTCTAAACTTAAAGAAAACCCATACTCATCATGTTGTCGTGTATTAAGTGTCCAATAATTAATTTTAAATCAGCACTATATCCGATGATAATACATGTTTTAAAAAGACGTGTTAATGTATTGATGGTATTCTGATGCGACGCTAATTATTGCGTTTCACACATAGAGTTGTTATTTTTTCTACGTGTTCATCAATGCGTCAAGCGATTTAACCAAAAACATAAGTTATATTTTACCTTAAGTAAACAATATTAATGAAACTCCCGGTGATATAACCTTTCTGATTTTATTTTATATAAAACGAAAAAGAACTGTTTCTACTTATATACTGATTATGTTGCATGATATCGTCAGTATCGCGACTTATTGACAGACCGTAAGAAATAACGCACGTGAAATCTGTTGCAATATAACTTCCAAAAGAACATACAGGGAACAACTTTATTCAGCATCAAGCATGTCATTGACATGTTAATAGACATTTATTCTACCAATAATAAACTTTCTGAACGTATACCATAATTTTTTATAGCGCTTTTTTATTGGATTACCCTATTTAATTGTGGAAGTTTTATTAGAGACATTGTATTAGTATATTTGAATGGTCATTAGTTAAAACATATAAAAGGAAAATTTATTTTTAAACATCGTTGCATTCGCAAAGAACGCCTTGTAATGTTCATTCACGACGATTTGTTGATTGTTCTGGTTTTACAGCGCCAACGAAAACTGTTGCATACATATTTATATATTTTCTATAATTGAACAATAATTATTAACAAAAAATTGTGGGCGTTGTATAATCTATGAAATCACTTGCTGCTTTTTTTCCGGCGCCACCGAAAGGTGAAACAGATATAGTGTTTAATAATTAAACAATTAATTATTAACTACAGACGTGGGCGTCGAATAATCTATGAAATGACTCGCTGAGGACTAAGTGCAAAGAAAATGTGGTGAACATTCTAAGAAACTGCAATATAACAAATATGGGAAAATATGTTGATATGTTGTTATGAATAATATTTAGCTAGTGTAGTTGAATTTCGAACATTTAACATTGTTGTTCAATGCTGTCTGACGTATACTACCGTATATCTATCATATAATTAGATCGACTCAATTGTTTCAGATTGATAGTTTTTAATATGTACCGGACAAAAACCGATTATTTCTACAAGTATATTGTGCTTTAATGAACAATATTTGTGTAGGCGCATACAAATAAAAGTACAACTGCAAATTACAAACTTGTTTTCTAGATGCAATATTAAGTAAAACCAACAAACGAACGTTAGTAAAAAATGTCATACATTACAATAGCATACAGTCAAGGCACATCATATTTATATTTACAAAAAAATGAGAGTGACGGGCTTTTAACGAAAAGTTTGACCTGTTTATATTATCAAGTTCACGTACGACACAAACAATGTTGATTTGTTCATATCATGAGCGTGTATTGTGTCATACTATCTTTTTGTTCGCATACCTTTTACAAAACAGATCATTCTATTTCTCACTGAATCACCTTACTTGAAAACAAAACAAAACTTGACACTGTCGTTTTTCCCTCACATCTATACAGTTTTAAGCATTAGTGTCGAATTGGCAGTGGAGAAATTTCAAATAAATAGGGAGGGATACAATGAAACTGACCAGCAATAATAGTGTTTTACAAGTTTAGAGTATCAGATTTGAGTGGTGGTGGTTTTAAATGCATGCTTAGTGAATTCGAAAATGTGTCCAGTGCATAGCAAGTGTCTCTGCTGGGCTGTCAAGGTCATGAAATACGTAGATGCTGGTTTCTAGCTCCGAAGGCTTATTTTGCACGAATTTTAAAGGGACCTCCTCTCAACTGAACTTCTGTAAAAAAAAACACGTGGATGACCCTAGGATTCTTCGTTGTCGGTCAAATATATGGTTAATGATGCAGTAAAACAGACAGTGTTTAATGAACTGGTAATTGCAGTTTTGTAGTAAATGTGTGTTAAATATCACGGAAATGGCCGCAAAAACAGGTGACATTCAGACCCCCAAATTGGCTGTTTTTCCATGATAAAAATATTGAGCAAGTGGGTGCACCATGGCTATCCATGTATTTTTTTGGAAGACATACCCCCAACAATACTTGAGATATGTTTTGTATGATTTCAGGTGTAGACGTTGTGTCAGCTGTGAGGATGGACAGTGCCCCCCACCCCGGCAGCAAGTAGCCGATTTACGAAAAACTGTAGTGTGCCCCCCTTAGGTGCAACGTGTTGTAAAATACTTAAACAGATGAACAAGTATCTTTACAATACATGTACCTGAACTCATGAGGGCTAAGATAAACACTCGGTTAATGCACACCTATTACTGTAACGTCTACGACGGAATACATCTTGAAATCGATATTACAAACCCTTGGAAACGACTTATTTAGTTGGGGTATCGACTCGGTAAGTTGTGGTAGTTATCTAGCTTACGTGTGAGGACGATTTATCAAATGTACACCATATCTTGACGTTTATGTTGTATCAACTTTGCATAAGAAACATTGGAATTGACGAAAGTAAACACTCCGAAGTGTATTGTATTATACAACACCAAATTTAAAGTACGCAGAAATAGTTATATGCAAAATATATTTTACGATTATACCTATTTTTTATATATTGGAGAGTTCGTTTTTTGGTAAGCAACTACCAGCTTTTATCAGGAAGCATATTGTACTCAATTATTTAGATCGTTCTACAACCAACTTATCTATTTCATCAAAATGATCGCTTATGTGAATAATGACTACACTAACAATTATCTCAATTTTAGTGTACAATTCCCGGAACAATATCATCATGGATTCTTCTCATAAAATTAAGTAACGCTGTATAATTATGATATAAATGTGATTTCAATAAAATGTTGAGACTATGCAGAAAGTGCAATGAGTAATTTCTGTGCTAAATGAGTATACAAATATATTCATTTGTGCCACGTAGTGTAATAAAACAAGTTTTCAATTGAATGTTAAACATTCCATTAATTAAATTGTCATTATTACATGTCAATCGTTTAAGCAGATAATTGCTCTCGTCATATTTTAAAAGCGCATTCATGTCATGTGACGTAGTGTTACAAAATACAGTTTTGAATATGAGAATATGCTAAATTGTTTCATTTAATGTTCATGACATTTCAGTCGGTTAAGCAGATACTTATTCATTCCCATAAGTCATTTAAGCACGTATATGTCTTTACCTGTAAGATGAACTTGAGGACGTACGCGGCAGTTTAATTTCACGCAAATTTGTTTTTACTGTAACACCGGTTGCGCAATAAGTGTATGCGTTTTCGGATACTGTAACACCGGTTGCGCAATAAGTGTATGCTTTTTCGGATTTTCGAATCAAAACGAGATGGATATCAAATATTGGAAAAACACCAATAAATCAACTATTATGAAGCAAAGGCAAATGATTAAACAATATGTGTCATTTAAACTGTACAATAAGAATCGACCATCATCTCTAAGACCACACAAACCCTTTTTATAGCGTGATTGTAACGGCAAGCATGAGTCTTAATACGGGAAAATTGGCGATACATCTTCATAATTGGAGATGCTTGTTTCGAAACTTAGGCTTATTAAAAAGAATAGCTTTCCTGCGCATTAAAGAACGTGTTATTGAATGGTCATTTGTTTTGAACATGTACTTTAAAATGTCAAGTTCATTTGATGTTATGCTTTACACTTAATCTCAATACTTTTATAATTTTAATTTCTCACACATTTACTAAGTAAATCAACTTTCAACTTTCATACGGTGTTGTTTGATATAATTTATTACATAGAATCAATGATGAATGAATAGCATTTATTCACGACGCTATACTACTTCTGGATCAAGTGCGGATGGGGTTGCATCTTGCTCGACGTGCAAATAGATATACGCGAATAGTATTGTGTTTTTCGTTCGCATATCATATTTCTCTTTGATAAATTTGATTAGAACAAAAATGTTTTGTTTATGATTCGTTAGCTCTTAACAAAACAGATGAACAACAATACAAATTCTGTCTGTCCGATCGCTAAGCAATGTATTTGAAAACATGCGGGTACCGAACGTGCAAAACAATTATAAAACACAAATCACATCAAAGAAAACGAACGTTTGCCCTACATCTAAACCATTCTACCTAAATATTGTTCAATAATTCTTTATAGTTTATGAAAAATTTAACTAATAAAGACGCGCCATGCAACCACGTGTAACATGCGGCAACTTGATAATGCCAAGTATTTGTTTTATATGAATTTTGTGACGTTTTATGTTGAAAATCTATAAAAAAAGAAAAACAAATCATAGTTATACAATATTATAGAGGAAAACTTTTTTTTACAAAGGTTTTCTCACTGTTGTGCTCAATGTTGGTCTGTTTGGCATTTTTGTGACGTAAACACATTCATTGAAACAGGCGTTATATTTAATGAAAAATAAACAACACTGCCGATCATTGATTTTTGTTTCATTTAGATACCGGCTAATGATAGCTGTGGAAAACCACAAACACATATATAATTCTATGAGTAACAAACAAAAGTAATCACATCTTATCAAAATGTCCTAAAAATGTATGATTTACTTAAAAACAATATCAGTCAATGAAGACTTAAAACAATCAATATTGATTTGAGTATTATAACATTAAAGTGGCGTATCAAAAACTAATAGGCTATTATAATTTTCTAAACACTTATGAAAGATACCGAAGTTCATGTATGCAGTGAATGATTGTTTAACATATACGCACACATTGTATTCTGTTGTAATTCTATTCACATGCACACGTTTTAGTAGTGTGTACAGGTTTTCAAATAATTACATTCCTTTCGTTGGATTATGGTTATATCGTACATTAACTGTGTGTATATATTGTTTTGCGTATTCACTTTCTTACCAATTCCAAGATACATTTATGCAAAACAATAGAATGCCGTGATTGGTCAAGTCATGTAAAGAATTGCAATTAATACCGTTGATGTGCCCATTTAAGTGTCTTATATACATTTTTTTTAGTTGGATACTGCCTACTTTTACTGATCTCGATACATATTATTAATTATTTGGGTCTTGATTAAAATGAAATTTACTTTTGCATTGGCATACGCTAAACAATGGTCAAGTCATGTTTAGAATTACAATTAATACCGTTGATATGCCCCTTTAAATGTATTGCTCACATCTTGTTTTGGATGCTGTATTAACCTACTTTTACTGATCTGGATACACATTATTTGTGATTTATTTAAATCTTACTCTACTTTTGCTTTGGCATACATTTACTAGTTTGTGTTACAAACTGTTCCGTGTATATTGTTTTGATTTGTTGTTAATTGTATTTTACTACATGCAGATAAACTTCGATTGTTAACAAACGACCCTGGTAACCTATGTTTTTCTTTTTATATTTTTATAAAGTAATAAATAATGAAACATTTGGGTTAGTTTGGACAAAATCTAGGTATGGAAAAGACTTTAATAATAATAACAGTAACATACATGGAATTGATGTTCATATGTGAAATTCTGTTGTTGTTGTTTTTCATAAATTAATGCCCCGAAAAATCCATTTATGTTGTTTTTTATGAATTTGCAGTAAAGTTGAATCAGTATTATACAAACAGAGAGCGATATACGTTTTATCAACAGTTTTATTAATAATTTACACGATTTGGGTGTGTTTGCCTTATTTTCAATTTCTAGTTATGCTAAAATAGGTATGTTGTTTGAGTGCGAATAAAAAAATAACAACACTGGTGACCCATATTTTTTATTTTATTTTTCTATCCACAACAGATGGTTCTAGCTAATTACAAAAAATGATCAAATTCTAGGTACAAGAAAATTTGCATTGAAACTGCAGCATACGTCCTTAAAGTGTACTCGTATTCATTCTGTTAAACGTGTTTGATTTTGTGAAGTGAAAACAGATGCCCGTCCAAGAACATATTTAGATGGCTGATTTGCAGCCATATTTGTTAAAGGAGAAGTCTGCGAAACTTGTTTTACTTGATGAACATACAAATAATATATGGTTGTTGACTTTTGATATAATGTGATATCAGACAGGGCTGACATGACGCACGCCATTACGATCTGATATCACATTATATCAAAAGTCACCAAACATATATTCTGTTTATTATGCCACATTTAAAGTTAATAAAATAATATATAAACAAGTAAAAACCCTCCTAACTTTATTTATATAATGTAGTAAAATATGCAAATAAGAGAAGATATGATTACATCCGCTAAGTAAACGTCTATGTACATTTACACCGCAAATAAACAACAAACAAGAAACAAAAAAATTTAAACGCACATAATGTAACAAACAGAGTAAGAAATTGATACTCAAAATTACAATTTCTGCACTGCAAATACAGTTATACGTTTTTTATAACAACATTCCGCAGGCACTTATACCAATTGCGTACCAGCTAACGGCTTCATTCACAGTAAAAGTGTAGAGTGAAAGAAATAAACAACCAAACTCAATAACAAACTGATATGGGATTTTAATGTAGTGTGCAGATTGGCAATTGATAACAACGATTTGTGTTTAACTGGTCCATCGTTTTTGTAGGTGTAAAATGTTAAGTAAACAATGGCCCCGAAAAACAGCCCTTCACGTGTTAAGTCAAGTTAGTTTGGAAACCTCTTCTGGTGCTGACTTGAGAGTTGCTGAAAAGTCCTGAGAAAGCTGCTTTATTCGAGATTCAGACACGCTGACAGCTGTGTATCAGACGAAGTTGTCGCAATGCAGATGCTTTGGTTTTGCATGGTGCTTTTAGACTTTCTGGATAAAATTTTGGAATAACTAACTGATGAAATACTTGAACATTTATGTTGCTGTATTATATGTTGCTTTGTACGTTCATATGACCTGATGAGCCGCATAATACCCGTTGGGCAGCATCCTGAATTCCGAAGCTTCTGCATCGTGTGTTTGCTGACCAAGGGGTTGGTAAATATCCGTGTTATATCAGCACACAAACATATATGGTTCATAATGTGTGTTTGTTGTGACACCTTTATCAAGCTGATGAAGCAGCAATCAGTGCCAGTGATCTTACTGTCATTCATAACAATTTGCGATATTGAATTCTGACAATTGGTGAGAGTCGATTGTATGCGTTATGCTGTATGATTTAATTGTACAGTTAAAACGAACAATTAGTATGAAATAAATAGCCAACTATTAGTAAGAATTATTCTATCATGTACTTTAACTTACACAAAATAATAAATAATGGGTCATTAGGTTGTTTAGCATTTCTGAAACTGTATATTGCAACTGCATATGTGCACTTTTAATAACATAAACCACGTTGTTTTATTAAGAGTCTTAATTTAATTAGTACTAGTCGTCAAAACGGTTTAATCATGCACACAACTCATATTTCCACCGACGTACACAACCCATAATTGAAATAAACTTGCTGTTGTCCACTCTATACTGATATTACGCGTCTCATAAACTGCTTTTGATATTTAATTTAAATAACTTAACATGTTTTGTGAGGTGTTAGTTATTGCGTAAAAGTACAGCATGGCTCAAATTCAAGGTTGTGGCTTTGACAACTGAGTATGTTGTTTACAATTGAACAAATCGATAAACATACTTTGCGCATTATTTGCAGGCATTGTTGGTTTTAAATACGTGTATTGTAGCAAGTAAATACGTTTGCATCTAAGTGTATGTCATGGTTCTGTTACAAAATTGAAACAACACATACTTGTAGTTTAAATTTGATGATACTGTGTAGGTCAAGCGTGTGCATACTGGTAGATATACTGTTCTTTTGGAGTGATGTTTAAGACTTTCGGCTCTTTGATACACGATACACTGAGGCCAGTGATTTAACTTACGTCAAAGTTATTGTTCCCGTTAACATGTTTGATACAGAAAATTACACTTGCCCTGTAGTGTTATGTGTTAAATACTATTACATTGCAATAAAATATTCATTACCAAGACATATAATATATTCCTAATGTATACTGTCATCTTAAACACTCTGTAAAGCGAGAACATACGATTTCAATATCAACTTTGTATGATTTCACTTAAAAATCTATTAATACTATTAACGAGGAATGCATAATAAACAATATTACAAATTATATAATGGCACCATAAACCACTTTAATGGTGTTTACGTTAATGAAATTCATAACAACCAATCGTGAGCCGATACATTTACCGATTCGTTTTTGTTGCAAAATACATATGAACATAGTTGCGGGAATTTCTTTAAATTGCAATTTTTTTGCACAAAATTGTGTTTTCTAGTACACAGGCCAACATGATCTGTTAATTGATAAAACAATCAAATAACGTTGTTTCCTATATCACTTCGTCTGAACTTGTTTTTAATTAATTAGCCATTTAGCTGTTGTGATGTTTTTAGAAAGATCATATATACTCACGTTAACACTAAAGCGGATTGATTTCACTTGTATTAAGAAATAAGCGTCAGTTATCGCACCAACTAACATCATCTTTTAAAATGTAAGTTTAAAGTGTTGAATTGTAATCAATAAACGCATCGCACCAATTATAAAAAGTTTACATACGATATCAGTTTATCAAACATATACAATAGTGTTTTCTTTAAAAGCATACTCCGTTTCATTACGACTAAGTTCCTAATATATGAGTTATTTTCACGTTGATGTATTGTATTGCATTTCGTATTTAATGACATGAACATGTATTCCATTTACATTTAGCAGTAAATATTCCATTACATTAAGGACATACTTACTGTATTTAACCCTGCATGAATTTGTGCTCTTCATTTTATGTTGTTATTATTTCTGCTGATATTACTAAGTAGCAATACATACAAAACCCGTCTACTGGTTTGGAATGTTTATACGTGTGATGTTATAATTCATCTCTATACGGCGTACACTGTCAAAGATAATCTCGAAATAACCAATAGACAAGCAATTCAAGTAAAGAAAATTAATTTTTGAAAACAAAATAGTGAATAGTGAAATGAAATCTTGTTTTCGTAAATCATGTTTATGTTGAGCTCGTTTGTATTAATCATGGTAATAAAAATAATATACTTTCTTTCCAGGTGTTACTTTTTTAGTTAAATTGAAGGCCAATTAAAACATCCACATCTGTTTACATATGTTCTAAGTTGGTGAACACTTAGGTATTCGTGCGTGTTTTCTCCATCTGATGAACTATTATATGTCTGAGTATCACACTGTTGCACCAGTTGATTTCATTTTTGGGTACATTAACTTCAAGAACTTACAGCTTTACAAAATATTTATTTTTGGTTTCAATCGTCAATCACAATTTCTTCTTTTATTTTTGGAGATATTCAACCACAGAGGTATGTTATGTTTAATTAAAACTTCTGAAAGTCTTTATCGTGTTGTATTAATATTAACACAGGATGGTAGAACACTTCAGGGCACGTCTATATTTTTATTAAATAAATGTAATTGTTTAAGTGGGATTTAATATGGTCACAAAATACGGATGGCGTAAAAGTGCATACATTTGACGTAAGAAGTTATATTCTAAGAAAAATTCTGTGTTATATACCGAAAGGTGTTATATATTTTGGTACAAATTTCCAATAGTGTTATTTAGCGCTGGTTTGTATACAGTTCACAAATAATTGCGTAATTCAAATAAATAGTTAGTGTAAATCCGGGCACATTGAGAGTACTTGATAGACAGATATGTCATGCTGGCATAATGCCAATGTGAATCTCATATGAGTGCTAGTTTAATAAATATTAAGATATGATTGAGAAGTCTTCATGAAATAATATAAGTATTCATGAACACTCTGTTCATGAAAAGTATTGAATAAGTGGATTATACCTGTTACTGGCGATTGGCACATTCTTATGCAAGAGTATCGAAACGAAAAAGCAATCAATTGGTAATTAAGAATTGTACCTTAATTTGCCTTATACAAAAATAGTGAAACGTCAGCTGCATAAGTAGAAGATAAACATTATTAAAGTACATGTTCATTTACGTATTACAAGTTATGTTTTACTTAACAGGGTGACGAAGCGGCATAAGTCTTTCGGTATCGTATATGTGATGCATTGTCTTAAAAATGTCTTACACGATATCGTTTTTTTTTCAAAGGTAAGCAAACAATCAAAATTCGGCAAAACTCGTCTTATTTTATTGGTTCAAAGAAAACTTCGTGATGGCCACTTCTATGTATACGGTCTAACAATTAAATGACGCCTCATAAAACTGTAATGCTCCACACGTTAAAGCAAATATTATATGTCTACAATTAGGCATGGTGTAATATTCTAAACGTCAATCTCCGTCAAACACTTTTACATTCCAATATTTGTGACTTGGACATGAAACATATGTTCTTCAGATTCCTAATGTCAAAATGCTTGTATCTGCTAGCATTAGGCTAAAGGGTTGTCGGTCAATACACGTTCTGACAAGATTTATTGATTCACAGTTAAGAAAGCTATTCCTTATTTGGAAGAGATATTTTCATAAGAGTAATTTGTATTACTATCAAAACTGTTTCTTGGACATAGTCCAAGGTAAATATTTTAATACATCCCATAAAACAAGGTTAATAACATTCATAGAATCATCTGTATACTTTATTGTATATTTGTGTTAAAACTACGATTACTTAATATAAGAATTCCTCGGTCATGTCTCCATTAACAGTATGGCTTAACTGAAATTAGGAGAATAACGGCTCATGCTTGGATTGTATTTTTACTCTCGTTTAAAGTGAAGATGAAATTGGTCAAACATGACAGTACATTTGAAAAATTTGATTACGGATACCAATGTCACATTCTGGACATGCTGTTACAAGATTGACAATCAAAAGGGAAATGCATTTGTTTTTTTATGAATGTAGATTTATGGACATTAGCGGCAGTTTATTTAGTTTCGCAAATAGATTATAGTGTCGTTCTGAACTTTGATAAATATTCTGTTAGAGGCTGCAAATAAACAAATCAATAAAATAGTGTATGATCAACAAAAATTATATAATTATGTTACTTACCTGACCATTATTGCAGTCGAAAGTCTTGTTTTTTATTCATGGTGAAACGAGTTAGATCGTGAAAAGAACAACATACGGAGAAAGGAAATTGGTTGCACAGATCATAGCATAATATTATATTTAGGCAAAAAAATACAATCATTGGGTCGGTTGTTATTACTTTTAAGTTGATGTTTTTCGTGTCATTGTGATTTTACAAACTTCATAAAAACATAAAAGCCATTTTGTTTTATTATATCCATTTAGGTACATATACAATACTATTACGAGTCCAACTATTCCACGTGAGCGCCTTACATGACAATACAAGAAAAACCTGACATTTAAGTTCAAAACATTCAAAAACAAAATAAATAGATTAAACGTATGACCAAGTAACACATCTTCCAAATGAAATCTTGTCTGTTCAGGTGTAAATGACTAACACAAGTGAAATAAACATTCACTTCTACAATCCATCAAGACTCAGGTGAAGTTCGTTTTTTGCAATTGTAGACTTTGTGCAACATTGAATGTAAAGAACAGAAGAAGAAAACGTATTTGATTTACGAAAGCCGATCACTTTACAACTAAGTACAGAAATGGCATTCAACACAATTTGTAATTATATTATAGTACTAGAATATGTACAGTTATCGTACAATTCACATATTCACAATTTATACCAATTAAGTGCTCTGAATTGTGATGACACTTGGCTCTAAGTCAGAACTAAAACACACGATCCGTTTAAATAACAAACCCACTTTTAATTGTTGCACTCTCACATTTTAATTGTCTAAACATGCGTGCTAGTTGAGCTATCGTTGTATATGAGATGTCCCGTTCCAGATTTGACCGCGAATTGTTTGTGACCAGTTTCTTAACAAGGAGGAGGTCGGTGTTAAGATGTAGCGTGGGATCACACTTTAGACTACCTGACTGACGGCAGGTTCGTTTCATCCGCTTGATGTCGCTACCGATTAATCAGAATGCAAATTTGACAAACAGTTCTATCCACGAGAGGGGTCGTCCGGACTGGTAATTGTTAATGAATGGCATGTAATGGTGTTATATAACCGTCCAAAGAACATCAAAACAAAGCGTCTTTTGTATATGGCATAGGCTTTTACTAGATTGAAGAGCAAGCTAAACCAGCAGCATAAATGTTATTAAAAACATCCGAAAGTGTATTAACCCTAGGTAGAACATGATATTTATATAATTGCACATCGCCAAAGCGTATTGTTTCGAAATTAAACTGGTATAATTTTAGCAAATATCAACAACCATCAATGCGAGCATACAAATGAATTGTTATGATGGCGTAAATTATGTTTGCAAAACCTTATTGTTCTATCATAATAAATATGTCGATATCCGGTTAATTGTGACAACACTGTGATTGAAGAAGAGAGTTTTGTGCAGCCATTGTGTGCAATGTTTCGGTTGCTAGAATTTAATAACGAAAATGGACAAATGTGAGAGCCGGAACATAGTTATATGTTTGTTATATTCAGATGTAAAATGAAACTAATGGCATGGATATTAAGATGGTTATACAATGAATGCTATAATCATGCGATATTGTAATGGCCATTTGTTCTGTCTGTACTCAACAACGTTAACAAAAACCTCTGAATTACACGTGTGATGGATTCATCGATTTTGTTAATCGCAGAAAGAATATTTGTTAATAAGCCTGACGTGTTTATAAAGCAAACTGCTGTATTTACAAGCAGTTAATTGTATAATAAAGAAAGTCAAACGTTTATTCTGTTGTTTTTTTTAACTGTGGAACCAGCTGTTGCCCTATTCTATATGTTTAAAGTTGATCGCATGCATAACACATTTATTCCATGGTCTTTTAGCATACTTGTATGTTATTTGGAACTAGACAAACATATCTCCGTACATATCTGCGATGATATTTTAGTACAGCCTTCATAGAAATGTAAGGATGTTTGTATTGTAGATACATGTGTTTGAGTTTAGTTATTATTTATGGATCAAGTGTGTGATTCGGATAGCGTTTCAAACAGTTGATTTCTCCAATGGTTTGCATCGGCTATTTCAAAGACAACATCTTTACTCATTTCGTTAATATTCAGTTTTGTATTGCATTAAATTGTCCTGCATTATACAGGTCATTCATATGTTCATTAAATGATAGAAAACATGATGGTTATAATTGTTGTCCTGCTAATGCATCTTAAGATTGTTATTATTATAAAATATTGATTAACAACTCATATTATTACGTACTCCGTGCGCGAAAAATGTTGATCCCGCTAGTAGCAATTATACTATATTCTTAGAAATGTGTTGGATGCTTCAAACGTCCTTCAATATGTGTAACACGTACTGCTCAATAAAACATTCAATATAAGAAGAACGCATAGTTACAATTTCGGGCTTTTAGCAATTCCCTTCGGCAACGTTGACATGAATAATAAGATGTCAAACAAAGAACATAGTAATTTATTTTGCGGATGTGAAGTAACATTAGATCAGATCAATAAATTGCATCCAATTTTCCCGTACAATTGTGTCTATTCCGAATACTGTTATTAACGGCTACTATTAGTATTTGTAGCGGAGATAAATTGGAGTGAGCTTATTTACAGGCATTATTTCATAGACTTATTGAAAGGTACTAATGTACTAATGCCACAATCTTTGTCTTTGTCTCATAATAAGGGCATTATATGTCTTATGTTAGGATAATATTATCATCTATCCTTGTTCGGATTAAATAAGTCCTAAATAGTATATGCTATGTTTTCATTAGGGAAAATGATGTCTAAAAAGGAGATACACATACTAATTATGACTTCGTTTCTTGAGGTACTATCTCTTTAGATTTCACAATAAGGTCTAAAAACATTTTAATCATATTTATAAGCTACTTTCTCCAAATTTGTTTCCCAAACTCACATTTGAAGTCATACTATTAGATGTAACTGTTTCGTATAGACTTATCTATTCTGGGTATCAACTTTATTTTTTTTTAAAGTTCAAAGCAAATACACGCTATGATCAAAGCAAATTTTATATTTAGTGTACATTTAAAAGAAAACTACCAACGACAAATGTCTAATATGATTATTGACTAAGTATATCAATACAACTGTTTTAAATACAAATCAATCACATATTTCTCCCTTAACAACCATATATGTGATTCTATTTCATAAATAAATAAAATCTATTAAATAAAATGAAAATAATTGAAATACATGCAATTGACATGACACATTGGTGCAATGTTGTTTTGGAGAATTTAATGATAACTTAAGTTACTATTCTGTTCATACATTTTGGGTCGAATTAGCAATGTGGTTGAATAGTCACATTCCGCGTCTCTTCATATATGATGTTAGATTTAAAAAATAATAAGCATACTGTTATTTCTTCTGCGATTGTGCACGTGTTTTACAATCATACATCTCATCATGGGATTTTGATCAACATTTTTAGCTCACCTGATTGCTCAGGTGAGCTTTAAGGATCGGTCTTTGTCCGTCGTCCGTCCGATCGTCCGTCATACGTCCGCAATTGGTTTGTAAACACTCTAGAGGCCACATTTCTTGTCCGATCTTCCTGAAACTTGGTCAGAAGATTTGTCCGAATGATACCTCGATCGAGTTCGAAACTGGTTTATGCTGGATCAAAAACTAGGTCACTAGGTAAAAAAAAAGAAAAACATTGTAAACACTGTAGAAGTCACATTTAATGCCCAATCTTCATGTAACTTTGTCAAAATGTTTGTCTTAATGATATGTTGGTTGAGTTCAAAGGTTCCGTTCCGTTGAAAAACATGGACCAGGTCAAAGCTTGAAAAACCTTGTTTATCTTTTACCACAAAGGGCGCAGCTTTGATATTTGATATGTGACAAAGATTGTTCAGATCATGCCACTGGGCAAGATCATTTCACAGGTGAGCGATCTAGGGCCATCTTGACCCTCTTGTTTGTTTCATGTGGGTGCTAAACGACCTGAGGGACATCATTATTTTCTCGCCTGTCTTCAAATAAAATTGAATTATCATGTAATGCTACATTATGGCACATCAGCGATTCCATTCTTTTCTTTAACCAAGAATTTGAGAGAGAACATTCAATGATAACGAAGGCTATGCTTTAATCCAGAATGACGTCATATATGTCACGAGAACAAGACACCCTGTTTAACAAGAACAACCAAGGCAAGACAGCTATTATCCAACACATAATTTGCTTAAAACTCATGACACAACGCTGGTACACCATAGAATTTGACAATGAATTCTGCAAGCAATTCGTTTGTTTCACAAAACTATACTGTGATCTATGTTTGAAAGGGACATTTCAACTTCATAATGGTATTTTATACAGTTTACCGCAGGTGCCGGAGTTATAGCAGTAAACGCGTTTTAAATAACGTGAATAGAAAGAGCCTATTTTCGCATGCGCTCAATGGTTATGGAAGCATAAATTCAAGCCTATTGGAACCGTATATGAATAAAGCATTGTATATTTTGCTTTATTCACAACAGTTTAACTAGTATTGCTGTTAGATAAATATATGTGTGTACATTTGGAACATGCATTGTTAAAATGAGTATTCGTTTCGCGGATCAATCTAGATCAATTGAATTATAACTTTCTAACGCACGCAGGCACAAAAGAAGTATCAATTAAATCTAGTATGTATAACAAGGCTTACGATGTGTAACTTAAATATTGTTTTATACTCATATATTTTTCATCAAGTTTTCAAAAGTGGTCGTTATGTTTGTTAAAATGAGACACATTCTAAAGCTTTCTTACATATATTATTCTCACCAAAAGGAAACAAGATAGTATAAAGACATGATAATGTAAATGCAAATATGTATCTTAATAAACGTGACTTCAGATTGTAAATTGTGTTTAAACCCTGGATAATTGGACATTTAATACGGACTCTTCTTGCAACACCACTGTGACAATACTAATTAATGTTAAGAGGTAATCAACTGCCTCGCAATGCCCCATGATGACTTGAATTTAAAACGCAATTAAGTTAAATCTGCTTTTCGATTTTGAAGACAAATTGTACTAAGCAATTAAAAAAAACACTATATGTTTAAAGAAATATGCATATGTTTGCTTAACATTATCTTAATAATATTGAATATAGCAAACATTATTTTATTTATATTATTTATAATATTTATTTTATAATAATTTCGTAATCTCGTAAAGTCGTAGGTGTCTATCATTGAAATCTTAACTCCTGAATATTGACCAAGTTGCGTAATGCATATTATATAAAAGGGACCTTTCAGAATATTCCGAGCCAAAAACTGTAGGTAACAACATCGAAATTCAAATCATTCCGTTTGCCTGAGTTGTTTCACATCGTATTGTGTACTTTTAATTCCACAATAATGAACCTCTATTCAAAATTACAATCCACGGGGAAGTAAAAAAAACAACATCAGTACAATTCTCGATCTGTTCGATAATTACCTTGGTAAGCCAAAACTTGCCATTGCTCAGTATCGTTTTAACGTGGCTATTGTGTGACCTTGTTCAATCCCCGCTCTAATCAATCTTTCCTTAATTGTTGTGTGTGTTTTTTTTTCCGACCATGCTGAGATATGAACAGATACTGATTTGATAATCATCTATGTACCTTTCTTGTATTGATAAACAATAATATTTATCAATATTGACATTCATTTATTAAGGCATTTACTACCTTTTATGTTTTAAATAATTTATTGTCACAACAATACTACTCCCTTTCAAGATGTACTCTTCAGGTGATAAAACTTGTTTCTTTTACATAATATATATGAACTTAATCGTTTCTAGGTCACCACTAGTTGTAGTTATTGTATGTACATGTTTTTAGAAATATTTCTTTAGTGCAGGTAAAGTTATACTTTAATTAGAAGTTGGATACAACAAAGTGTAACATGAAGGTTTAGAATATATTCAGGATTCTCAAATGTTTTATCATGCTGCAAGTCTGATTCAATATGCATAACACGTTATTATTTAACAGACTTGTCAAACAAAGAACAAGACAAAATTACAATAGTTGGCTATTGGCAATTTCCGTTAACAGTGCTGACATGAAAATTGCAACTCCACAAGTACGAAGCAATTTATTTCACGGAAGAGAGGTAGAATGATTAAATTGCATCAACCTTGCCGGACAGATTTCTCTCATGCCTGCTTCTAGAGTCGGAATGTTGAGACACTGTGGTATTTGCTAATGTTTAGATATTTGTCGCAGTCCTGCTGTTTGTGTATGCATGCAGTGTCGCAGATGCATTTATATGGAGCGCAGAAATGTAAATAATAAACATCCATATATTGATTTTTCTTTAATGTATTTGAGCGAAAATTAAATTGTTGTTAATATAACTGTTCCGTTTAATATGGTCATCTTTGATTTGGAGGTTAATGTTGAGTCAACAGTGTTACTTTTATACCCAATATTTAAAAGGATTTGCTAGTTCATGCTACTATTGCTATTTCTTCTTAAGTTTTGCTATATCAAAAAATGCTGTATACTAGCTGTGCTGGTTAACACTATGAGGGTTTATTTTGTTCCCGTAGATAGTTTGATTTCCGCATCATGACAATCTTGTCCATATGAACCGACATTCTGAAATGGTCCGGAGTCATAATTTCTTGCATTAGCGGAATCTGAAATATATCGTATTTACAGTATTACAATGTACATGCATCAACAAGTTGCAAACGCATGTATGTCGTTTTCTGGTAACAATACAAATAACTTTTCGTCGTTCATTTCAACATGTTGCGCAGGGTATATTGTTTTGGATGCATAAACTATGAATATTTAAACAGATATGGTTAGGGCACTTCTTTAGCATATTTGCAAAACAATAAGTTTTATGTTTTGAAACATAGACGTATGTTGCCGTCGCAGACATTGGACACATTATATGGTAACTGTTGCAAATGATGGACAATCGGCACACATTCTGCAGCTACCGCAATACAACAACAGCGAAGTTGTGTAGTAACACAAACACAGGAAAGAAATGTTCGTGTTAAATATTGAAAAAAAACAGCATTTCTCGGGAAGAGAAAAAAATGAACGCACAATCCATCTTACGGCGTATTTATTGTTAGATATTTAAGGCAAAATGAAAAACGTTACTGGTTTTTTAGGTGAATTTAAATAGAACATTTGGAAAACTACGTATGTGATTTTTCTGAGCTACATAATGTAGAAAATATTTTCTAAAAAACAATATTGATTAATAGCCATTGAAAGAACGTGCAGTTTACCAAACAACCGTTAAATAATGATTACAAATATTCAAAACTGCTGAATCTGCAATAAGTGTCGAGTCTCATAAGTTAAGATGATTTGATGTTATTCTTGGTTAAGTGGATACTCGTCTGGCATGATATCAGGCCAAAACATAATGAATTACAATACACAATAATATGGAATGTAATCTCCTGTGGTTGCAGTTTACTGAGAACCTTCAAACTAACAGTTATCTCAGATTCAACAAACACTCTACTCAAGTATTATAATTAATTATATTTAGTATTTTAGTTTTTAGAAGGTGTGTTGATTCGTGATGTACTGTTTGCGCTTTGAGAACAACAACACGTAACATTTTCCTACTGGGGATCGTTTAAAACGCTGAGCTTCCAGTACAGAAAGATGATAACCTATGCATTAGTGTGTTAAATTAACCTTCTTAATCTAAAATCCCCACCCCGATTTTTGTTTTAAATGTTCATGGTACATTTCAGCTTCAATAAAGCTTTTAAATAGTTGCCATCCTAAACTGAAATCCAATTTTATCACAAACAATATGTTGGTGTTAATATCATTTCCTTAATTTTTTACAACAATTCTCGTGACTTGAAAATAACCAGGCTTAATTTTTGTGCAGACGTACTTAAATATGTGTTGGACTTATTGTCAGTATTATATGATTTAATAATGATGTTTTTAATAAAACTGATCAAGCTCGATGTTGAGATTTTAAAATCTGAGACATATATATTCAGCTAACTTTATAACGCCCCACGAACTAAAAAGTCCTGTAATTCTTATAAAATTATTGAAATAATATTTTATATACTTTTGCGACTTGTAATAGGATACTCTCTCCTCTTGAATACGTATTTTTACATAGATTGAATACTTGTTTTTACATAGAAGAGTTTGTTAAACACATACATTGATACAAAAACACCAATACAAATTGATACAAAGAAGCAATAACTAGCGAGTTTGTGCAGGTTTAATTCTAGAGTTATCTCACTTGAACAATCTCTTATATCATCAAATAGGATAAAGACTCGCACATTTTGGTTGTAGTTCTGGTATTTGCGAGGAAACAGTAATACTGAACATTTACCATGCTCTAAAATATCCATTATATGCAACTTTTGACGATTTAAACACCTGTAAAGCGTTGCAAGCGAAACGATTGAATAATTTGGAGAATTCTTTGTTATCGTTATATTTTGTGACACTACGAGGATTGCTTATATAAAGTATAAAGTATAAAAAACAGCACTCACTGCATGAGCACGGATGACCGAGTGGTCTAAGCGTTATACCTTTACCCCAGGGGTCAGTGGTTCGAGCCCAGTTGTGGATTACTATTGTGTCTTCCTTTAATTGTGTTCATGTTTTTGTTTGTGTACAGTAGCTTTTTAGTTCCAATATTTACATGTATCAATTTATAACATTTAATTACAAACTTCAATACATGCCAAAATATGTGAAAAGGTCCCTTTAAATACCGATTCATATAACATGGCATTTTTTGTTGTAATATTAGAAGAATCTAAAAGGTGCATATCCAAACCTTATACCTTGTCATTGCAAGCAGGTGCGGTATGTCGTTCAAATAAGTCGTCTGGTGCAATGTATAATGGCACAAACGCAGTAGTCAAATTATTTCCGGGTACCAAATATTCACATACTCTTGATTTTCAGTGACATTTCATTATACATACGGGCATTGAATTGCTAATTTAGTCCTTTCCACAATCTAACGAACAGCAAATATAGCCAAAAATGGATATTTGATCACGCACTGTTTAACCACATATGTCACTTCAGCACTAACCAAAGTTAAGCGTTTGCCTTATTGGCAATTTCCGGTTACAGTGTTGCCATGCACGTGACGATATCATAGACAGTACGAAGGAAATTAATTCACGGAAGAGCGGTAAAATCAGACCCGATATATGCATTGAAACAAAATATACTTACCGTCTTTTCTTATTCTAGACTCGGTTATACAATATTTCTTACTGAAGACAATATTTTGTACACCGTTGCACAACCTAGTCATCGTCATGGTATGAGTTTTAACAAATGAATATAATTATCATGATACAACTGCATCTACTCTAGTGAGAATGGATATTGGCAGACGCTAAACCTAAACATGTTATTATATTGATACCGTACATTTTATTTTCTAAATATAAAATGTATCGGTAAAATTTATCTTATATTTATGACATTTACTTGAGCTGCTACTATTTATTGTTTTTTTTTAATTTACCTAAAACATTATGTTGTATAGTCTGATTCAATATCTCGTTTCCACCTACCACGTGACTTCTATCATGTCAGTGCCTTTGACAATTGGCGTCCGAAGAAATCAGTCATCGTCTTAACGGATGCAGAATGACAATTTATAACACAACTACCTGTACACTTCTAAGAATGATATATCTAACTCCAACCTTTATACTTGAATTGGCAGACGCTTAACCTGCCAATACAAGTATGTGAATACCGCACCAGACGTCGGCAAAACCGATATTGTATTTAAGACATAGTAACTAGATTCTACAGTATAGTAAATGCCCATTTTTCTTATTGTAAGAGCCATTGTTATAATTGATGATTAACTAAAGATAAAAGTATTCTCAGTCTATAAAATCCCAATATCGGAATTAGTGTTAGTTAAATAAAGTAGACTTAACGATTCGTATGAACGGCCACTCATAATGCCGTCGCGAGACGCAGATGGACGTAAAACATTGATACACACACCAGCTTAAGACGGAATAGACGATGATCTCATTTATATGTGTAAGTGTTTAATAATTAGTTGTATGTACTGCCCTGTTCTGTATTGCAACTGACCACGAGGCATAATTCTTGTCATGGACCTCTCAAATCGGTTGACAGCAGATTAAATTAATGTTATATATTTAATGCCAAATGTGTTGTTATGTCTTGTATCGTATATGTAATGTTTCGTTTGCCTTAAAAAAAAGACGAGCGGACAATAGTTCATCATTCAATAGTGTTTTGAGTTATATAATATTTATTGTATGTATTAAATAATATTGAGGAAGATGTACAGTATGATTAAACTTTAGATAATTGTAAGGTACTAGGATACATCTTTCCAATTTAACATTCATATTATGGAAAAACGGTTGAGACTAAAATGAAACTGTGAAAGCGCAGCATTTAAAACAAGACAATTATTATGAATGACATACCATTTTAACAAAACTTAAGTTAAATAATGTATTTATTAGTAAGTACATACAATTACCTCTTAATACTTTACAGAAAGCCAACCTATTGATTCAGTACACTCTTATTTTATACGTCTTTTGCATAAGATACATACTCTATTTTTAAATCATTAAATAATTGCCACGGATTATGTTTTTTAAATTAATGATGGCGGCACATTGCATACTGTGGCACTGGTGTACAATAACATGCTGCTATTGTTGTGGTTTTCCTTCCTCGCTGTCTGTCTGGAAAAAAACCCATATGGTGACGGATAAGATCTGAGATTGGTCGAACAAATAAAATACAATGAAGATATTGTTGTATCGTTTATTTGTTAAACATGTGCTACTTTTGAATAATAGTTACATTATACAAATCTGAGTTCGTTTAAGGATAATCAAATCAGTATGTCCCTTTAAATTTAATTGTTTCTTAAATATCTATCATATTGTATGTATGTTACTATGTCTACAAAGTTCATACTGCTGTCTTACCTGTATATGTTTGCTTATGTCAGAAAACATATATAGTTAGCGATGTTGAGACATGACAGTAGAGACTGGTCCAACAAATATTTTCCTACAAGCATATAGTGCTGTATTTGTGGATACTTAATATAATGGTCATGACTGCTGCTAATAAAAATAACGCTATGATATGTATTAACACACGTCTATGAGCTTAATAAAACCAACGAATGACAGCACTAATAAGTGCACTGGTAATAACATTGTCATTTCATCTTGCTTACGCACGCAGCATGTAAGTGAGGTCATACAATGTGTTGTTAAGTAATACAAAACTAATGCAGAAATCAATTGCATATTTAAAATATTTTCCCTAGATTAACATTATTCCTGAGGATAAACAAGTGTAAAGAGAGCATATGAGATTATCGTGGATAAGGAAACGTGAATACAGCTCGGCACAAACACGTTTAGCCCTTGGTAAGCATCTAACTCGTCTGCT